>CM076576.1:786692975-787031336 GCA_034641835.2 Pinus albicaulis
GGCTGCTCCGACCTTCCGACCTGAGGGTAGAAATTTACATTATTGACTCGAATCCAGTCACGTCTGCGAAATTGACAAAAGTTTAGTGTCAACTGTACGAAATTTAACAATAATTTAAACAAAAGTGAAATATCTAATAATTTGAATAATTTGAGGATTTGTAAAAAGTACAGGGAGATATGGAGATCTTTGAAGGGTGCTAGTACAGGGAGATATGGAGTTCTTTGAAGTGTGCTAGGGCTAAATATATATTTTATGAATCACGGTATAAAACAAAAAAGCAATGCTTAGTATCGGTGTAGGTTTGAGATGGATATGTGGGATAATAATTAACGATGGATCACCACAATAATATAACATACTAATCGATATAAATTTTAAATTTAATTTAAATATTTAATATAAAGGTTAATTAAATTTTTGAAGTTTAATTATTAATTTTTTTAAATATTTGATAATTTTAAATTTAACATGAATTTATGATATTTATTTTTTTGATATTATCTCATATGATTGACCAAAATAATATTAATATATATTTTAAATTCAATTTAAATATTTAATAGGAAGCTTACTTATATTTGTGAATTTTATTTATTTAATTATATTAATATATATTTTTTAAATTCACTTTAAATATTTAATATGAAGCTTAATAAAATATGTGTAGTTTTAATTATTTAACTATTTCTTTAATATTTAATCATTTTAGGCCCGAAGAAATTAAGACTTGGGAGATGTAAAAGGGTTCCAATTTGTGGGAAAAAAAAAGAATAAATCCACTTGCAATTAAATGGCTAAATCAACACCAAGCAAACCACAAGTTCAAAAGACGAAAGGTCTTAGAGATAATCAATTTCCAGTCTTGGAACAACTTGAAAATCAGGGGGAACTAGAGAGCGAGAACGAGCAGCGGGCTATTCAGTTAATGGAAACAGAGGCGTCGAGTATCAACACAACAAAGAAAGTAAATCCTAAACGAAAAATCCTGGAGGATCCATAGGAAAATCGCGAGCTAAAAGAATTCTTCGCCCGTACTAGCAAGATCTTGGAAGTCGAAGACAAACATAACAAATTGGGAGTAGATGAGAGAACCGTGTTGGAATTTTTCTGCACTTGGGTTAGAGCAGATGCACATAAAATACCCCTAAATCAACTCCAACATTTTCTCCACTTGTATGGACAATGGCGTCAAAGCTATGTTAATCCAAAAGCATACTTGCGTCCATCCATTTCGAAGAAAGACAATGGTTCACAAAGAACAACCAAAAATGAACTTCTTGCAATCAAAAAGTTAAAAAAAGGGTGTAAATCCTCTAAGGATGCACTCAAAGAAGCTGGTGAATACTTGATGAAATCTGTTCAAATGAACCAGATCACAAAATATCACCACCACAATTCCTTAATTCCCCAATGTGAGTGGTCTCATGGAATATTCGACAGTTAAATAGAAAGGGAAAGCAAAGGTATCCAAGTGCAAATATAGAACAAGAGAAGCCAAATATAGTGATGCTTCGGGAAACAAAATTCTTTGGAGAGAAGCTTGTCGATATTGTGGGTAAATGTTGGTGAAGAAGCGAGATAATGGCGATATACGTGAGAGGTACTACAGGAGGAATAACAGTGGTATAGTATCCTAGGACGATAGATTTCCATGACTAGCTAGTGACTCCTAATATTCTTTCTGGTCGCTTTCGTTGTTTAGGAATTGGGGAAAGGGCGAGTTTGTCGGTGGTGTATGGCCATCTCTTCCCAGTGAAAAGGAGAAATTCTTAATAGATCTAAGACGAGTTATATTGTCACTTTAGGATGAATGTTGCATAATCGAAATTGATTTCAATATGATTCAAATTTTGGAGGAAAAAAGTGGTGGAAATAGGAGGATAGAACCAGTGGCATCTTCCTTTCAAGAGGTCATCCAGGACCTTCAGCTAGTAGAAGTGGAAACATGGAACAAAATTCACACCTAGAATAATAAGAGGGGAGGTTGGCACCAGGTGGCTTGTCACCTAGATCGTGTCCTTCTCTCTGAAGAAGCCCTAGTCCGTGACATGATCATAGAAGCATTGATCCTCTATAGTTTAGGATCTAATCACTAGTGATTCAAGTTAAATATTGATTTGAAAATGTCACCTAGGAACAAACCATTTCATTTTAAGAGCTTCTAGCTCCAAAATCAAGACTTTGTGGAGAATTTGGAAAAGTGGTGGCAAGACATTGTGGTGCAAGGTGGTAATTTAATGTAGGTATTCCACTAAAAATTAGAGTTAAAGCTTAGAATAAAATCTTGGGACAAGGATGACTTTGGGAATCTCTTGGTAGAGGAAAAGAAGTTGAAGGCACATGTGGAGGAGATTCATAGTACCAACAAAGAACCAGCAGCTTCAATGTCTTATCCATTGGGAATTTCCCAACCACTTGTCATATTCTTCAGCCTATATTCGATCCTTGACATGCTCTTGAATAAAAAACACTTGTACAAACCGAAACTTGCAACTACAATCTTCAAACTAGATGCTGAAAGAGATGCTTTCCCAACAAGTTTATTTATGTACATGTACCAATCCTACTCTAACAACTGAAAACCAAACTTTCAATTCAAGCAATATGAAACCTCAATTATAGCCAGTCAAAGAGTTGATCCAACACCTGGGCTTCTTGATTGTGCTTGAACAACATCGGAAGTGAGCCATATATTGGAAACTCGGAATGAAAATTGAATCCTTGTTCCATAAAAACACAAAAATTGTCTTGACTGTGGTGACTGCAACAGACTTACTATTGGATCTTGGAAACCATGAAAAATATTCTCTTCCTGATGAATAAAACTATGACTGTTGAATCCATTCATAACTAATGGTTTCTTTTGTCCTATGTCTTCAATTCTAATAACATCATCAAATAAAAATGCAACAATAGATTTTTCTTTCCTTTCATGTAAACCATTCATGCATCCTTGAACTTCTTCAAACATGACATCCATATTTTGTGTATTAAAACTAATCCCTTTCTTATCAAACAAATTAGATATAATCTTTGGTATTTTTGCTTGAGGACTGTCATTTCGATTATGAACACTAACAACTCTTATATAAACAATTTTATGCATATCATCCATGTCATTTTGATGATCCTCAAATTGAATAGGTAAAACCTGTATATTCAGCTTTTCAGGTAGCTCGAGTTTACCTAAAAGTGAACTTTTATCACATGTTACCTCACTATTCAGAATTTTCATGCATGTATTTTCAACAACCTGAGCTTGAGGAGTTTCTTCTTGACATGAAATCTCAGAAAAGTAATGGGTTGAAAAAATTTTTGAATGATTTGGCTCATACCTTTGACTACATATAGATTGACAAGGCTACAAATCCTCATAAATTTCATGTAATATGACTTGATTGCAATTACTGATCTATTTTATCTTCAAGAAAAAAAAAGACGTCTGCTTGTTGGAAAATTTCTTGATCACCATAACATCTAGCTTGTGAAGAAAATTCATAAAGTGCCTCTAATATCCCCTCATAATCCATGCATTATACATCATCATAATTACTTTTAATATATTGAATGAAACCTTTCTAAATATTGCAACAATCTTGAAACAATGAGGCTGCTCCGACCTTCCGACCTGAGGGTAGAAATTTACATTATTGACTCGAATCCAGTCACGTCTGCGAAATTGACAAAAGTTTAGTGTCAACTGTACGAAATTTAACAATAATTTAAACAAAAGCGAAATATCTAATAATTTGAATAATTTGAGGATTTGTAAAAAGTACAGCGAGATATGGAGATCTTTGAAGTGTGCTATGGCTAAATATATATTTTATGAATCAAGGTATGAAATAAAAAGGCAATGCTCGGTATCGGTGTAGGTTTGAGATGGATATGTGGGATAATAACTAACGATGGTTCACCACAATAATATAACATACTAATCGATATAAATTTTAAATTTAATTTAAATATTTAATACGAAGGTTAATTAAATTTTTTAAGTTTAATTATTAATTTTTTTTAATATTTGATCATTTTAAATTTAATACGAATTTATGATATTTATTTTTTTGATATTATCTCATATGATTGACCAAAATAATATTAATATATATTTTAAATTCAATTTAAATATTTAATAGGAAGCTTACTTAAATTTGTGAAGTTTAATTATTTAATCATATTAATATATATTTTTTAAATTCACTTTAAATATTTAATACGAAGCTTAATTAAATATGTGAAGTTTTAATTATTTAACTATTTCTTTAATATTTAATCATTTTAGGCCCGAAGAAATTAAGACTTGGGAGATTCAAAGGGTTTCAATTTGTGGGAAAAAAAAGAATAAATCCAGTTGCAATTAAATGGCTAAATCGACACCAAGCAAACCACAAGTTCAAAAGACGAAAGGTCTTAGAGATAATCAATTTCCAGTCTTGGAACAACTTGAAAATCAGGGGGAACTAGAGAGCGAGAACGAGCAGTGGGCTATTCAGTTAATGGAAACAGAGGCGTCGAGTATCAACACAACAAAGAAAGTAAATCCTAAACGAAAAACCCTGGAGGATCCATAGGAGAATCGCGAGCTAAAGGAATTCTTCGCCTGTACTAGCAAGATCTTGGAAGTCGAAGACAAACATAACAAACTAAGAGTAGATGAGAGAACCGTGTTGGAATTTTTCCGCACTTGGGTTAGAGCAGATGCATATAAAATACCCCTAAATCAACTCCAACACTTTCTCCACTTGTATGGACAATGGTGTCAAAGCTATGTTAATCCAAAAGCATACTTGCGTCCATCCATTTTGAAGAAAGACACTGGTTCACAAAGAACAACCAAAAATGAACTTCTTGCAATCAAAAAGTTAAAAAAAGGGTGTAAATCCTCTAAGGATGCACTCAAAGAAGCTGGTGAATACTTGATGAAATCTGTTCAAATGAACCAGATCACAAAATATCACCACCACAATTCCTTAATTCCCCAATGTGAGTGGTCTCATGGAATATTCGACAGTTAAATAGAAAGGGAAAGCAAAGGTATCCAAGTGCAAATATAGAACAAGAGAAGCCAAATATAGTGATGCTCCGGGAAACAAAAGTCTTTGGAGAGAAGCTTGTCGATATTGTGGGTAAATGTTGGTGCAGAAGCGAGATAATGGCGATATACATGAGAGGTACTACAGGAGGAATAACAGTGGTATAGTATCCTAGGACGATAGATTTCCATGACTAGCTAGTGACTCCTAATATTCTTTCTGGTCGCTTTCGTTGATTAGGAATTGGGGAAAGGGCGAGTTTGTCGGTGGTGTATGGCTCATCTCTTCCTAGTCAAAAGGAGAAATTCTTAATAGATCTAAGACGAGTTATATTGTCACTTTAGGATGAATGTTGGATAATCGAAAATGATTTCAATATGATTCAAATTTTGGAGGAAAAAAGTGGTGGAAATAGGAGGATAGAACCAGTGGCGTCTTCATTTCAAGAGGTCATCCAGGACCTTCAGCTAGTAGAAGTGGAAACATGGAACAAAATTCACACCTGGAATAATAAGAGGGGAGGTTGGCACCAGGTGGCTTGTCACCTAGATCGTGTCCTTCTCTCTGAAGAAGCCCTAGTCCATGACATGTTCATAGAAGCATTGATCCTCTATAGTTTAGGATCTAATCACTAGTGATTCAAGTTAAATATTGATTTGAAAATGTCACCTAGGAACAAACCATTTCATTTTGAGAGCTTCTAGCTCCAAAATCAAGACTTTGTGGAGAATTTGGAAAAGTGGTGGCAAGACATTGTGGTGCAAGGTGGTAATTTAATGTAGGTATTCCACTGAAAATTAGAGTTAAAGCTCAGAATAAAATCTTGGGACAAGGATGACTTTGGGAATATCTTGGTAGAGGAAAAGAAGTTGAAGGCACATGTGGAGGAGATTCATAGTACCAGCAAAGAACCAGCAGCTTCAGTGCCTTATCCATTGGGAATTTCCCAACCACTTGTCATATTCTTCAGCCTATATTCGATCCTTGACATGCTCTTGAATAAAAAACACTTGTACAAACCGAAACTTGCAACTACAATCTTCAAACTAGATGCTGAAAGAGATGCTTTCCCAACAAGCTTATTTATGTACATACCAATCCTACTCTAACAACTGAAAACCAAACTTTCAATTCAAGCAATATGAAACCTCAATTATAGCTAGTCAAAGAGTTGATCCAACACCTGGGCTTCTTAATTATGCTTGAACAACATCGGAAGTGAGCCATATATTGGAAACTCGGAATGAAAATTGAATCCTTGTTCCATAAAAACACAAAAATTGTCTTGACTGTGGTGACTACAACAGACGTACTATTGGATCTGGGAAACCATGAAAAATATTCTCTTCCTGATGAATAAAACTATGACTGTTGAATCCATTCATAACTAATGGTTTCTTTTGTCCTATGTCTTCAATTCCAATAACATCATCAAATAAAAATGCAACAATATATTTCTATTTCCTTTCATGTAAACCATTCATGCACCCTTGAACTTCTTCAAACATGACATCCATATTTTGTGTATCAGAACTAATCCCTTTCTTATCAAACAAATTAGATATAATCTTTGGTATTTTTGCTTGAGGACTGTCATTTTGATTCTAAACATTAACAACTCTTATATAAACAATTTTATCCATATCATCCATGTCATTTTGATGATCCTCAAATTGAATAGGTAAAACGTGTATATTCAGCTCTTCAGGTAGCTCGAGTTTACCTAAAAGTGAACTTTTATCACATGTTACCTCACTATTCAAAATTTTCATGCATGTATTTTCAACAACCTGAGCTTGAGGAGTTTCTTCTTGACATGAAATCTCAGAAAAGTAATGGGTTGAAAAAAAATTTGAATGATTTGGCTCATACCTTTGACTACATATAGATTGACAAGGCTACAAATCCTCATAAATTTCATGTAATATGACTTGATTGCAATTACTGATCTATTTTATCTTCAAGAAAAGAAGAGACGTCTGCTTGTTGGAAAATTTCTTGATCACCATAACATCTAGCTTGTGAAGAAAATTCATAAAGTGCCTCTAATATCCCCTCATAATCCATGCATTATACATCATCATAATTACTTTTAATATATTGAATGAAACCTTTCTAAATATTGCAACAATCTTGAAACATGATGATAAAGGACGAGACTTCCCATAATGTTCAAAAAATATTTTATGGAAATCTTTAAGAGAACACAAGCTTCCTGATTTCAACCCTTCATACCATACTCTAGCTTTTTCTTCTAGGGTAGCCATAAACATCTTCATGAGACAATCTTCAGGAAACTCAACCCTTAGTCTACATACATGTATATGGAATTTAACCAAATGTAGACCAGCATCATATTTCTTTTCATCTTTGAACATGGGAAGATGGGTTGACCAATCAACACAAGGCATAGGATTTGGAAAACCATAGATGTGAGATCGATCCATAGGAGCATACCTAGGATTTATTCTTGCAGTAGAACTCATATTGGAACTTCTTCAAGCTACTTATCTTCAAGTAGTGGAGTCACCATGAAGCCATGAATTTATGAATTATTCAAGAATGGAGTTGCCAAGGTAGAAGTACAGCTTTGAATATTTTTGATCTCTTTCTACCTTCAAGAGCTCAGTTACTTTGATTAGACAAATTTTTGGGAAAATGCAGCTTCAGACTCCTGGCAAACCCACCAAAATGTTATCACCAAACTGGGACTAACTGGGCTATTAAACGGTCAATTTAATGTAATTGTTTCAAACCACTTGGGGTTGGAAGTTATCCCTTCCAACCAAAGAGGGCTCTCTCAATAAAAAGGTAAGATATTCAAGAAACAAGCTTATAATGAAGATGGCTAACTCTGATATGTTTTTAGATGATTTTTGCAGGTGGAAGATGAGTGAGGGATACCATTGGGCATGGAGTTAGCATGGAAATTCAATTACAATTGAGTATTATTCATGGAAATTGAGGCACATGAGCTTTTACAATAACTATGACAACTAACATAATACATAAAGGAAGTTGGAGGATAAGATTTTATGAATTCCAAGTAATCATGTATAAGAAAACCGAATCAATATTCAAAAGATAAATGGACACAAACACATAAAAGCTCAATATGAATCTCAAGTCTGAACAAACACTTCTGCAATGGTGTATTAACTAAGTGAATGAAAATTACATAGTAGCCTGGTCATTTACATCCATCAACCTCTTCTAGTTCTAAAACTCCCTCATTTATAGAGCGAGGTCTCATAAAAATGGTTTGCCACATGAGATAGCTTCGAATTCCTACCTAAGGGACCTATTTGAAATATGATTACATCACTTGGAGACTTCCTAGGGATAATTTCTATTTGGCAGAGTTTGAATACAAAAATGACTCTTCTTTCATTAAATAGCTCAAAAAATTCCTTTAATAACCCTTATCAAATGCAACCAACTATTTTTCTAAGTGTATTGGACCGATGATGTGTCATCATGCCACGTGGATGCTGAGCTGGACCTCTTCCAAGGTGAATTTTAAAATTTTTACACAAATCTGGAAAGTGAAAATTCTGAAAAATATGCCTCAAAGAAGGTTGCATAATTTCCCAACCCTTATGGATTTGCAAAAACTGAGAGAATTTTTTATATATGGGCTTGTGTTGAAGAAAAACCTCCTTTAGATTTCCAAAATGCTTTTTCATTTGGTAAAAAATTGAACTTTAAATTGCCTGCCAAAATAGTCATGTATAGGAAATTTTGTAGCACACTTTCGTAGCAAACTCCAAAATCCACCTTTTGCATAACCTTTGACCTTTCTAACTATTGGAGGGTCTTCCTTGGGGCTAATGAGGTAAATACATGCCCCCAGTTACCCTTGCTATGGTATTTTTTAAGGAGTTTTTCCTTAAGTAACCCTACAGTGAGTTTGTAGTGAAAACTTAGCCTCAAGCTTGGAGCTCGCTACGAAAAATCCTAGTTTCACAGATTTTTGAAATTTTTTCCTTCCTCACCCCAAAAAAATCTTTGCAGCCCTGTATATGCCTTGCTAAGGTATATTAAGACAAAATATGACCAAAAATTTATGGCTTACCATGTTTAACATCAACATCTTGCATAATAATTCTAAGAGCCTTTTTCTTCAATTCAGTTTGTATCATTTTTATCGAACCAAACTGAGATGTTGAGGTGGAAAAGTGATACATTGGATTTAATGTCTTCATACACTGAATTTTATGATGAGTTGTCCATTTGTGAGGTGGCAAAAATGATGTGTTGTCAGCCATGTGAAATGGTTTGCTAAGTTTTACTCCTTAAACAGATGTCCCAATGACATTTATTGAACTCATTTGATGATTCAACTACCTCCTTACATGTATTAACTACCCAAAAAATACCAAATTTTTACAATGCTAGAAAAACAGAGGATTAGGCATTTTCGTAGCCAATTTACACTGAATTCGTTGCGGAAGTTGGTATAAGTGCCAAATTTACATGAAATGACCAATTTCACTTATGCATGAGACATTTTTGGGATTTTTATTTGACATTGACACCTATCACCTTAATGATGACCTTTAAGACCCCCACATATGTACATTTTTTGAAAATTAAAAATTCAAAAGACCCTATTTAACCCTAAGTGACTCAACCTAATTAACTTAAGACCAACCAAATTGTTATCATGGATAACAGTGGCTCCAGTGGGGATGTTGCACCCCTATGGTGCAGAAAAGAACCAACAGCTCCAATTCCTTATCCATTGGGCAGTTCCCAACCACTTATCATATTCTTCAGCCTATATTTGATCCTTGACATGCTCTTGACCCAAAAACACTTGTATAAACTGAAACTTGTAACTACAATCTTCGAACTAAATGCTGAAAGAGATGCTTGCCCAACAAGCTTATTTATGTACATATCAATCCTAATCTAACAACTGAAAAACAAACTTTCAATTCAAGCAATATGAAACCTCCAGTATAGCTAGTCAAAGAGCTGATCCAACACCTAGGCTTCTTGATTATGCTTGAACAACATCGGAAGTGAGCCATCTATTGGCAGCTCGGAATGAAAATTGAATCCTTGTTCCATAAAAAACACAAAAATTGTCTTGACTGGTGACTGCAACAGACTTACTATTGGATCTTGGAAACCACAAAAAAAATTATCTTCTTGATGAATAAAACCATGATTGTTGAATCCATTCATAACTGATGGTTTCTTTTGTCCTATGTCTTCAATTTCAATAACATCATCAAATTAAAAGGAAACAATAGATTTGTCTTCCCTTTCATGTAAACCATTCACGCATCCTTGAACGTCTTCAAACATGGCATCCATATTGTGTGTACCAAAACTAATCTCTTGCCATATCAAACAAATCAGATATAATCTTTGGTAGATTTGCTTGAGGACTGTCGTTTGATTCTGAACACTAACAACTCTTATACAAACAATTTTATGCATATCATCCATGTCATTTTGATGATCCTAAAATAGAATAGGTAAAACATGTATATTCAGCTCTTTAGGTAGCTCGAGTTTACCTAAAAGTGAACTTTGATCACATGATACCTCATTGTTTAAAATTTTCATGCATGTATTTTAAGAACCTAATCTTGAGGAGTTTCTTCTTGACATAAAATCTCAGAAAAGGAAAGGTTTGAAAAACAATTTGAATGATTTGGCTCATACCTTTGACTGCATATAGATTGACAAGGCTGCAAATCCTCAAAAATTTCATGTAATATGACCTGATTTTCAAATTGCTTATGATCCGGATTTTATGCAGGAACGCAACAAAATACACATATAGCCATAGATACAGAGATGCAGCGGAAATAATGCTTCATTTTATTAATAAAACAAATGACTGAAATAAACAGCTAGGGCACTGGTAGGCGTATCTCTAAGAAGAGATGTGGCGGCTACAGGCCTCTGAATTGTGTTACAATGAGAAATAATGAAAATGAGCGAGCGAGGGCACTGGTAGCGTATCCCTAAGAAGAGAGGTGATGGCTACAGGCCTCCCCACTGTGTTACAATACAGACATGATGGAAATAGATGAGCTAGGGTACTGGCATCGCTTATCTCTGAGAAGGGATGTGTCGGCTACCAGCCCCTGAACTGTGTTACAATGAGGCTAGAAGACCTATTTATTGTTGAGAAACAATGTAAAATCCGAAACATCCAAAAACCTAACCCTAGGAGATGAAGCGCCAAAACTTTGGGTCTTGTTTGGGTAAATTGGTGTTTCAACTTCCCGGGGACATAACTTTGGCATTCAATCTCCGTTTGACGCGCTCAATAGCTCGTCAGAAAGATCTATCTGAGGACTACAACTTTTGAGTGAGCGACCCATGTTGCTCCCCGTTTTCCCAAAAAATGTCATTTAGGGCCTCAAAACGGCTTCAGAAGTTCAGGACCCAAAAAATTGCTAAAAATAGTAAGTTGTGCTGCAACTTACAAACTGAAAGAACTGATGGTGGGGGTTCAAATGGACTCGGTGGGTGGCCACCAATATCCACCTAGATCATTAAGTCTCCAAAACGACTTCGGGAGTGCAAGACCCGAAAACCTGCTAAAAATAGTAAGTTGTGCTGAAGATGAAAAACTGAAAGAATTGATGCTATGGGTCAAATGGAATAGATGGGTGGCCATTGATATCCACTTGGATCATTCCTCCCTCCTTAGGAAGCAATGGTCTCCATTGCGTTAAGTTCCTCCATGGGGACGGCGGGGGGGGGGGAATTCTGCTGAAGTTGGTGTTGGATTTGTCCAGCATGTCGCGGACCTGTTGGCGGACGTGCTGGATGTAGATGTGTCGCTGGTGGGCAGTTGCTGAAGGATCTGGGAAAAGTTATCCATCATCACGTTCCTATGTTTCTCGAGGGCCTCCTCCAGCAAGATTTTGATAGGATCTCCTACTCCCTCGTCTTTCTTTCCTTCCGCCATGGGGGGTCGTCGGGGTTGCGAGGTTGAACTCCTTATACCCTGGCCGCGTTGGGGACATGAAGAGAAAAACAGAGAAAGAGTAGACCGCTCTGATACTACTGATCCGGATTTTATGCAGGAATGCAACAGAATACACATATAGCCATAGATACAGAGATGCATCGGAAATAATGCTTTGTTTTATTAATAAAACAAATGACTGAAATAAACAGCTACGGCATTGGTAGGTGTATCTCTGAGAAGAGATGTGGTGGCTACAGGCCTCTGAACTATGTTACAATGAGAAATAATGAAAATGAGCAAGTGAGGGAACTGGTAGCGTATCCCTGAGAAGAGATGTGATGGCTACAGGCCTCCCCATTATGTTACAATACAAACATGATGGAAATAGATGAGCTAGGGTACTGGCAGCGCTTATCTCTGAGAAGAGAAGTGTCGGCTACCAGCCCCTGAACTGTGTTACAATGAGGCTCAAAGGCCTATTTATTGTTGAGAAACAATGTAAAATCTGAAACATCCAAAAACCTAACCCTAGGAGATGAAGCACCAAAACTATGGGTCCCGTTTGGGTAAATTGGTGTTTCAACTTCCCGGGGACGTAACTTTGGCATTCGATCTTCGTTTGACGCGCTCAATAGCTCGTTAGAAACATCTATCCGAGGACTACAATTTTTGAGTGAGCAACATTGGTCTATGAGCAATATCAGTCTATGACCCATGTTGCTCCCCGTTTTCCCAAAAAACGTCATTTAGGGCCTCAAAACGGCTTTGGAAGTTCAGGACCCGAAAAACTGCTAAAAATAGTAAGTTGTGCTGCAACTTAAAAACTAAAAGAACTGATGGTGGGGGTTCAAATGGACTCGGTGGGTGGCCACCAATATCCACCTGGATCATTAAGTCCCCAAAACGGCTCCGGGAGTGCAAGACCCAAAATCCTGCTAAAAATAGTAAGTTGTGCTGAAGATGCAAAACTGAAAGAATTGATGCTGCGGGTCCAAATGGAATAGATGGGTGGCCACCGATATCCACCTGGATCATTCCTCCCTCCTTAGGAAGCAATGGTCTCCATTGCGTTAAGTTCCTCCATGGGGGGGGGGGGGGAGAATTCTGCTGAAGTTGGTGTTGAATTTGTCCAAGATGTTGCGGACCTGTTGGCGGACGTGCTGGATGTAGATGTGCCGCTGGTGGGCAGTCGTTGAAGGATCTGAGAAAAGTTATCCATCATCGTGTTCCTTTGTTTCTCGAGGGCCTCCTCGAGCAAGATTTTGATAGGATCTCCTGCTCCCTCGTCTTTCTTTCCTTCCGCCATGGGGGGTCGTCAGGGTTGCGAGGATGAACTCCTTATACCCTGGCCGTGTTGGGGACATGAAGAGAAAAACAGAGAAAGAGCAGATCGCTCTGATACCACTGATCCGGATTTTATGCAGGAACGCAACATAATACACATATATCCATAGATATAGAGATGCAACGGAAATAATGCTTCATTTTATTAATAAAACAAATGATTGATATAAACAGCTAGGGCACTGGTAGGCGTATCTCTGAGAAGATATGTGGCGGCTACAGGCCTCTGAACTATGTTACAATGAGAAATAATGAAAATGAGCGAGTGAGGGCACTGGTAGTGTATCCCTAAGAAGAGATGTGATGGCTACAGGCCTCCCCACTGTGTTACAATACAGCCATGATGGAAATAGATGAGCTAGGGTACTGACAGTGCTTATCTCTAAGAAGAGATGTGTCGGCTACCAGCCCCTGAACTGTGTTACAATGAGGCTCGAAGACCTATTTATTGTTGAGAAACAATGTAAAATCCGAAACATCCAAAAACATAACCCTAGGAGATGAAGCGCCAAAACTGTGGGTCCCGTTTGGGTAAATTGGTGTTTCAACTTCCCGGGGACGTAACTTTGGCATCCGATCTCTATTTAATGCGCTCAATAGCTCGTTAGAAAGATCTATCCGAGGAATACAAATTTTGAGTGAGAAACATGGGTCGTAGATTGGCCTATGACCCATGTTGCTCCCCATTTTCTCAAAAAACGTCATTTAGGGCCTCGAAACAGCTTCGGAAGTTCAGGACCCGAAAAAACTGCTAAAAATAGTAAGTTGTGCTGCAACTTACAAACTGAAAGAACTGATGGTGGGGGTTCAAATGGACTCGGTGGGTGGCCACTAATATCCACCTGGATCATTAAGTCCCCAAAACGGCTCCGGGAGTGCAGGACCCGAAAACCTGCTAAAAATAGTAAGTTGTGCTGAAGATGAAAAACTGAAAGAATTGATGCTGCGGGTCCAAATGGAATAGATGGGTGGCCACCAATATCCACCTGGATCAGCTTATCTATTTTATCTTCAAGTAAATAAGAGACATCTGCTTGTTGGAAAATTTCTTGATCATCATAACATCTATCTTGTGAAGAAAATTCATAAAGTGCCTCTAATATCTCCTCATCATCCCTGCATTCTCAATCATCATCAATAATTTTAATATATTGAATGAAACCTTTCCAAATATTTCAACAGTCTTGAAACAGTGATGATAAAGGATGAGACTTCCCATAATGTTCAAAAAATATTCTATGGAAATATTTAAGAGAAGACACACTTGTTGATTTCAACCCTTCATACCATACTCTAGCTTTGTCTTCTAGGGTAGCCATAAACATCTTCATGAGACAATATTTAGGAAACTCAACACTCAGTGTACATACATGTATATGGAATTTAACCAAATGTAGACCAACATCATCTTTATTTTCATCTTTGAACATGGGAAGATGGGTTGACCAATCAACACGAAGCATAGGATTTGGAAAACTGTAGATGTGAGACTGATCCATAAGAGCATACCAAGGATTTATTCTTGTAGTAGAACTCATCTTGGAACTTCTTCAAGCTGCCGATCTTTAAGCAGTGGAGTCACCATGAAGCCATAAATTTCTGAATTATTCAAGAATTGAGTCGCCAAGGTAGAGGTACAACCTTGAATATTTCTGATCTCCTACTACCTTCAAGAGCTCAGTTAATTTGATTAGAAACAAATTTCCTGGAAAATGTAGCTTCAGACTCCCGACAGATGCACCAAAATGTTATCACCAAACTGGGACTAATTGGCTTGTTCAAAGTCGAATTTTAATTTTTTTACACAAATCTGGCTAGTGAAAATTTTAAAAACTAGGTCTCAAATATGAGTGTATAATTTCCAAACCCTAATGGATTTGCAAAAACAAAGAGAGGTTTTTGTAGATGGTCTTGTGCTGAAGAAAAACCTCCCTCATATTTATAAATTATTTTTCATTTGGTCAGAAATTGAACTTTAAGTTGATTGCTAAAACAGTCATGTACAAGAAATTTTGTATCGCACTTTTGTAGCAAACTCTAAAATCCACCTTTTTCATAACCTTTGACCTTTCTGACAGTCGGTGGGTCTTCCTTGGGGATAATTAAGTAAATAAATGCCCCAGTTACCCCTGCTATGATATTTTTTAGGGAGTTTTCCCCTAAGTAATCCTACAACGAGTTCGTAGTAAAAACTCAGCCTCAAGCCTGGAGCTCGCTACGAAAATTCCTAGTTTCACAGTTTTTTGCATTTTTTTCCTTCCTTACCCCAAAAACATCTTTGCAGCCCTGTATATGCCTTGCTATGGTATCTTAAGACAAAATATGACAAAAAATGTATGGCTTACCATGTTTAACATCAACATCTTGCATAATCATTATAAGACCCTTTTTCTTCAATTCAGCTTGTATCATTTTTATCGAACCACACTGACATATTGAGGTGGAAAACTAATACACTGGATTTAAGGTCTTTATACACCGAATTTGATGATGATTTTTCCATTTGTGAGGTGGAAAAAATGATGTGTTGTCAGCCATGCGAAGTGGATTGCTGAGTTGTACTTCGTAAACATATGTCTCAATGACATTTCTTGAACTCACTTGATGATTCAGCGACCTCCTTACATGCGTTCACTGCCCCAAAAAGACCAAAATTTTATAATGTTGGAAAAACAGAGGATTAGGCGATTTCGTAGCGACATTAGAGAACTTTTGAGGCCTAAAATGGGCCTCCTAAGAAAAATGTACAACCAAAATAAACTTTATAAGAACCAATAAGATTCAAGATCATGATGTCAACCATGGGGAATGATTCATCATTTTTGGGGTAAAAAAGTAAAGAGATTAAAAAATATTAAAATAATAAAACTACTTTTTCAACATGTATTTTAAAATTATCTCTATAAGGTTTTACTCAAATTTAGAGCAGGAGTACTCGTTGGATGCAAAATTTAATTCCTCATCCAAGGAGTACCCATGTTGCATACCTTAGATGGACCCTGCTACACAAAAAATGAGAAATACATGAAAAAACGTGTTTGCAATCACGTTTTTCATGTATTTATCATTTTTCATGTGGTGGGGTCTATCAAAAGTGTCTAACATTAGTACTCATTGGATGAAGAATCAAATTATGCATCCAACGAGTGTTCCCGCTTGGAATTTTAGCAAACCCATAGGGAGATAAGTTGAAAATAAGTGTTTAAAAAGTAGTTTTTTTCTTTTTTTCCCTCTAAAATTTTATGATGTAATCTAATATTATTTTAATATTTCCACTATTATTTTATAATTTCCTTAGGAGGCCCATTTTAGACCTCAAAAATCCCCTAATGAATTTTGACCATTTTACATTGAATTCATTGTGGATGTTGGTAGAAGTGCCAAATTTACATGAAATGACCAATTTCACTTATGCATGTGACATTTTTTGGATTTTTATTTGACATTGCTACCTATCACCTTAATGATGACCTTTAAGACCCCTACATATGTACATTTTTTGAAAACAAAAAATTAAAAAAACCCTATTCAACCATAAGTAACTCAACCTAATTAACTTAAGACCAACCAAATTGTTATCATGGATAACATCTTAGTTGAGAAGTCTAGGAATCTATAGCAGGTATGGTCTGATTTGAATGCAACTTTTCTTACGTTGATTCCAAAAACAAATAATTCTAACAATCCAAGTGGGATCAAACCCATTTCATTATGTAATGTGGTGTACAAGATCATTTCATCGATTATTGTAAGGATATTGAAACCCCTTCTGAAAAACATAATCAACCCAGAGAAAACTGAATTTTGGGAAGATAAATAAATTTTGGATGGCATTGTGACCGCTCATGAGATCATCCACATGTCAAACCGGAGAAATAAGTCAAAGATGCTAGTCAAATTGGATCTTTCCAAGGCATACGACTGATTTAAATGGAGCTTTCTCATGATAATGTTGGAGGCCCTTGGAGAATATCACCTTTGTCCACTCCTTTCTTCTTTGTATTGCTAAATGACTCTCCCACGACTACATTCAGGTCTTCTTGTGGTCATTAACAAGGTGATCCACTTTCCCCTTTTCTTATCATCATTTCCACTGAGGGGTTATGGTGATACATCAAAGTGGTTGGTCATTCGGGTCATTTGAGATTTTTTTGGAGCCTAGGACAAGATTTTCCCATGACACATAAAAAATTTGTAGATCATACTATGCTCTTTGGAGAACTGAAACTCTAAGAGATGAGACAATTGGACATTATCCTCTCTATTTTTCAAGATGCATTAGGTATGTTGATTAATAAGGATAAATCCAACATGTATTTTTTAACACACCCAAATCCAATGGAACTTGGGTCAAACTCTAGGTTTTTCAATCGATTATTTTCCGGCCAAATACCTAGGAGTTCCCCTGGTATCAAATCCCCTGAGGATTATTTGTTGGCAAGAGGTTAGAAGAGAAATTGTAAAACACTTTGTGAACTAGATGTTTATATCATTGAATATGACAAGGTTGGCCACATTGTTGAAATTCATCCTGCATGTTGTACTAGTGTACCAATTATCAATCCTCCCGACTCCCAAAGGAATGTACAAATATATTGTCTCTCTATTTCACAAATTCATGTTTCAGGAGGCCCAACTTACCAAAAAATGGGAATTTGTTTTGTGGGAGAAGTTTTTTCTCCCGAAATGAGGAGGGGGACATGACCTATTAGACCTAGAGGTACTCAACAATGTGATGGGAATGAATTTATGGTTGTGTTGGTTGCAAGGAGGTTTTGAATTATGGAAAAGTAAATGGGATAGCAAGTATAGGTCGGGTCAATCCCAGGTGGAAAAAATATGAGCAAAAAAGTGCCTCTTGGGTTCTCCCTTATGTAATTTGGCATAAAAAAAAGACATAATTCAGGATCATAAACTTTGGGATATCCGAGATGGTACCTCAGCTTGATTTTGGGAGTATTCATGGCAGTAGATTCCATGCTTGAAATACTGGAGAAGATCCATCTAATTTTGGAATTTACAAGGGTACAAGGTGCATCACTGGTGGTGGATTTTTGGAGAGGAACCATAGCCCAATCCTCCTGGCGGGAGTGGAAAACAACAAAAAATTGGCTTGAAGCAAGAGATATCCAAAATTGGTTAATATTTCAACATGCCGAAAGTATAGGTCCCTATAATACTAGTGTATTACCCTTATTTTTATTGTTAGTGTAGCCCCCTATTATTATTTTTGTGCCCATGTGTCCCCCATGTTGTTATTGTTGTGGCCTTAGAGTCCCACTATTTGTATTGTTGTGCCCTTACATTATTATTGTTATGTAGGCTCTAATTATATTGTGACCCCTTAGACTCCTATATATACCAAGGAGTTATTATCATTTGTATCATCTAAGAATTATTCATTTACGTAATGTAAAGTAGGTTTCCCCCTCGAAGAGAACAATTTTTAAGTCGGTGATATATCTTTACTTCTATTTTTTGAGCTGATCACATATAACATTTGATCTATTTTTGCGGCAATACGGAAGGAAGTTTTATACCACCATTCAGCTAGAGGTAACCCCTTGACCCACTATGTTTGTTTATCATATACAAAGCAATGAATATATCCCTCCAAACATCTGTTCACTATCTCAGTTTTCCTGTTAGATTAAGGATGATAAGATGAGTTATGAGCTAATTGAGTACCAAGACAAGAAAATAATTCCGTCCAAATATTTCCAGTGAAAATGGGATCTTTGTCACTTATAATAATCTTTGGGTTTCCATGTAGCTTTTGAATTATTTCCATAAATGCAGTAACAATTTTATTTCCTTTAAAAAGACGAGATAATGCACAAAAGTGTGCATAATTGTAATTTTTTCAACTACCACCATGATGACACTCTTTCCTTTAGACTTGGGTACACCTGTGACACAATCCATTGAAGCCTCCTCCCAACGCTGACCTGGAATGGCTAAAGGTTGTAGCATACCCGAGGTCTTAATTGTATCAACTTTATTTTGTTGGCAAACCAAACATTCTGCCACAATCTTCTGAATATCGAATTTAATGCCATCCCAAAAAAAATTCTTCTTGACCCTATGGTAAGTTTTTAAAAATCATAAGTGCCCTCCTAAGGGGGAGGTGTGAAATTCCAAAATAATATTTTTGTTTGAGCTGGTAATTATTACAAAGATATAAGAAATCTTTGTACCATAATGAATCATTTTTCCAGCTAAATGTATCAGATGTAGTGGGATATTGCTGCAAATTTTGAATGAGTGTTCACACCTCTTTTTCATTATTGCACTCATCCCTTTCTTTGGTTATCCAATCAGGTTGGATAATATAAATGGCATAAAGCAATGCTTTCACATCCTCATCATTTCTTGATAGTGCATCTGCAACAACATCTTTCTTCCCTTTTTTGTAGATGATTTCAAAGTCATAACCCAACATTTTTGTGACCCATTTTTGCTGCTCTTCTGAAGATAATCATTATTCCAAAAACATTTTAAGACTATCATGATTTGTTTTTATCTTGAAGTATGTTCCCATTAGATACGGTCTCCATTTATTTAGTGCATGTAGTATTGCCAACAATTCCTTCTAATAAACAGGTTTGTGTAAATACTTTCCTTTGATTGGACGACTTTCAAAAGAAATGGGTCTTCCTTCTTGCATTAAAACATCACCATTCCGTTTCCTGAGGAATCACATTCCACAATAAAGGTTTTTGTGAAGTCAGGTTTAGCTAAGACTGGTGCTTGGCACATTGCCTCTTTAAGATGTTCAAATGCCTTAGTTGCTTATTGAGTGATCTGAATATAGACAAGCTAGTTTTGATGTGCTAGCTTCCTCATAAGTATAAAATAAAAGTGTGTTTAAGGATTGTGTCAAATAGAAAGTTTATGAGAGGATTTATGTGTCAAATGTGTGTGTCTTTTATGAGAAATTCATGAAGTAAATTAGCTTTAAAAACACATAAACATCAATTAAATTACAGAGAATTTAATACATAGCAAACACATTACACAAAGTTGATAAAGGAGTTCACCCCTCCTGGGCTACGTCTCCTTGGACCTGCTTCAATGGCTTGGCCCTCTTTGGATTAATGGTCAATTATATGATTACATGCACCTACAGTGCTCCAATGGTTCTCCAACCTACTCCAATGGGTTTAGAAGCCCAAAAACCCCTAAGTAGCCTCTTCTGGCTCTTCAAATGGTCTTCAGGTGAAGCAAACATGTCCTCCTCTCCTAGTGGCCCTAAGCATCTTTAATATTCAAACTGGAAAAATAACTTCTAGAAGTGCTCCTCTGCCTCTGAAACCTGCACTAATTTGCTCAGAATATCCACAAAATCTAGGATAAACTCTTTCTGAACCCAATTTGGTCGAAATTTTCTCAAGTTATGGCTCATTCAATTTTTCCTAAGAAATCTCCTCTAAATATGGAGCAACTCCAGTTAATTCCACCAAAACTGGAGTTTCGCCGAAAATGGCGGACTCCGCTAACTTCACCGCCATGTTAAACTCAGATTAATTAGTGGATAAGTGTAGTTAAGTCGTTGATAAGTGGTGGTTTAGCACGCTAATGGCGTGTTTAAAAAAATCCGCATTAAGATTGGATTAACACTAATGACATGGGTTAGTGCTTTAATTAAGCATGTTTTAAAGTTTTAAACCCACGCATTTGGTTGGAAACTATCCGGGGACCCAGGGCTAGCCCTCTTTACACCCGCTGCAAACTTTGGTTAAGTTCAAATATATGTGGACAACATATATATGTAAGAAGTAACATGCAACATAGTTGGTAATTCTTGGTGCCGGTGGAGGGGAGGTCATGGGGTCGAACCCTGGCGCCTCCATAAAAAGTTTATCCGATCATACAATGCCCCATTCTACCTATTGGGGGGCACGTGGTGGCCTCCAAGCTAGCCACATTTTAACACATCATAATTGGTCTGACCCAAACTAATCAAATTACGACAAATGACCAGAATTTCAACCAACCACCAACTGACACTTGTCAGCACCTGACTAGTCCACTTGGGGGGAATATTATAGGAATATTCCTTGGAATATTATTTTTGTTGAGTGGGCTGTACGAATTCCTAGTCAGCATCGCTGTGACAAAATTTCCCTATTTTAGCAAACGATCAGAATGCTCTAACTTTCACATATAGAGTCAGTTTTCAATGAAACGAAGGGCGCTAGAATCAAGAAGATGAGACCTATCCAGTTGTTCAGGTTTCACTCCATTCCAATAACTTTGAATTTTTGCAAGTTTTTGTGCCCAATTCAATTTTTGTTCATTCCTTCCCACTGAAAGGCGTTTGGACCCACAAAAGTTGGTTATCTTATGATAGTTTAATCCTTATCACCTTTCCAAGTTATATTGACTTGATTCTACTTGAAAAATCTTCATGACAACCACTTTGGTTCCTTGACATGCCTACTCTTGAAAATGGCTGGTACTTCAACCAATGTCCTCCTTTCGTTGTTAACCCTTGTTCGATGCTTGCTGATTAATGAAAAATGTCTCGATATGGAAAAGTGATCTCTTTGTGCTTGGAAAGCTCGACTGATGGCCTTCCCACTGAGAATCTTGTTCCTCCTTTGCATAAACATGCATTTGATGCAAGCTTCTCCTTGCAAACTCTTTTTGAATTTAAGCCCATCTGAGTGAACTACAACAATGAATTCAAATATCAGTAATCACTAGAAATGAAATGACCATTCTTTTACCTCCACGGTACCAAAATACACATATGGAAGAATGTATTCGCCATCTCTTTCACTTCTTGCAATCATGCATCATATGGTCTACAAAAGGGCTGTTGTTTTTGATGCAATATTTTGTCATCTTGTCCCTCTTTCCGCTTCTTGATTCCATCATCCTTCAGTATTGAAATGTTGCTCATCCCATGATTTGAGAATGAAGGCTAATCATGAGCCTATTTCTCAAGAGTGGACCTTCCAAAATCATGAGACATCTTGTCACAAGCAAAACCATTAACTTGAAAAACACATAATGCAAGAAACAAAACTTGACAACCTCTTCATTTTGCTCCTTCAAAACAACAAATGTCACATCCTGTGGACATCACCATGCATTCTCACATCTTGGTTTACAAACCCATCGACCAAACACAAGTTGACAAAACATGTGTCTTCAAACCATTGACTCTTAAGTCAAACAAAATCATGTACAACACTTGACGATTCTTTTCCCAAAAAAACAAGAATTTCACACCTCATGAAACAATTTGTCAACATCTCCCTTTCATCCTTGGAGAATAAATAAACTCTTCCAAGTCGATAAGACATACATGTAACAATAAATCGACCAACACAAGTTGATCACTCAAGCATGTGCAAATGATCAACACTCTCAAGTTGACAACATACATGTTAGCAAAGAAATCAACCAACATAAGTCAATCACTCATGCATGTTCAAGCATAATGAAACTATCAGAAATTCCATTGTTCACACACACAAACTCTCATGCATGTATACAATGCTCAACTCCCTCACAAGTACAATAATCCCATTGGTATGTACGAGTACTTAAAGAGCTTAAATGACCAAATTTGCTGCAACAAAGTGAGTCAACATACTCCACTTTCAAACACCTTCCTGGCTTAAAAATGAAACATGCATTCTAGAGAAAAATAAACGCATTCGTGCAATATGCATCATACTTTCAAGAGAAAAGAAATGCCTTCAGATAACAAGGAAATGCATCAATAAGGAAATATTTGCATCAATTATCAAAAGAAATGCAAGGCCTTAATTGGTTAAGAAATCTAGCCACCTCTTTCCAAACCACTTCAATGACACTTCTTTAAGCTGCACTTCAAATGTCATGGATGACATGTTGGATACAAAGTCCAACACTTGTCTACAAGATGCCCCTGCTTATGGAAATGAGTGAAAAATAATTGCATCTTATTTTCAACATGGTTTGCATTGTCCACTAGACCTTTGGCTTTCTGTCTCCTTTGTTTTGAAAGTTTCCTATGTATGGCTATCTTCTTTCAACACCTCGAAACAGCATGGTTATTTAAACTACAAAAGGAACATGTAATTTTTCTCCAAATCTTATGTGAGGATTTTTCATGTTTATCATAATTAAAAGCAACTTAATTAATGGCAGATTTATACCTTGCACATTCACCTTTGTCGCCTTCTTGAGGACATAAATTTGATGAGGTAGTGGCTCTCTTTGGAATACCAACAAAGGCTTCAATGGCTTTAATATTTCAACATCCTATTGTTTTCCATTTCCATTAGTTGCATGGTTATGAGCATCTTCTTGCAAAGTGGGTGTAAAAATTTTGCATTCCTCATGAAAACAAACTTCACAAGATTGAGGTAATGAACATGTAATGAAAGTGTTTCTTGGAACACCTTCATGTGCCTCCTTGGCTTTGGAGCATTCTCCATCTTCTTGTTGTCCATAACCACTACTTGCATGGCTAAAAGAAATCTCTTCAACAATGAGTGTAAACTTGTTGCATTCTCCACGGACACAATCTTGAGGTGGTGAAATTGTAATGGAATCCATGCTTGAAACATTTCCAAAAGTCTCCATAGTTTTTGAGTGCTTTACATCGTCTTGTTCACCAAAAACTAGACCCATGTACCTATAACTTCCATCAACAACAATAGGGTTTATAATTCCTTGTGTATGTTTGCCTAACCCTTTACCTTCATAGCCCATTTTTTTTAACAATTTGGACCCTATTCCTCTAGTGTATCTTTAAAAAACACCAAAACATTCATCTTGAGAGGAAATTGAAGATAAAATTGATTTGCATACCTCATTTTCATGCACATACTTGGCTAGGGTTTCCTTGGCATAATGGAGTTGAGTCTCCATCTCATGCATCTTTTCAAGAAGCTCTTGCCTCTCCTCCTTCATGGCCATCAAGTGCTCTTTGAAGCTTACTGCTCTCCTTCCTATCTTCAAACATCTCTTGCACCATATCTCTCATGATTAAGAGATTTTGCAACATCTCTTCACCAAATATTCTTGCCAAGGAAGTTTGATTAAAAAAATCACTTGATGAAGCTGCCATCACATTTGTTATGCATAAAAATCTTCTTTGTTGTGATTTGAAAGCTGGGTCCTCAATCTTGACCTTCTCCTCTCTTCAGCTTACACACATAAACTTTCACACAGTTAAATTCTCCTTGCACAAATACAAATCCAACAATTAATTTTCTAGCTAACCTTGGAAAACCCTGAGATAAACTTGGGCTAAAATGAGCTAAATTGTGCTCTAATATCAACTTGATCTGAATATGGACAAACTAGTTTTTTTGTGCTAGCTTCCTCATCAGTATAAAAGAAAAGTGTGCTTAAGGATTGTGTCAAATAGCAAGTTTATGAGAGGATTTATGTGTCAAATTTGTGTGTCTTTAATGAGAAATTAATGAAGTAAATTAACTTTAAAAACACATAAACAACAATTAAATTACAGAGAATGTAATACACAACAAACACATTACAGAGAGCTGATAAAGGCGTTCACCCCTCCTGGGCTACGTCTCCTTGACCTGCTTCAATGGCTTAGCCGTCTTTGGATTAATGGTAAATTATCTGATTACATGCACCTAAAGTGATCGAATGGATCTCCAACCTACTCCAATGGATTCAGAAGACCCAAAAACCCCTAAGTAGCCTCTTCTAGCTCTTCAAATGGTCTTCAGGTGAAGAAGACATGGACCCCTCTCCTGGTGGTCCTATGCATCTTTAATCTTAAAACTGGGAAAATCACTTCCATAAGTGCTCCTATGCCTCTGAAACCTGCACCAATATGCTTAGAATATACAAAGATGATAGACTCTTTCTGAGCCCAGTTTGATCGAAATTTTCTCAAGTTATGGCTCATTCAATTTTTCCTAGGAAAGCTCCTCTAAATCTGGAGCAACTCCAGTTAACTCCACCAAAACTGGAGTTCTGCCGAAAATGGAAAACTCCGCCAACTTCACCGCCATGTTAAAATTAGATTAATTAGTGGGTAAGTGCAATTAAGTGGTCGATAAGTGGTGGTTTAACACACTAATGGCGCGTTTAAACAAATCCACATTAAGAATGAATTAGTGCTAATAACATGGGTTAGTGATTTAATTAAGCACGTTTTAAAGTTTTAAACCCGCACATTTGGTTGGAGCTCTGTTGAGGTAACGATGTATGGTACTATGGACCAATGGCTGACCCTATTTACCCCCACCACAAACTTCGATTAAGTTCAAATATTTGTGGACAACATATTTATGTAAGAACTAACACACAACATAGTTGGTAAGTCTTAGCGCTAGTGGAGAAGAGATCGCGGGGTCAAACCCCGACGCCTCCATAAAAATTTTATCCGATCATACAATGCCCCATTTCTACCTTTGGGGGGGCACGTGGTGGCCTCCGAGCTAGCCAAGTGTCAGTACATCATTGGTCTGACCCAAACCAATCAAATTGCGACAAATCACCAGAATTTCAACCAACCACCCGCTGACACTTGTCAGCACCTGAATGGTCCACCCGGGGGAGAATATTTTGGGAATATTCCAAGGAATATTATTTTTTCTGACTGGGTTGTATGGATGCCTAGTCAGTATCCTTGTCACAAAATTTACCTGTTTTGGAAAACGATCAGAATGCTCTAACTTTCACATATAGAGTCGGTTTTCGATGATAGGAAGTGCACCGGAATCAGGAATACGAGTCCTATCCGATCATTCAAGTTCCACTCCATTCAGATAACTTTGAATTTTTAGCAAATTTTTGCCTCCAATTCAGTTTCTGATCATGGAGTCCAAGAAAATGCATCTTTCTTTAGTAATGTTGTTAGAGGTGCTCCTATTCTCCCATAATTCTTAACAGACTTGCAATAATACCCTGTCAACCTAAGAAATCCTTGAATATGATTAACGATTGTGGGGATTTTCCACTCCTTAATGGATTTAATTTTATAGGGTCTACCTTAACACCCTCATGAGATACAACATGACCCAAATATTCCACCTCTTGTACTCCAAAGAAACATTTGGAGGCTTTTGCATATAACTATTTCTCATCCTATAGTTCAAGGACCTTGTCAACATGTTGAACATGACCCTTCCAAGACTTGTTGTAGATTAATATATCATCAAAAAATACTAACACAATTTTTCTAAGGAAGGGTTTGAAAATGGAATTCATCAAACATTGAAATGTTGAAGGTGCATTAGTAAGGCCAAAAGGCATGACCAAAAATTCATAATGACCCTCATGATTTTTGAATGTTGTTTTCAAAATGTCTTCAGTCTTCATTCTAATTTAATGATATCCTAAACAAATATCCAACTTGGTGAAGTAAATTTCTCCATGTAATTCATCCAACAATTCATCAATAACAAGAATGGGAAATTTATTTTTAATAGTGAGCTTATTGCGCTCTCTATAATTTAGACACATACGCCATGATCAATCCTTCTTGTGCACCAATACTACTAGAGCAGAGAAATAACTTTGACTATGTTGAATTATACCATCCTTTAGAATTTATGCAACCATACATTCAATTTCACTCTTTTGGGCATATGGATATCTGTAAGGTATGATGTTTGCAGGAACACTTCATGGAATCAAATAAATAGTATGATCATGATCAATAATAGGTGGGAGGCCTTTGGGAGTCTAAAATACCTTGGAATGATTGCCTAATACTTTTTGGAGATCTCGATAAATAGATGATTTTGATGTTTGAACCTCTAGTGAGCATAAGTGTGCAATTACACCCCAATGTTATTTCTTTATAAGTTTTGTCATCCCATTAAAGTTGATTATCTTTCCTGGTTTCCCTGCAATATCCCTTGATTTAAATTACTTTCCTTCCCAAAAAAATTCAAGAAAAGTTCCTGAAAATTAAAATTTATCGCCCCCAAAGATTGTAACCATTAGTCTCCTAGTACAACATCAACACCACCCATTGGAATGGAAAGCACTGGACTATTCAATAATTATTCCCCCATGGCTAGCTTGATATTATGACACTTTCCAGAGAAATTTATTGTTCCTCCATTTGCAACCATCACTTGACACTCTGGTGCCAGATATTGCAAGCAATTCAAAAGCTACATGGAAACCCAAAGATTATTGTAAGTGACAAAGATCCCATTTTCACTGGAAATTTTTGGACGGAATTATTTCTTGTCTTGGTACTCAATTATCTCATAGCTCATCTTATCATCCTCAATCTGACGAGAAAACTAAGATAGTGAACAATTTTTTGGAAGGATATCTTCATTGCTTTGTATCTGAAAAACAAACACAACGGGTCAAGTGGTTAATCTAACTGAATGGTGGTATAACACTTCCTTCCGTATTGCAGAAAAAAATTAACGCATTTATGGCACTTTATGGATATCATCCACCATCCATCACGTCATCTTTAAGAGAAAATAATAAGGTTCAAGCAGTGGAAGATCACATTGAGCATCAACAACAAGGTCTCCAACTCTTAAAGGATAAACATCACAATGAAAAAAGTGTTGATGTAGGAGATTGCATATTTTTACGGCTACAACCATACAAACAAATGTCCTCAAGCAAGTTAAGAAGGATAATAAATTATCACCCAAGTACTATGGTCCTTACAAGGTATTGCAAACCATTTGTACTATGCAATACAAATTGGAGCTTCCTGAATCTTCTCAAGTACACCCAATTTTCCATGTTTCGTGCTTAAAGGAGGTTATTGGTGACAAGCTCACAGTTCAAACAGTGTTGCCAAAACTTGATGAAGAAGTAAAAATCACATTTGAGCTTGAAGCAGTCACGGAAACAAGAACCCAAAGCTACAGAATCAATTAATTTTAGAGTATCTCATTAAGTGGAAGAAATTACCTGTTGAAGACTCCACATGGGAGGATGAGAATTTTATACAGAAGCATCTAGAACTACTCAAGCGTTGATGACAACACTTTTTTGAATGAGAGGGGCATGCTAGGTACCTATAATACTAGTGTATTACCCTTATTGTTATTGTTAGTGTAGCCCCCTATTGTTATTGTTGTGCCCATGTATCCCCCATGTTGTTATTTTTGTACCCCATAGAAGCCCACTATTATTATTGGTGTGCCCCATAAAAGCCCAATATTGTTATTGTTGTGCCCTTACATTATTATTTTTATGTAGGATATTATTATATTGTGACCCCTTAGACTCCTATATATACCAAGGAAGTCTTATCATTTGTATCATCCAAGAATTGTTCATTTATGTAATGTAAATAAGGTTCCCTCCTAGAAGAGATCGAAGAGGAAAATTTTTAAGTCGTTGATCCATATTTTCTTATGTTTTTTTCGCAAGTTGCATAACAATAATCCAAATAGCATAGGATGGTGACAGATTGTGGTGGGGATAAAATAAATTAAGAATGTCCACAATCAAGGAAGCTTATGAATTAATAATGGGTTATGCAACAATTCCTCATGAGTCACTATGGAGGAATATTTGGGCCTCCAAATTATGGCCAAAAATTTACCATTTCCTTTGGCTGATAAGAGATCAACATCTCTTAACCTGGGATCATCTCTAGAGGAAAGGCTTATTCGACCATCTTGGTTCCCTTCATGCTAGTGTCAAGAGGAGAGTATGGAACACCTACTTAATATGTTTTCAGTGGCGAAGGAATTGTGGGATAGGGTGTGAAGTATGTTTGGTCACTTGGATTGCATGCCCAATATTATTTGGGAAACCATTGAACATAGGAGGAGGTCGTTTTTCGAAAGCCTGATGGTTAATCATGCTTGGATTCTGGTCCCGGGCTTCATTCTTTGGAATCTCTAGAAGGAGATGTTGATGGTGTTGGAAGTCCTCCAATACAAGGGGGTCTCCCTGGTATGAAGTCCCAACTAGACCTCAAATTTTTTGGAATAGGATCCCCATCCAGGAAGTGCTCTGATGATAGAAAGAGCACTTCTAGATATTGTTTTAGATTGAGATCTATTATGATTTCATGGTCTAGTAGAAAGAAAACTTATGTTTCTCTAAGTACGTTTTAAGCTGAGTATATAGCTGCATGCTCAACCTGTTGTGAAGTTGTATGGCTTCAAAAGTTGTTTGTTGGCTTGTTTGACCAAGTGTTGGAGTCACCTATTGTATATTGTGATAATCGAAGTTGTGTGAAGCTTTCCGAGAACTTGATTTTTCATGACATGTCAAAGCACATTGAGATCATGTATCATTACATCTATAATATTATCTAGAAGGGAGTTGTGAGGCTCAAATATGTCCTTGTTAATGAACAAGGTTCATGTGTTGACGAATCCGTTGTCTCAGATGAAGTTTTCTTATTTCAAAGAACAACTCAGAGTTGTTGAGAAGCCCTCTCTGAGAGAGAGCGAGCATTCATTTTACAATATCATATGATTGAAAATATTCCTTGGGTTGCAGTTGGGAGATTGATGGATTGGTTGGGAAAATGTTCACTTCCTTAGGTCTCTTGATCATGAGGCTAGTGAGTCCAGTCGGGGAGCTTGGTTCTGAGGCATGAAGTGATCCCTTGGGTCATGATGACTGAGAGACTAGTTTGGTCGGGGACACTGATGTTTGATATCTTACTTAGGAAGTTGTTTAGAGACCTTTGTATTGGTTAGAGCGATTGACCTTAAGTTCCCTTAATTGGGCCATTGACTGAGAGACCAATGAATTTGGTCAGGAAGGATGATTTCTCTCCCTTGGGTCATTTGACTTAGAGGCTATGTAGTCAAGGATTGAGATTGGGATTCCTCCCTTGGTTCATAGACTGAAAGACCTTGTTTATGGTTCAGGGAGATGTACGTGGGACATGGTTGGGCTCATTGATTGAACCCATGGTCAGTTGGGCACTAACTATTGATTTCATTAGGTTTTGGCTTATGGGATGTGTTGGATGTGATGTATCTTTCCTTATGATGAGTCTTATACATCTAATCTCTCCCTTGGGCTATTGCTAAGAGACCTATGGATTGGTCAGGGGGATTGACCTTTAAAAAGAGAGAGACTTGTACATCTGATCTATCCCTTGGGTTGTTTCTAAGACACCTATGAATTGGTCGGGGATATTGAACTTGAGAGAGAATGAAAATTATCGCCCTTGCTAAGAGGAAGAATTGAAAATTTGGTAGCTAAGATCAGTATTTTCATTGGAAAATTATGGAGAGAAATTCATATTTTTGATGTTTGACCAAGTTGGCCTAAATTGCACAAGCCGACACCACGTATGGAAAAACCCTACCTCCTAAGACACATATAATAATAAGACTGTTGTAGCCCATTTGACACATATCACATCCATTCATTCAATCTGAAATCACAAAGTGAGTTCACATATGCGAAGGAGACAAAAAAAGGAGATTTTTTGTTCCGCGTTGACCAACTTCTATTCTTATGTTTGACCAAAACTTTGACTATTTGAAGAAGATGAAGATTACAGAGATTCATTGACCTTGATTGAATGCAGGTTCGCTCTTTTTCTAGATCGTTGACTTGCGTTGACCACAGGTTTGACTAAAGCTTTGACTGAGAATTTTAGAGGTTTGTTTGATTGAGGTTTTGACCAAATTTCAACCCTTTTGTTCTACTACCTCGGGAAAAAATTAAACCCTTCTATTGAAGACTTGAATTTTGACCAACATTGACTTTCGTCTCTCTCCTTTGGATGGTTTTGATTTGGAATATTGAGGTAAGAAATTTGAAATCTTGTTTGGAATATTTTCATGTGCTTTGAGGAACTAAATTCTCTCTATCATAAGGAAATATTTGTTGAGTTTTCCTCTTGTGGGTTTTTTCCTAGCTACTAACCTAAATATTAGTGTCACTTGTCTCTTGTTTTTACGGTCTACTATGATCTCTATTGCTCTATTGAAGAAATTGAATGGTTGAATTTTTTCATGTATAACTTCTTAACGATTGAAATGCCATAAAAAGTCAAATTATCCTTTGACTTCACAATCTAATAAAAAAAAGGTTGACTTATGTAGTAAGGGAAGCCAATTTGGTTTCCTTTTTTCTAATTAATTAGGATAGAGATCTAACCATTGATTTACTTAATCTATGGCTGACATGTTTGGGTGAAATTCACAATCTAATCAAAGCAAAGGTTGACTTGTGTAGTGAGGGAAGACAATTTGGTTTCCTTTTCTCCAATTAATTTGGATAGAGATCGATCTAACCATTGATTTACTTCGTCTATGGCTGACATGTGGATTTTTGTGATGAGACCATTGGGTCCACCTAATAGGTTAGCCAAAATTTAGTTTAACATGATTAGTGTCATGAGAGGAATATGTTGAGAGGAGCCACAAGCAATGACACTAGCAAGTTTACCAAAAAATAGTTATTGTAAAATGACACCACAATGATTAATGTCACATAGGGAATCTTTTAAGTTACGACCACCACAATGGTGTTGTTTAACCCTTTATTTATTTTTAATAATTCAAGGGGAGTAATACTCCCTTATGAGTATTGTTTCATTGATGAAATTCTCAAAAATTTTATATTGCAAAATCTATAGGAATTTCACTATCTATTGTACAAAGGCAAGGATTTTTAGGGATAGGTTAATTTTTCTAGGGTCTTAAGGACAAAGAAATGTCAAGTTCTACAGCTCTATTATGTTCTAGAGATTTTCTAACAATGGTAATTGGATGAATCTTCTACAACACCAACTAGGGAAGATAGATTGTACTCTTAGTCATACCATGTGATTCTGTAGTACACGAGAGTGGTCTCATGTAGTGTTGTTCTCAATGTACTATAGGAAAAGAATGAATGACATGATAATATGAGTTTGGTTTTAGGTGCACCTAAGTGTTTTTCGATATACCCAAAGTGTATGGAAGGCAATTATGTAAACAAATGTTGTTTGATGTAGTACTACTTAAAGGATTGCCAATAAAGGTTATAGGAGGGTTTTAAAAAGTGACATCTCTCATATTTATTACATGTATTCTTACCCAATTGCAAGTTTACCCTCTCAATGAGTAATCTCTATGTTATTTAAAGATGTCAGAACATGTATCTAGCTAAATATTTCTTTTGCTAAAATTGGTGTGTGTGTTAGCTAAGAAAGTGCTATGACACTATTTGTGGTGTTTCTATTAGTTGAAACAAATTAAACAAAGCAAAATAAAGGAGATATAGTTATAGAAAGTAATTAAACAAAACAAGATAGAATTTAGCCTCCAAGATAAGTAGGGTTCCAAATACAATAATATTAATATGACAATCTATTACATAACTTCTACCACTTTATAAAGTTTCTAATTGACCAAAGCCCTAGCCACCTAGTGGAGCTCCATTAATGAGGCTTCAAACACTAATTAGTGGGCCTTATTTAATAATGCCACTTACATTTATTGATTTCATGCACTACTACCTTGTGTGCCCTTATTTAAGTAGCAACATATTCCACTAACTAGGGGAGTTAAGGTGGGACTCTCACACAAATATGCTTCCATAACTTCATTGGTTCATGGTAAACCAAAAGCCACTTGTGATGAAAAAAGGTTCTTAGTCAACCACAACCACTTGGTGTAATTAATGCTTGATAACAAGGATATACAACTTAAGAACTACAATGCTTAAGGATAGTAAAAAGTTTGTGTTTTCAAAATTGTTATAACATAAATTTTGGAGTTTTTGGCCGGAAAACAATTTTGTTTGGTCAAATCTTGATCTTTGTTGTTTAAAATGAGTTTTTTACTGCATATATGAATTCAACACAATAAAAAATTCCTCGAGCACTAAGATTATGGAGAATTCATAACTCAAACTTGTGATTTCAACAAATCCCTACTAAATAAATGATGGAGAAATTAAACCAAAAAATATGTTTAAAAACTCCAAAACTTACGTAAAGCAATTGTTGTTGAAAACAGAGTTGTCTTCCCAGGCGAATAGCCCGCACGACAGGTTTTTGCCGGAATCCGGTTTAGTAAAATTCAAAAATGAGGTAGTTGCAGTGTTTGGAATCCATTTTTGAGAGTGGAAATGGACTCAGCACTATCAAAAACCTTAGGACACCCAAAATACTGAAGTTTAACAATTGTAAACAAGATTCTGATAAAATCTTTGACGGATTTTTTCAAAATCTCTGCCAAATTCCGAGCCATTCTGTTACTTTTTTTAGACTACGGCGTTGAAAACTATATATAACTTCCCGAGAAACGACAAAAATGATGGCTGGCAACCATATCTTCGAAAAGTGAGGAAGTTACACTCTTGCATTTCCAACCTTAAACAAACATGACATTTTGTTTAGGACCAAGGTCCCTACCGTGCTTCGAATCTAGTGCTGAGATAAGAAGCACATTGTTATCTTGGTGGCCGATGACTTGACAACGGTGAATGAGCGTACTTCACTGCAAGACAAAGCGACCAGTCAACCCTTTCCGCATTTGATCTCACGGGGCCTCACCAACATAGTATTGAAGGGTTATGCCAATTTGGGCATTAAGGGGATTGTCCAAACAACCCCAAACATGAACCTGCTTCTACTAATTGGAACCCATGTCAATTGGTGAAAGTGCATGAGATTCCTTCCCGTGGTCATAAGGCCAAAGTTGAGACAATCCATATGTTTGATAAACTCCTGTTCATCAACTAATTTATGAAATCCTCAAGATCGGCTTAGCAATGAGATTTTAGAGCTTTGTAAGGTCATTGGTAAGGTGGACCATCACTCTGTAGGTGAATCCTCAGGACTCCATTGTTGTTGTACAGTGCTAGTTGCAGATCACATCTCCATGGTAGAGTTTTGAGCCAAGGCATGCCCTGTTTTTCAGTGCCGCGCTCTTTCAAAGAAGATTTCCAAAATAATTATTCTGCTACTTTGGCCTCCTTCCCAAGAGCTTTCCTCGTGGAAAGAACAAAAGTCGAACCAGCATTACAATCACAGGAGCCAGATATTAATGAAGTCAATTACAGTTACCATTACCCATGGCATCATTTGCATAATTAATTGCTTCTGACCATCAACCTTTCTTCTTACTTAATCAAGGACTAAAAACATATGCACTATCACATCTCAATGCATCTATATTTTAAGAGTTTCTTTATTGTGTATTTCTGTAATACTTATAATCACCATAATGTTTTGGAAGAATCCCCTGGTTGTAGGGTGAGTTGGTCTCTTTCGGTTTTTGGAGTTTAATTTAACAACCAGGTTTGTCATTAAAATTTTTATTCAGATGCCCTTGCCCAACTTGCCTCTTTTTATTCGAAATCTGCAAATGTAACAGTTAGCATTCTCTTTATTAGGAATCTGCAAATGTAAGAGTAAATTGGAAATGCTCCAGGTTGATTTTAGACCCTGACATTATCCAGATGCAAAAGTGCATCATCCCTTGTACCAGCATATGGCTTAGTAAAAGTTAGCTGGAGTGAAGGTTACTTAAAGAGAATCATTTTGAACTGAAATTGAGTGGTGGTCTCCTGAAGAATATCATTTTAAAGTGGAATGATAGTAGTAAAATCTAGGCCCTTGATTATAATATAGCCTTTGAGTGTGAACAATGTCAAAGAACATGTCATTTGAAGAATGCTTTTACCCAATATAGCCTTTGAGTGTGAACAACGTCAAAGAACATGTCATTTGAAGAATGCTTTTACCAGGGTAAGATCTCCGATCTCACTAAGAAGAAAAGGAAACACTAATAAAGCCCAAGATTGAATATGACACCTAAAGCAACCTAAAAGAAGAAAGCCAATCATTCTGAAATAGGTGCTTTGATGAAGCACTAACTCCATCCTTTTAATCACTGAACAACCATCTCACTACAGTCATGTAAACTGAACCAAACCCTCATATGCAGATTATTTCTACAGTTTGAGCTTCAGGGGATGAAGCAGTGGCATGATTTAGACGATTATGATTCCACCAACCCTACACCATTCAATTGTGAGAAGATACTCAGTGAAAAGATACCATCCATGCATATATCCATATATATGACTATTCAAGATCCTGAATGAGGAGGTGCAGTGTATAATAGTGATCTGTGAAAGTAGGCTACATTAGGCATAGCTGTTATTATATATTTTGATTCATCTAATCCCCTGTAACGAACTTCAAAAAATCATATCCCTGTTCTGAATCTGTCATAATCACAAGCCACATGATGATTGTTATGCACCTTTTCCATCTGATAATATAATGTTATTTTTGTTTGATTGATTGAAAAACAAGATGGCATACAATGGAGCTTTTCTTGGGGATTGCACAATCAATTTTTATTGAAGAAACTACTTTATACAAAAGAAGTTGCCGTGTATTTCTTGAGCAGAGGAAAATATATGTATCTCTTCTATTTCACAAAAAATATAAATTTTTGCTATCTCAGGCCTGATTTCTGACAGAAAAATCAGGAACAATATTAACCGAAGTTATTTATATTACAATTTCCCATACCCTCAACCCAAAGGATCCCAAAGAAATTTATATTGCAAGTTCTCATACCCTCGACCTAAAGCATCACAAAGCAAGCAAGCATTCTGGGCTTTTCAAGAGGAAGTTGAGTGTGAAGCATCAAAAGATGATCTCCGTGAGAAGGATTTTTGCACTGAGGACGCCATGGCTAAGGCGACAGAAGACATGGAGCGCACGAGAGCAGCAGCAATGGCGACCTTCACCTGCCCTCTTCGCGGGAGGGACCTTCGCCGGCCATGGAAACCCTCGCCACAATTGTCGCCCACAGCCATTTTCCCGTCAGAATGTCAAATGAAAAACCAAACTGCGAGTTTGCGACAATCTTGTTATGGTTGTTGATTTGAGGGAAACCTGGATGGTATATATAGAGAGCGGACAGAATCCGCTAGTGCCATATACAGATGTAGCAATTTATAATGGAGTCGTCTAACGAGCCGGAGGAATTGCCCGGACGGTCAAAATTGGTCGGAATCCGGGCCAAAAAAAATTTAAAAAATCTTGCAGAAACAGTGTTTGAATCTTGATTTTGACATTGGAAATGGATTCAGCACCATCAAAAACCTGTAGGACACCCAAAATATTAAACTTTGATAGTTATAACATGGATTTAGAAAAATTCCAACAAGATTTTCTGAAAATCTTATCGGAATTTTCATGATTTTCAGGGCAATTCCTCTGGCTAATTAGACTACGGCATTTATAATATTGACCACAGCCACAAACTTAGTAACGCGCAGATTATGCTTATATCAAAAATATAATGGAGACCGGTCCGACCTCTCGATGTGAGGGTAGAAATTTACGGAAATGTACATTCTTGACTCGAATCAAGTCAAGTCAGTGTGAAATCGATCTTGCAACCTGAGGGTAGAAATTTACATTCTTGAGTTGAAATAGGTCAAGTCAGTGTGAAATCGACAAAAGTTTAGTGTCAATGTACGAAATTTAGATTAAACAAAGAGAAAAATCTTATAAATTGAGAAATTGTAAAAACTATGACGAAGACATTTGGAGGTTGGGGCTAAATATATACTTCTACAAATCACAATATAAATAAAAAAGAACTCTTGAGTATGGGTATAGATTGATATGGGATATAAAGGATTAAATATTTTAATATGCAACTTATGTTTAGAGTGAAAAAAGATTTGATTTTTTTTATATTTTGTAGATGTAAAATTAAAATGGATTTAAATTAGTTTAATTATTATTTTTTAAATAGATTATATTAGAGATGTATACCATGGAAAACTTATAATTTAGGAATATTATAGGAAAAACATGGATTTTTAAATCTTGGAGTTTGAAAACACTAATGTTTACTTGACATAACAACATCCCATTCATATTTAACTTAAAAACACTTCTCCACATAATTAAAATTTTAATAAAATAATATTAATAAAAATTTTAAATTTAATTTAAAAATATAATAGAAAAATTAAGTAATTTTTTAAATTTAATTAATTTTTAAAATTTAATAATTTTAAATTTAATATAAATCTAAGATATATTTTTTAAAATATTATTTGATATATAGAATATGGTAAATAATTTTATCATTTTCAATATAATGATAAATGAAATATTTTTGAAGCACTCATTAGAATAATAAAATAATGTCATTTTCAGTTATAATGTTTCTTTTATTTACCGTTATAATTGTTTAACTTTATATTGATATAGTTCTTTTATAAAAAAAAATTAAATATTAAAAAAAATTGAAATTAAAAAAAAAATATATTATTTTAATGAGATACAAGTTTAATAATATATTATATATAAACTTTTATTTACAATCAAATAAAATAGTTTTTATTAATTTTAATATTTGAGAGACTAAGCACATATTCACTTATTTTATAATTAATTTTAATTCATTTTTAATTTATAATTTACTCAAAAGATTATAAAGATTTTTGTTTTTTGTTTTTTGTTTTTCTAATATTTAAGAACAAATTTGTATATGTATTTATGATTCTTTGTATATGGTGGCCGTTACCTGCCCTCTTCGTGGGTGGGGCCTTCACCGGCCATGAAAACCCTAGCCATAGTTGTCGCGGATTGACATTTTGCCGTCAGATTGTCAAGGGAAAAACTCGCCATAGTTGTCGCGGATTGACATTTTGCCGTAAGATTGTGAAGGGAAAAACCAAATTGCGACAATGTTGTAATGACCGTTGATTTGAGGGAAACATTGGTGGTATATGTAGAGATAGGACAGAATCCGCGGGTATGCAGATGTTGTAATTTATCCAACAACAAATTTAGTAACGCACACATTATGGTTATATCAATAAATATAGTGGAGGTTGCTCAGACCTTCCGACCTGAGGGTAGAGATTTACATTATTGAAGTCTTCGAAATCGACAAAAGTTTAGTGTCAACCGTACGAAATTTAACAATACTTTAAACAAAAGTGAAATATCTAGTAATTTGAATGATTTAAGGATTTGTAAAAAGTACAGGGAGATATGGAGATCTTTGAAGTGTGCTAGGGCTAAATATATATTTTATGAATCACGGTATACAATAAAAAAACAATGCTCATTATGGGTGTAGGTTTGAGATGGATATGTGGGATAATAATTAACGATGGATCACCACAATAATATAACATACTAATTGATATAAATTTTAAATTTAATTTAAATATTTAATATAAAGGTTAATTAAATTTTTAAAGTTTAATTATTATTTTTAATATTTGATAATTTTAAATTTAATATAAATTTATGATGTTAGATCTAAGAATTTTGTAATTCATAATGTAGATAAATTTCTTTTAGATTAATCATATCATTAGGATTTGGTTGATGTTTCAAACCATTTAATGTGGGTTATCCTCACTTTGTCCCGAGGATAAACCACATTAGATGGTTCGAAATGTATACCAAATCTTAATACTGTGATTAATCTGAAAGACATTTATCTATAAATTTATGATATTTATTTTTTAATATTATCTCACATGATTGACCAAAATAATATTAATATATATTTTAAATTCAATTTAAATATTTAATATGAAGCTTAATTAAATTTGTGAAGTTTAATGATTTAATTATTTCTTTAATATTTGATTATTTTAGGCTCAGAGGAATAAAGACTTGGGAGATGCAGAAGGGTTCAAACTTATGGGACAAAAAACGAATAACTCCACTTGCAATCAAATGGCTAAACCGACACAAAGCAAACCACGAGTTCAAAAGACGAAATGTCTCAGAGATAATCAATTTCCAGTCTTGGAACAACTTGAAAATCAGGGGGAACTAGAGAGCAAGAACAAGTGGCAGAGTATTCAGTTAATGGAAACAAAGGCGTTGAGTATCAACACAAGAAAGAAAGTAAATCCTAAACGAAAAACCCTAGAGGATCTAGAGGAGGATCACAACCTAAGGGAGCAGATGAGATGGCCATGTTGGAATTTTTCCGCACTTGGGTTGGAGCAGATGCATAGAAAACCCCCCTAAATCAACTCTAACACTTTCTCCACTTGTATGGATAATGGCGTCAAAGTTATGCTAATCCAAAAGAAGACTTGCGACCATCCATTTCGGAGAAGGACAATGGTTCACAAAGCACGCCCCAAAATGAACTTCTTGTAATCGAAAAGGGAAAAAAAAGGTGTAAATCCTCTAAGGTTGCACTCAAAGAAGTTGGTGAATACTTGATGAACTCTGGTCAAATGAACCAGATCACAAAATATTACCACCACAATTCCTTAATTCCCCGATGAGAGTGTTCTCAAGGAATATTCGACGGTTAAATATAAAGGGAAAGCATAGGTATTTGATGTCAAAGATAAAACAATAGAAGCCAAATATAGTGATGCTTCAGGAAACAAAAGTATTTGGAGATAAGCTTGTGGATATTGTGGGTAAATGTTGGTGTAGAAGCTTGGTAATGGTAATAGACGCGAGAGGTAGTACAAGAGGAATAATAATGGTATGGGATACTAGGACGATATATTTCCATGACTAGCTAGTGATACCTAATATTCTTTCTAGTCGCTTTCGTTGTTTAGGAATTGGGGAAAGGGTGAGTTTGTCGGTGGTGTATAGCTCATCTCTTCCTAGTCAAGAGGAGAAATGCTTAACAAATCTAAGACGAGTTAGACAGTCACTTTAGGATGAATGCTAGATAATCGACAATGATTTCAATATGATTCAAATTTTGAAGGAGAAAAGGGGTGGAAATAGGAGGATAGAACCAGTGGCGTCTTCATTTCAAGAGGTCATCCAGGACCTTCTACTAGTAGAAGTGGAAACATGGAATGAAATTCACACCTTTAATAATAAGAGGGGAGGTTGGAACCAGGTGGCTTGTCACCTTGATCAGTTCCTTCTCTCTGGAGAAGACCTAGTCTATGACATGTTCATAGAAGCACTAAACCTATATAATTTAGGATTTAATCATTGGTCAATCAAGCTGGAGATTGACTTGAAAATGGCACCTAGGAACAAACGATTTCATTTTGAGAGATTATAGCTCCAAAATCAAGACTTTGTGGAGAAGTTGTGAAAGTGTTGGCAAGACATTGTGGTGCAAGGTGGTAATTTAAAGTAGGTATTCCACTGAAAATTAGAGATAAAGCTTAGAATAAATATTGGGACAAGGATGAATTTGGGAATATCTTGCCAGAGAAAAATAAGTTGAAGGCACATATGGAGGAGATTCAGAGTAGAATCATTGTGGAGCATAGATTTGAGACCCTGGACGAGGAGGAAGGGAAGATTATTCATGATTTAAAGTTGTGATGCAGACAAGAGGAAATGATCTAGAAGCAAAAGTCCCACATACAATGGTTAAGGGAGGGGGAGCACAATACAAAGATCTTTCATCGTTCCATGATCAAACATTGACACAACAACTAAATTTTATCACTAACTTCTAGGGACAAAATTTCCTAGTCAAGCATAGCAACATGGAAGTAGAGCTGGTGTCATTTTGTAAGGATATGCTATCTGAAGGGGATCAGGATAGATCTGAAGTTGTGAACCAGGTTACCAATTTGATTCTCATTTAATCATGACAGAACAAAACAGGGTTCTCATGAGAAATTTTTTTTATGAGGCAATGGAGGACATGGTGAAGGATATGCCTATTAATAAAGCTCTGGACCAGAAGGTTTCACAATAGGATTTATTCAAATATTGTTGGCATTTTATTGCTAATAAAATTATGCCTTAGTTGAGGAGTCTAGGAATCTATAGCAGGTATGGTTTGGTTTAAATGCAACTTTTCGTACGTTGATTCCAAAAACAAATAATTCTAGCAATCCAAGTGAGTTTAGGCCCATTAGATTATGTAATGTGGTGTACAAGATCATTTCAAAGGTTATTATAAGGATACTGAAACCCCTTCTTAAAAACATAATCAACCCAAAGAAAACTGAATTTGTGGAAGGTAAACAAGTTTTGGATGGCATTGTGACCACTCATGAGATCATCCACACATTAAACTAGAGCAAGAAGTCGGGGATGCTGGTCAAATTGGATCTTTCCAAGGTATACGATCGACTGAAATGGAGCTTTCTCATGATAGTGTTGGAGGCCTTTGGATAAGATCACCTTTGTCCACTCCTTTCTTCTCCATATTGCTAAACGGATCTCCCACGACTATATTCAGGTCTTCTCGTGGTCTCTGACAAGGTGATATGCTTTCCCATTTTCTTTTCATCATTATCGCTGAGGGTTTATGGTGATACATCAAAGCGGTTTTTCATTCGAGTCATTTAAGAGGTATTTGGAGCTTGGGACAGGATTTTTCGATGACACATCAACAATTTGTAGGTCATACTATTCTCTTTGGAGAATCGAAACTCTAAGAGATGAGAGCATTGGACATTATCCTCTTTGAATTTTAGGATGCATAAGGTATTTTGATTAATAAGGATAAATCCAACACATATTTTTTTAACACACCCAATCTAGTCCAATCCAATGGAACTTGGGTCAAACTCTAGGTTTTTCGATCGATTCTTTTCCGGCCAAATACCTAGGATTTCCCCTGGTAGCAAATCCCCTGAGGATGAGTTGTTGGTAAGAGGTTAGAAGAAAAATTGTAAAAAACTTGGCGAACTGGATGTTTATTCATTAAATATAGCAAGGTGGACCACATTGTTGAAATTCGTCCTCCAGGCTATACTGGTGTACCAATTACAAGTCCTCCCGATTCCCAAAGGATTGTATAGAGATATTGTCTCTCTATTTCACAAATTCATGTGGCAGGGGGTCCAACTTACCAGAAAATGGGAATTGGTTTCTTGGGAGAAGCTTTTTCTCCCGAAATGGGGAGGGTCACATGACCTATTAGACCTACTCAACAATGTGATGGGAGTGAATTTTTGGTTGTGTTGGTTGCAAGGAGGTTATGAATAATGGAAAATTATATGGGATAGGAAGTATAGGTCGGGTCAATCCTAGGTGGAAAAAATATGAGCAACAAAGTACCCCTTGGTTTCTCCGTTATGTAATTTGGCATAAAAAAGACATATAATTCAGGATCACATATTTTGGGATATCTAAGATGGTACCTCGGCTATATTTTGGGAGTATTCCTGGCAGTAGATGCCATGCTTGAAAACACTGGAGGAGATCCATATAATTTGGGATTTTACAAGGTTTCATGGTGAATCACGGGTGGTGCATTTTTGGAGAGGAACTGTGTAGGTGGATTTGGTGCAGGAGTGTACCAAACCGCACCTGCTTAAGAGGAGTGATTTTGTCCTCTTAAGTTCCTGGTCACAGGTAGAAAATCAAGGGAGTCAGCAAGTTAGTGAACATGCCAAAACATAAAACATACTAGATAAGAAAATAACATGCATATATAGAGAGAAAATAAAAACTAAACTAAAACACATAACACAAAAGATCTAAATAGAGTCAAACAACTTCAATAATCCAAACAATGGCGCTTACATCCCCTCTTATTGAGTGCTAGTAGGAATAAAGGATGAAACGTTTGCCCACTTTCCAAGGGGCCCTTAGAACTATGGAGTTCTAAGACCCGATGCAAGGATGTCTTTACTTCCGTGCTACCTTGGTGCAAACTCTCTCTCTCTACTCCGAAGGATTGGAGTTGTTGGATGGCCAACAACTAAATCCCCTCTATCTCTGCTCCAGATCACACACTGCTAGATTGCTTGGGGAAATTCTGGCCAACATAACAATGTGTTCTCCCATTGTTCGTCTCTTGGTGGCCTTTTATAGGAGAATTCAAACTCTCCTTCCCTCTCTTGGTACATTGATGGATGGTGACCCAAGAGAGGAGGGTGATTCCATTGTGTGCCACATTATTCCATTGTGTGCTCCCTTGAGGTCCTAAAGAGGCTTGGGCGGTTGTCCTTAGGCGACCTCAAGTATGGGATCAATTTCCTGGAGTGTGCCTTGTTGTCCCTGAAAGTGACTTCCGCCACTCTCAAGTCCGCACGGGTTTTTGAGGGAAATCCGCACAAAGGCACATTCTACTATGGTCTTGAGTGCGCAATTTGATTTTTCTCCTCGACCTTAGATATTTTTTAAATTATTCAGATCCTCTAATGTGCCTCAACCCTGTAAATCCTTCTGGCTAACATTTAATAATTTCATCTTTGCTTGTCTGATTTTCCAGTGATAACAGTTGCCCCCTAATGTGTGAGGTCTAGGAAGAACTGTATAGCCAAAATACATTATAGTTTCTTTTCTGTGTACTATGCGGAGAGAGAGAGAGAGACCTGCGTGTAACACGGAGTTGAAAACACCTTACATCAGGTTGAAGAGAGACCATGTCTTTTGGGAACCCTGCAAGCGATGGAATAATACAATAAATACATTTTTTCTACAAGGCGGGCATGTCCCATGCTTGTGATGCTTTGGATAGCTAAACAAATCTGTTTGAAAAATACAGATTATGCCTGTGTCACTAGAATGGTAGTGATCTTCTGGTTGTTGATGACGATTGTTGATGCCCTCTGGGGCGTTTTTTCTTTGACAATAGGTGTAATGTGGTACCTACATGCGTAATCTTGGCATGGAATATAAATGCACATTGTACGCATGGGTGTGTGACTCAGACCTTCCCGTGTAAGCATGAATTAAAGTGATGCTTATAAAGGCACGGGTCTTCGATGAATTTGATCAAAGTGCAATGGTTGTAAGGTACAATACCATCGTGACATGAAAGCTTGTGTTGTAATCGAATGTCAGGAGGATCGATGACATCTATGGGAAATGATGTCTCCCACAGTGCCACCCAAGGATGTCCCTTTTGTGGTGAGGGGTGATCCAAAGTACCTCTTCCTTTTTGGAAAATAGGTGTTGATGTCGAAAAAAATGAAGCCTCAATCGAACGAGAGAGTCACTTATGCAAGGGATTAGGATCCTGGATATGATAGGTCTAACATAGGCATGATGGCGAGGGGTGACTGAAAACTAATGATGGGTATTCAGCGGCCTGAGGTTGGAGTATAAAAAGCAGCTTGGCGACAGTCATAACTATTTCTGATGGGGAAATCCCTGGAGTCAGTAGGATGTCCAAGGTGGGTATTTATTGGTTATGAATGTCATGGTGGCTTATGTGTGAAGGGCGTGATACTCCGACCAAGGGTGACCAGGGACTGCTGCCAGGGGAGAGAAAAAATGGATGGATGAATGGGGGACATAGTGCACCATTTGCGATCTTTGTACATTTACCAAAAGAATGAAATAATAGGTTTTGGTTTGTACAAAACACAGAGACGGGTGCCCTAAAACATGAAAGTGTTCGCTCATTGATGATGTGAGTGAGGTGTTTTACTGAGGGTGGGGGCCCCATTGGTTGGTCTCATGTGTGGGGTTGATGAAGCGGATGGAAAATGTTGCAGATGGGCTATGCTGATGGAGGTATGGTAGGCCGAATGCGAGGCGCGGTAGTGCGCTTTCGATCTGCTTGCAAAACCTGGTAGTCCGGGAAAGGGGTTTATTTTGATATGGTAAAACTTTACTTGATGCATGGTGAGTGAAATGGGCATAAGGTGCTTCCCAGACTAAAGTGGTATGGCCATGGCGTCATGAATTTTGTGATATATGGTCTGCTTTGGGTGACGGGCACCATGGAGGGGAGGCTCTACCGTTCAACGAGGATGATTATCATGTGCAAGGTGGGGTGGTGATATACATGGTCAGGTGCTTGGAACCTATGGTTAATTTCTTATGGAGAAATGATGTCAGGATATGCATAGTTTTTTCGATGCTCTATCATGTTAAGGGTATAATGATACCTACTCTAGGACTTTCAGTGGATGGAGTGATGGGTGGTTTGCATAATACCTGCAACAAAAATACCCCAAGTGAAAGCATCTTCTTTATTCAAATATTATTGAAAGACATGTGCTAAAAAAGAAGATGAGAGAGGGCATACATGTCGGCACTGAAAAATTATTTTTTCAGAGGTGCGAATGTGTGGCACCTCCTTTGGGCATTATGAAGTGTTGATCACAATGTTGCACGTGATTTGGTGATCAGATACTTTGAGATCTAGTTTTCCCTTGGGAGTTGTTACTTGGCTTCTAGTTTTGATTTTGGTTGGGGTTTCCCCCAGATTGAGATCACAGGGGGCGTTGCTGGTTACTACCCCCTGTCTAGGATCTCCCTTTTGTTTGTTCTTCGACTTCTTTTTGCAGCATTTGGAGGATTTTCATAATTCTCTTGGTTGTATGGTTACTGATGAGCCTGGGAAGATTGCACTAGATTGATCAGTGCATTATGTTGTGGCAGTGGTGCATTCTGTGCGGGGGATGGGGGATATTGGTTCCCTTGTCCCTAGTTGGTATATGAGTGCAGGGGTGAGTTTCATGATAGTCAGGTTGTGATACATTCTGAGTAGAATTGTATGAGTATCCATGGTATTGATTACTGTTGCCTAGGTATCCTTGGGCCAAAGATCCGATCAAACCATCTGTAGTATCGACGTGCATGGTACTACTGCTGCCTAGGTGATCTTGGGATAAAGACCAGATCAAACCATATGTAGTATCGACACACATGGTACTACTGTTTCCTAGGTAATCTTGGGCCAAAGACTAGATCAAACCATCTGCAGTATTCGACTTGCCTGGTAACTCCCTGAGTATCATGGGTACTACTACTGCCTAGGTGATTTTGGGCCAAAGACCCGTATCAAATCATCTGTAATATCGACACGCATGGTTCTAATGCTGCTCAAGTGATCTCAGGCCAAGGACCAGATCAAACAGTCTGCAGTATCAACCTACCTGGTACTACTACTGCCTAGGTGATTTTGGGTCAAAGACCCATATTAAACTGTTTTCAGTATTGAAGCACATGGTACTACTGCTGCTTAGGTGATCTTGGGCCAAAGACCAGATCAAACCATCTACTGTATCGAAGCACATGGTACTACTACTACTTAGGTCATCTTGGGGCAAAAACCCAATCAAACCGTCTTCAGTATCGCCCTACCTGGTAACTCCCTGAGTATCATGGGTACTACTGTTGCATAGGTGATCTTGGGCCACAGACCCGTATCAAATCGTCTGCATTATTCGTCACATATGGTAATTCCCTAAGTCTCCCAGGTAATGATTACTGCTGCTTAGGTGACCTATGGCCAAAGACTCGATCAAACTGTCTGTAGTATACAACGTACCTAGAAACTCCTTGAGTTGAAAGTTAGAAAACTCAATAGAGTGAGGCAACCAAGTTCCCCTGTCCTTGGTTTGTGACTGATTGTTGTGGGGGAGCTCTTCCGTCAGTATTCCTAGCTACGTAATGGGTCCCCTGAGCCGGAGGATATGGACCTTCCTGCTGATGGTGGTACGATTGTGCCCTATTGGTCATGTTTTGCAAAGGTGCATGATGACTCTAGTAGTTAGGTTGTGAGATATTCTGGTTAGAATCATATGTGTAACCGTGGTACTGAACGTTGCTACTTAGGTGATTTTGGGTCAATGATCCAATCAAACCGTCTATGGAGTTTGACACGCCTGCCAATTTTTTGTAAGTTTGCAGGCACGGGGCGTTAGGAAGGATATTATAAATATATATTGACTGCGTATAGATCAGCTCGAGCTATTGGGCCTTGCTGATGGCGTCCTCTTCAGATATGGGCTTTTGCGTTGCCACATCCTTTGAAATCTCTACAGTGAGAGTTTTCAGGAACAGGTCTAACAAAACTCAATCGTCGAGTTTGGCTTTGCACAAACTACAACGCCGTCGCTATTCGTGGAGATGGTCCAAGATATGGACGGTGGGTGTCTGCTTAAAGTGGGTTAGTAATTCCATTCCAGAATCGCGGTGGATGGGTAACTGAAAATAGGTTAGGAACACAGTAGCGAGGGTGCTAAAAGTTCCATGTGTAGTAAATGGTCGCTCCACATACCATTTTGCAGCTATTCTAGTTAGGGTGTGCTAAAATAGTCTCAGTCGAATAATATCATCAACGATGTTGTTCGACGAACACCACAGGTGGAAAGTCATAAAATGATTTCTGGGTCTTCCGCTTGCTTCCCTTCGAACTTTGGAATGTACGAAGGGAGATTTGTGGGCATGGGTGGCCACGTAGGGTTGTGTGCAATGGGGTCGTTTGTTAACTTGGTTAAATCTGGTAAATATAATGAAGCTAAGAAAGGTGATTGCAAGTTGGTAGCCATTGCACTCTATAAAAACATAGTGTTTTGGTTGGGTATAGGGTTTGTCTGTGACGTACCCTGCTGTGAGTTCACATAGCTTCTCGAAAGGGTACCGCTCCTGTGTCCCCTAAGGGTTGTGGGAGAAGTGGTATGCGGTGACCCTGTGGGGGTGTTCACCGGTGTGGCATTGGGTGACCGACGAGGGTTCCCAACCAATGATGCCCCAATCAAGAATGAACTAATAAGGGTGGCAGTGTTTCGTCTTTGACGTGTAAATGGCGAAAGACCTGGAACTCCTCCTGGTAATGGGGGGAGGTAAAAAATATGTCTATATTGACGAGGTCCCGTTGGGTCCGTTCTGGGGTTGACTAGGTATGGTTTTGGAAATATTTGAGAGGATAGAGATTACAATCAAAGTAAAAATTTGATCGCATACATAAAACAAAGCCAAAATAAAAGATAAATTTTCCCTTTAGATTAATCCTATGTGACAAGTCAATCAAAAAAATATGGTTTTTTGTTGTTTTTGCGTATGATACTCAAATCCTAGAGGACCTAATCATCCTCACACGCTCAAATGTAACTGGGTCTTGGGAAGATATCTTGCGAATGCTGGTACAACATCTCGAAAGAGCTGGCGACGACCCTAGTCAACCGAAGAAAATCGACCAAGGTAAGGGTAAAGGATCTAGTGCTGCATGCACCATCACTTATAGGGAACTATGTCCTAGTTTTGGCCACTACGTACCGTTGTCCCATGTGAACGTTCGAGTCTTGATATTCTTGGTAATTTAGATACTAGTAGTGAGTATTAGACAGGTCAGGTAGCCTCGAATAATACCGCACGCACTTGGCCTAAGCTTAACCCCCTCTGAATCGGGTCTCTGTGGCGCTGGGGTTTTATTTTTTTTGGGCGGATAGAAGAATTTAAAAGTTCCCTAAAAAGTAAACTTCTATGTTTCAATATGTAAACTGACCAAGGCGGCTTATTGGATGCCTATCCCCTTGGTCCTAACTTAAAATATAAATTCTCTTGTCGCCCCTGTGGGGAGAGTTTAATGAGTTTAGTTAAGTTAGTTTTAGGTGGATTTGATTCACTTAGGGTGTGTATGTGTGTGAGAAAGAGGTGAAAAATCGCATAGCTTGAACATGTGGATATGTGGGCCGCTTACAATGTTTCCTAGTTAGTCTAAATGATCAACTATAGGGAGATGGTGAATTATCAGCAGAGAGTGTTCATATGCTTGCCTAGGATCACCCAAGGGTGCAAAGGCAACAAAGATTACTTGATCTCTAAGGATAATTCGATCCTAGTCCCGAATCCTAGTTCCAAAAATTGAACTAAAATTAATGACTTTTAAACTAGGAAAATGAAAAATATTTAGCTAAGCATGCGTGGACTGGGGCCACTTACTTTGGCTAATTACCTATGTGTTTTATGATGTCTAAATTCACAAAACATAAATTATTTCAGAATGCAAGTTAATTTCCCCCTGCTTAAACTATGTGTTCACTTTGCGAAAATAAACTTGAATTTTTTAAAACTAACACCTAAAATACTAAAACGTAGCCAAGAGTGAGCTTTAACAAGTCATGGGACACCTCAAACAGTGTTGGAATATTTCTTATGGGTTGCAAGTCACTTTACAAACATGAAATGAAGGGAAATAGCAGAAAATTTCTACCTTTGGTTTCCGCGCACAAAAGGCTCACACAGTCGCGAAGTCTGCATGCAAGTTACTGTTGAACACACGCAGTCAGGCGTGTTTGTCTGTGAAAAAGCCACGCTATTTTCCTGTAAAAAAAACAAAATTGGAGCTTCTGAGCTTCGACCTCTCACTGAGGGTGAACAGGCAGAGAAGGAGAGAAAAGGGGTTGTTCAAGCCAAACTCTAGAGCAAAGAAAGAGGTCTCTGCAAAAAGGCACAACCGCATAAACTTGGAAATAAAATTAGTGGAGTCTCCAATCCTGTGTAGGTGGATTTGGTGCATGAGTGTACGAAACCGCACCTACTTAAGAGGAGTGTTTTTTTCCTCTTAAGTTCCTTGTCACAGGCAGAAAATCAAGGGACTCAGCAAGTTAGTGAACATGCAAAAATATAAAACATACTAGATAAGAAAATAACATGCATATATAGAGAGAAAATAAAAACTAAACTAAAACACATATAACACAAAAGCTCTAAATAGAGTCAAACAACTTCAATAATCCAAACAATGGAGCTTACGTCCCCTCTTATTGAGTGCTAGTAGGAATAAAGGATGAAACATTTACCCACTTGCCAAGGGTCCCTTAGAACTATGGAGTTCTAAGACCCGATGCAAGGATGCATTTACTTTCGAGCTACCTTGGGGGAAAGTCTCTCTCTCTACTCCGAAGGATTGGAGTTGTTGGATGGCCAACAACTGAATCCTCTCTATCTCTGCTTCGGATCACACACTGCTGGATTGCTTGGGAAATTCTGGCCAACATAACAATGTGTTCTCCCATTGTTCATCTCTTGGTGGCCTTTTATAGGAGAATTCAATCTCTCCTTCCCTCTCTTGGTACATTGATGGATGGTGACCAAAGAGAGGAGGGTGATTCCATTGTGTGCCACATTATTCCATTGTGTGCTTCCTTAAAGTCCTAAGGAGGCTTGGGAAAAGGCATGCCTATCGAAGAAAAATGCGCGCTAAGGCGCATTCTACTATGGTATTGAGTGCACAATTTGATTTTTCTCCTGGACCTTAGAGATTTTTTAAATTATTCAGATCTTCTAATGTGCCTCAGCCCTGTAAATACTCTTCCTAAAATTTAATAACGCCACCTTTTCTTGTCCGATTTTCCAGTGTTAACAGGAACCTAAGCCCCAATCCCTCTGGCGGGAATGGAAAACAGAAAAAAATTGGCTGAAATAGGAGATATCCAGAATTGGTTAATATTTCAACATGCTGAATTGTTAGGTCCCTATAATACTAGTGTATTCTCGTTATTGTTGTTGTTAGTGTAACCCCCTATTTTTATTGTTGTGCTCATGTATCCCCCATGTTGTTATCGTTGTGCCCCATAGAAGCCCACCATTTTTATTGTTGTGTCCTTACATTGTTATTGTTATGTAGGCTCTAATTATATTGTGACCTCTTAGACTCCTATATATACCAAGGAGGTATTATCATTTGTATCATCCAATAATTATTCATTTACGTAATGTAAAGGAGATTTCCCCCTCGAAGAGGACAATTTTTAAGTTGGTGATATATCTTTACTTTTGTTTTTTGAGTTGATTACATAACATTTGATCTATTTTTGTTGTAGTATGGAAGGAAGTGTTATACCACCATTCAGCTAGAGTTGACCACTTGACCCATTGTGTTTGTTTATCAAATACAAAGCAATGAATATATCCTTCCAAAAATTTATTCACTATCTCAATTTTCTCGTTAGATTGAGGATGATGAGTTATGAGCTAATTGAGAACCAAGACAAGAAAATAATTCCGTCCAAATATTTCCAGTGAAAATGGGATCTCTGTCACTTACAATAATCTTTGGGTTTCCATGTAGCTTTTGAATTATTTCCATAAATGCAGTAGCAACTGTATTGTCTTTAAAAAGATGAGATAATGCACAAAAGTGTGCATACTTGGTAAGTCTATCAACTACCACCATGATGACACTCTTTCCTTTAGACTTTGGTAAACCTGCGATACAATCCATTGATACCTCCTCCCAGCGCTGACTTGGAATGGCTAAAGGTTGTGACATATCTGGGGTCTTAATTGTATCAACTTTATTTTGTTGGCAAACCAAACATTCTGCCACGGACTTTTGAATATCAAATTTAAGGTCATAAAAAAAAATTCCTTCTTGACCCTGTGGTAAGTTTTTAATAATCCTAAGTGCCCTCCTAAGGGGGATGTGTGCAATTCCAAAATAATATTTTTCTTGAGTTTGGAATTATTAAAACAATATAAGCGATCTTTATACCATAACGAATAATTTTTCTAGCTAAATGTATCAGATGTACTAGGATATTGATGCAATGTTTGAATGAGTGTCCACACCTGTTCGTCATTCTTCCATTCATCCCTTTCTTTGGTTATCCACTTAGGTTGGATAATATAAATGGCACAAAGAAATACTTTCACATCCTCATCCTTTCTTGATAGTGCATCTACAACAACATTTTTCTTCCCTTTTTTGTAGATGATTTCAAAGTCATAACCCAACATTTTTGTGACCCATTTTTGCTGCTCTTCTAAAGATAATATTTGTTCCAAAAATTATTTAAGACTATCATGATATGTTTTTACCTTGAAGTGTCTTCCCATTAGGTAAGGTCTCCATTTCTTTAGTGGATGTAGTATTTCCAACATTTCCTTCTCATAAGCAGGTTTGTGTAAATACTTTCCTTTGATTGGACGACTTTCGAAAGAAATGGGTCTTCCTTCTTGCATTAAAACAACACCAATTCCATTTCCTGACGAATCAAATTCCACAATAAAGGTTTTTGTAAAGTCAAGCTTAGTTAAGACCAGTGCTTGGAACATTGCCTCTTTAAGATGTTAAAATGCCTTAGTTGCTTCTGGCATCCAAGAAAATGCATATTTCTTCAGTAATTTTGTTAGAGATGCTCCTATTCTCCCATAATACTTAACGAACTTGCGATAATATCTTGTCAACCCGATAAATCCTTCAAGGTGATTTATGGTTGTGGGGATTTTCCATTCCTTAATGGATTTAATTTTGTGAGGGTTTACCTTAACACCCTCATGAGATACAACATGACCCAAATATTCCACCTCCTGTACTCCAAAGAAACATTTGGAGGTTTTTGCATATAATTATTTCTCATCCTATAGTTCGAGGACCTTGTCAACATATTGAACATGATCCTTCCAAGACTTGTTGTAGATTAATATATCATCAAAAAATACTAACACAAATTTTCAAAGGAAGGGTTTGAAAATGGAATTCATCAAACCTTGAAATGTTGAAGGTGCATTAGTAAGGCCAAAAGGCATGACCAAAAATTCATAATACCCCTCATGAGTTTTGAATGTTTTTTTCATAATGTCTTCAATCTTCATTCTATTTTGATGATATCATGAACAAAGATCCAACTTGATGAAGTAAATTTCTCCATGTAATTCATCCTACAATTCATTAATAACATGAATGTGAAATTTATCTTTAATAGTGAGCTTATTGAGCTCCCTATAATTTGCACCCCTACGCCATGATCAATTCTTCTTGTGCACCAATTCTACAGGAGCAGAGAAAGAACTTTGACTATGTTGAATTATACCATCCTCTAGAATTTATGCAACCATACGTTCAATTTCACTCTTTTGGGCATATGGATATCTGTAAGGTATGATGTTTGGAGGAACACTTCATGGAATCAAATGAATAGTATGATCATGATCCAGAATAGGCGAGAGGCCTTTGGGAGTCTCAAATAACTCAGAATGATTGTCTAATACTTTTTGGAGATCTCTAGAAATAGATGATTGTTGGGTAAAGGAATTGCAGTTAAGAAAACTCCTTTAACACTTAATTGTCAACCCCGGGGTTTCGTAAACTTAGATACGAAGCATAGGAAATGCCAGAAATGGTATGAAATTTTCCTATCTCTATTCCTAATTTAATTGCAATCTTGTAGAATTGAAAAGAAAAATTACACAACAATCTACACCAAAGAAATTCTAGTGCTGGAATATGAAAGAAAGTAATTTCCGAAGAAACCAATGAAAGGAACTTTCAAATTGTTGCAAAAAATCCTAATTACCGAAGTAAAATTCTATGTTTATCTTCAGTATAGTTGTTGACAGATTAACGATTGGGCCCTTGAAGAGATATGCCTTCTTTAAGAAATTTCCTTCCTGCACTAAGATGTTTTCCTGTACTCCTGCAATATTCTTGCACTAGTATAGGCACAAGGCTTATGTGCTGGAAGTATCTTTTACACTTATACTGGAGATTTATGTCTTTATGCAGGGGCTCTCAGCCTTAGGACTAGAGCACTCTGTTCCTGTACTAGAACATAGGTTCCTGCACCAAGTTTTCCAATTACTTTCAGGAAAAATTAAATATTGCGTTAACTATGAAAAGAATTTGCAAAGGCGAAATTTTTTTTTAAATAAATCCCACAAACAAAAGAATGCTTCAACCAAAATGAACTTCAAAATAAAAATGAACTTCAGAAACCAAAGCACACTCTCTTTAAACAAGGATCTCTTTCATGCAGTCAAAGAAATTATATAATTATGACAACAGGCTTTATCCCTGTAAGAGTTACCCACATAAATTAGATCTGCCTTTTAAATATTTTTAACTCAGAAAGGTTCACTTTAATAATTCAAAATGAGTTTTAATCCTTTCCTTAATAGTGTAAAGTGCAGGTACATATCAATGCATTGTAACACCGTTCATTTCTTAATTACCAAAGCATCTTTAATCCCTAAGATTTTAAATCTTTATATTAAAAATACTTCTATCTGATAATGAACACTCACTTGAAGAAATGTATCGAATCTCTGTGAAAGAAAGGAATGAAAAAACTTTGCTGTAATGAACCAACAAAATTAAGTTACAAAATTGTAAATGCACTAGTGTAGGAATAACGCGCTTGCACGATCCAAACAGAAGTAAACTAAGATTTTGAAAAGGGAATTACTGAAGGTAAATCAAACTTAATTAACATTCACACCACTGATACATCACACATTGACTATTAATGCAATAGAACCTGAACACTTGTGAAAGAATGAAACATAAGCTTAATCCACGCTTTGCATGTAAATGAAATCAACGCACACCTTTAACGAAACGAAAGCGAAAGGGAGAACGAGCTGGGTTGGCTGGGTCCTAGTCAACCAACTCGTTTCCTTTTTTAGGAAATTTGAAACTTCAGCACTCAGTGACGCATCAGTGAAGAATTAAAACACAGGATGAAAAGAACATGGCGCAACTCCTTTGTATTACTTTCAAATCAACAAATGCACATTATGAGTTCGGATCCAACCCAGAACAAGAGCAACAACGAAAAAATTACAATTTCACCAGAGTTACAGTAGCATTGCTATCACTAACTAAGTCCTATATGAAATCTACATTTTATACAACCCTTAGGCCTGCGGCCATAATGAAATTACATACAGTCATTCCAAATCAAGCCTTTTGGCTGAAACAAAATAACAATAGCGTTACAAAATAAGCCTGTGGTTGTAACGAAGTGCTAATCTATTCGTTGGATGGTTACCAAATCTCGACCATATCCCTTACTTTCCTCTGCTTCGAGTCCAACTCGAGATGACCACAATTGAACAAGACAATTTGGAACGAGATGCCCATGTTAGGTAGTGAGCTGTCATGGGAGTTTAGGAGCGAGTGGTTTCCAACGGTTCAAGAATCTACCTACACTCGACCATGCTAATGAAACTATTAATACATTTTCCTATCAAATAATTTAGGAGAGAAAGTATTAATTGCAAGAAATATTAAAGGCATAAAATCTATTAAAATGATTAATTAAGTGCTTTGTAAACCTTAAATATGAAATATAAAGCTAGTGCAGGAATAGACACGGTTCTTGGAATAGTGCAGGAATAAGGAGGTTTGTGAGGATAAAATAGAGGTCTAAGGTTGTGGTTTTGAAGTAGGAAGGGGGTCTAAATGAATAATTTTAGCCTACCAACATCCTCCCATCCCTAAGTTGGTTTGTGTCCTCACACAACCTTTACCTACTGCAAAAATCAAAACAAGGAACCTCCCTTCAATCCTGAACTTGTATGTGGTTACTTGCTTTGACTGTCTTCATCTTCTTACCTTTATAGCCTTCTTGAGTCAATTGGTCACCTTTTTAAGACGTTTAAAGCACCTTGAGACCCGAAACTTCCATACCTTGACTTGTATTTTCTGCTCCTTGACTTCTTCTGCCAATTCTATAATGTCTTGCTTCTCCACTGTATCTTGCTCCTTCATGGTTTGGTTTAATTCTTCCAAGCCATGAACTCATTGCTCGAGCTCTTCTATCCGACCGTCCAGATAGAGAGTGGAATTTTATGTTTCCAAATCTCCCGGTGTAAGCATCTTTTCTGCAGTTGATTCTAAACATATGCCATCATCACCAGGGTCAAAGTTATCTTGGCCACCTAGTTCCTCCATTTCAATATCATCAAGGGTTTTAGTGCCCGGAGCTTTAATGTCACCGAGGGTCTTGGCACTTAGAACTTCCATGTCACCAAGGGTATCGGTGCCCTGCATGTCCATCTTACCAAGGGCTTCAGTACCCTGTGCACCCATCTCACCAGGGGTTTCAGTACCCTGCGCATCCATCTCACAAGGGGTTTCAGTACCCTACACTTCAAAATTATCGAGGGATTCAATATGCTACACCTCATCGTCTACCTGACCCTCTGTTGAGTCTCTGATTGCACTCGATGTCATTTTTCTCTTATTTATCTTATGAAGGAAGGCCGACAAGGGTCTGCCATCCTCCTTATCTGCATTGCCTTCATTAACCACTGTATGAGCCGTCGCCTCAGCGAGAACTGAGAGGTTATGGTCACCTGGTGAAGTAGGTGGTCAATTGTCCAAAAATATCAGGGAGGTCGACTGAACATGACCCGTCCCCAAAGAAGCAGTCCCTTTCTTAGCCAAGCTCCTGGTCGTTCTTTTTACTGAGGACATAGTTTCTTTAACAGATCACTCCTCTGCCTGCACCGATCTTTCCTTTATTTTTTTATATTGGTAGGACGCGGGGTCAGAGTCTATGATTTTCCTTTCTTTCTTGCATTATTTTTCCCAGATGACTTCCCTACACCTCGTCCTTGAAACTCCTTCAAAAATGCTTTCCAAGTCATATTTTTGACCTCCAGCTCCTTCTTAACTAAAATTGCGATCAGCCCGTGATGATACAACTTGCATGCAGCCTGACTTGAATTCCCTCTCTGAACACCTTTCGCCATTTTCTCCAAGATCCAGAGCAGATAATAGGGGAAATTGATGAGTTTTCCCGGCTCAAAATGCAACAACAAACATATATGATACAGGAAAGTCAATGAATAACGACCCTCACAGGTAAGAAACTTTTGCAATATGTAAATGAGGTCTTTCCATTTCCCGAGCATAGTGTTGCGTAGAAGCCATTTCTTCCAGTCCACCTTTAGCTTCCAATTGACCACGAATCGGCACCACAACTTCTTGTCAATCCTATCCTTCTTAAACCATTGTTCACCCATTGTCACTAAGCTTGTAGCCCAAGATATGGATTCTTCCATGACCACAAATTCCTATGAGCCTACCTTTGCTCTACTTCCATCAAATGTCCTAGCAAATTATAGTGCCATGACCGTATCAAATCTGTCAAATTTTTGCAGAAATGGGAAAAACTGAGATTCCTGCAGTATCACAAGACTATTTCTATACTCGACTGTTTGCTCTATTTCTTTCATAGATAGTGGTTTGGTCCTTACAAGCTCCATTTCTGTTTGAATTCACCCCAACTCTCTGTCTAAACCTCAAAAAAATATCACAATCAAGGATTCAAAGGGTCTACCGAGAGATTTATGATGGTATATCCATCCACCCACCTCCCTATCAGTCATCTTCCATTCAATCACGCTCCATCATTAAAATTAACCTTTGGGATGGATGTACACACGTATCGGTCTAAGTACAAGTAGGTAATGTTGATTGGAAAAGGAGGAGGTTTAGGTGGTGATACAGTGTAACGGTCATGTACGATCAGATTATGAGGTAAGGCCATCATTGATAGGTCATGAAGATTTTTTTCAAAAAGAGGTAAGCATTGTGTTTTGGGTGAATCGTACTATCCCACATTTTCTTCATGATTCACATAAGGTGTACTCAGTACTCATTTAAAAGATGAGATATCATAACCTAAAATATCTTGTACTTAAATGATTTATTCCTAAATTGGTAAATGATAAAACAAAGTTTTAACAATAATTCAAATTATTAGATGCCATGGTCTATCGGTGGTGTAGTCATTCTGTCTGCAAAAAAGAATTATGAAACAAAGTTAAACTTTCTAGTACACATTTTTGCACCAGGTGTTCCTGTACTGTATTAAACATTCTTTCACTGGGACCATGTGTTTTCACATTCGGGTACGCTTAGTGGTGTTGATCCTTGTACTGAACGTGCCTGCACTAATTGTGCTTGCACTGAACCTGCCTGCACTTAAACATGCCTGCACTCATCATGCTTGCACCTGAACACACATTCCTGCACTAGGGATTTCTATAGCATCGAAGAGAAAAAGGGAACCAAAATAAATTCTGATACAATATAATTCATAGGCTGGATTAAAAAAATTTCTTGAATATAAAAGGGAAGTTTTATTTTCCATTATTTTGTGTTGAACATGCATGCCGATCTGACTTGTGAGTTCACATCAGATCCTGCAGTCGATCCATGAGGGAAAAAAGAAGTGGGAAAGGGGTAATTTATAGAATGGGAAGGAATATTACGATAGGGATTCCAAGAGTGAAACCACCGAGAGGGATAAACAAAAAAGAGATTTGGGAAAAAAAAATCAAGGGAAAAGAGGGAAATACAAAATCAGATAGGGATAGTTTCTTTGAAGAAAAGGGGGGTGGTTCATTATGGGATTAAAAGAAGAAAAATATCAGGAAATTATGAAAAAAGAAACAGAAGAAGGGAATAATTTTACCTTTAAAATATGCCTGCACTGGTGATGGAAAAAAATAAATGCAGCAGGAATTGATCATTGCTTGAATAAAAATTTCCGTGCCAGCTATCCAAAACTTGGATAAGTGCTTGGTTCCTGCATTTGAACCCGCTTCTTCTTGGTGACAACAAACATATCTAAAAATAAGGCAACATACCCTTTTTATTAAAATTTTAATCTTCCTGTCAACATGCTAGTTTTCAGGTTGATCCTTCTGCAATCATGTCAGTCAACTGATTTTCATAATTACAGGAAGAAGTTTTTTTTTTCTTTGTTTTTATTTTCTTGTCATTTTTTTCTTCTTATATATATATATATATATATATATATATATATATATATATTTTGTTTCAGGAAAATAAATAAGGAAATTTTCAATAGGTTAGTGTTGCCACCTACCATCTCCTTTTTGGATTGCTGTTGGACTTACTGCATAAAAATTTCCTTAGCGAGGGGCTGAAAACATACCTTCAATATATGCCCATTCACTAAGAATACTGGATTTCATCTATCAATATTTTTTATTTCTACTGCTCCATTTTCAAACAATTTGACCACCTCATAAGGTCCCATCCAACGTGTATGGAATTTCCCCATAAAATATTTAAATATGGAATCATAAAGGAGTACCCAATCACCTGGTTGGAACTACTTTTTCCAGATAGACTTGTTGTGCCATTTCTTGCGCTGTTGTTGAACCAATGTATTATGTTGAACAACATCCCTTCAAACTTCATCTAACTCATTCAGTTGTAGGAGACACTGTTGTTGTGCTTCTGAGAGGTCTATTCCCAACTGAACTGTCATCCTGGAGGTCTTAATCTGGAATTCTATCAGCAAAAGGACTTGTTTCCCTTATACCAACTCATATGGTGTGTGTCCCGTGTTGTTTCTCCAAGTGGTTTGATATGCCCACAAGGCTTTCGGTAATCCGCTAGCCAAATTATTTCTATGCATGTTCACTGTCTTCGTAAAGATGGACCCAGTTACCTTGTTTGTGGACCCCACCTGACCATTTTATTGCGGGTGATACGGTGTAGATTTCCTGTGCCGAATTTTGTACTGCTCCATCACACCTTGTATCAGATTAGAAATGAATTGCGGTCCATTTTCAAAAACAATCTCTCTAGGCACACCAAATGTAGTAAATATCTCAGTAAAAATAAAATCAACAACAATTGTTTCAGTAGCAAAAGAAACAACTTTAGCTTCTACCCATTTTGTAACAAAATATGTGCAAACCAAGATTTGATTTTTATTTAATGATGTCAGATCTATTAGTCCTACAAAATCAACAACCCTTTTTTCAAAGGGTTCAATCATAACTTGAGGACATAAAGGCATTTCACTGGTTTGATTGGGTTGGCCCATTCGTTGACAACTATCACATCGCTTGACATATTGTTTGGTGTCCTTAAATAAGGAGTGCCAAATATAGCCAGCTCGTAAAATTTTGTATGCAGTTCGCTTATCAGCAAAGTAGCCTTTGCAAGGTTCTTTATGACCAAATTTTAAGATTTCAAACACTTCTTCCTCTCTTACACACCTACAGATAATGAGGTTCATTAGGGGAATTTTGAGGTCTAAAATGGGCCTCATAAGAAAAATGTACAACAAAAATAAACTTTATAACAACCAATAGGATTCAAGATGATGATGTCAACCATGAGGGATGATTCACCATTTTTTAAATAAAAGGGTAAAAATATTAAAAAATAATAAAATAATAAAACTACTTTTTCAACACGTATTTGCAACTTATCTCCCAAAGCTTTTACTCAAATTTCGAGCAGGAGTACTCGTTGGATTCAAAATTTAATTGATAATCCAAGGAGTACCCATGTTACATACTTTCGATGGACCCTGCTACACGAAAAATGAGAAATATGTATTTCCCCATTTTAATTAATAAAAATGGGTTATAAGTATGCAACATAGTACTCCTTGAATGGGAAATTAAATTTAAGCGTCAACAGTGCTTCCCCCTTCGAAATGTGAGTAAAAATTTTGGGTGGGAACAAGTTGAAAATATGGTTGAAAAGTAGTTTTCCATTTCCCTCTAAAATTTGATGATAATATTAAATCTGATTTTTCCACTTCTTATTTCATAATTTCTTGGGCCCATTTTAGACCTCAAAATTCCCTAATGTGACCCATACTAAAAGAGGTCTCCTTGAACCCAAGAATATGCAACACTTTTCTGCATAATATTTTGCTTTTCATGAGCAAATAAGTGAGGTGGTGTTTTTCCAGTGACTAAATAGTTAGCTATGTCAGTGAACCACGGGGATTATGTTGACACAACAAAAAGATGTTCGTCAGGAAAATTATCATCAACATGAATTACTTCACCAAGATTATTTAATCTTGAAAGATAATCTTCTACAACGTTAGATTTTCTGGTCTATCAATAACAACAATATTAAATTCTACTGATAATAAACAACACTAATCCTCTCTTTGCTATTTAATGGTTTATTCATCAAATATTTTATCGCGGAATGATCAGTATGCACAAATACTTCATACCATGTACTGTAGTGTCTGAATTTATTAATAGAAAAAATTGCAGCTAAAAAATATTTCTCAGTGACTGTGTAGTTTAGTTCAGTGGGTAACAAGTTTTTGCTGATGAAGTAGATATCATAGGGCTGCTTGTCTTCTTCCCGTCCTAAAGCTGAGCCAATGGCAGTATCTGAGGCATTAGAGGAAATGTGAAATGGCAAGGACTAGTTTGGTCCTCTCAAAACTGGTGCATGTACTAGTTTTTCCTTTAATGTCTCAAAAGACGGTTGGCAAGTTGTGGACCAAGAAAACTCACTATCCTTAGCTAAAATTCAAAAAAGGGGGGTAGCTATCCTAGAGAAGTTCTTAATGAATCTCCTATAGTAGCTCGCATGTCCTAGGAAACCTCTCACTTCCCTTTGAGTTTTGGGTGCAGGAAGACTTAAAATAATCTCTATCTTTGTGGGGTCAACTTGGATACCTTTGTCAGAAATAAGATGGCCAAGAACTACTCATGCCTTACACATTAATTTTCACTTTTTGTCACTCAAGGCAAGATGAGCTTCTTGGCAACAAAGAAGCACTTTTTCTAGATTTTTGAGGGCATCCTGAAATGAATCACAAAACACAGAAAGTCATCCATATATATTTTCACACACTCAAGGTTCGCAAAAATGGCCAAGACAACCCTTTGAAAGGTAGGTGGGGAATTACATAGCCCAAAGGGGAGCACTCGGTAAGAAAATGTACCCCATGGGCATGTAAAGGTGGTTTTTTCTTGATCCTCAAGTGCAATTTGTATCTAGTTGTAACCACTAAAACCTCTAAAAAAGAAGAGTACTTCTTACCAGCAAGGGTATCAAGCACTTGGTCAATAAAAGGAAGGGGGAAGTAATCCTTAAAAGTGTCTTTGTTCAATTCTTTGTAGTCAATGAAAATGTGCCATCTCCCATCTTTCTTTGGGACTAATACTAATGGAGAGACCCACTGGCTGTCAGAAATAGGATAGATAAAATCAACATCTAAGAGTTTTTGTAATTCTTCCTTTACAACATCTCTTAGAGCTGGGTTCATACGCCTTTGGGGTTTTCAGACAGGTTGAGCTCCCTCCTGAATATAGATATGGTGAGTACATGTTTTAGGATGTATTCCTTTCATATCTTTGTAACCCCATGCAAAGGCATCAATATGGTTTCACAACAAATTCACAAGCTACTCTTGCGGGGACGAATCCAAGTTTGAACTGATATCCAAAGATTTTCCTAGACTAATCTCAACAGGAGTGGTATCGAGCTCAAGAGTACACATAGGTTATGCTAAAGATGAGAGCGAGGAGGGTTGGGAATCATGACTTTCTTGAAAATCTAGACTAAATATTTGGCTCAATGACTCAAAATTTGGCATGGTATCTATATTATTCAGGAAGTCTTGTATTTCACCCTCCATGGGAAATATACATGTAACCAAAGCGAAATCCAATGTAGGCATCGGTCGTAGCAAGCCATGGTCATCCCAAGATCAAGGGACGTCCTCCCACAGGATTCTTTGGCTGAAGCATAATGAAGTTTGTGGGATATTCCCAAGAATCTAATGAAACGAACACATCATGCAACACCCCTTCCGACTTGATTTTAGATCTGTCTGCCAATTCAAGCATGGTGGGAGTAGGATGAATATGGACCAACCAAAGTTGATCCATGGTTTTCTTGGTCATAACATTAATGGCTGCCCCCGGGTCTATAAGCACATTAGAGACAAGGACATCACCTATCTTAACAAAGACAACAGGGTTTCCGGGGTCAGTATATTTTTCCATGTGCACACACACCATCATTAACTCTATTTCTCTTCCAAAAAATTGAATAGTTTGGGGTTCTAATTTTCACCTTCCTGGCTTCTTAAGATAGAGTTCCCTAATTATTTTTGTACATATGCGGATCTCTTTGATAACTTGGAGCAAAGGTACCTTTATGAAAAGATTCCTAAGCTCAAAAGCTAGACTAGACTCAGGAATGGGGTCATTCCTCTCCACAACTAACCTATCTGGATAGGGAGGCCGGTTTGAAGAGGATGGAAAAGGCTCTGAAGGTACTGGGATGGGCTGAATGGTGAAATATCTCACTGAATGGTCAGGATTTTCCTCCTCACCTTTATCTTCAATAATCACCATGGGCTGCTTTTTATTTTCTGAGGTTAATACCTTCCCTAATCTCAATTGGAGATCATTGACTCCAACTAGCATGCACTGATAACTGGATGAAGGAAGCGGGCTCATGGAAAGGATCATTTGTACCGCTTTGTTATTGGGGTTTGGTATGGGTTGGGCAGGCAGTTTAGGAGGTTGAAACGGTGGAGGCAAAGGTAATGGTGGCATGAGCTGACTCATTTGGGGCAATGATGATATTGGCATTGGGTAAGGTTCATATGTAGGTGGGTATGATTGCATAGGTGAAAGATAGGAATTCTGTGAATGGTTTAGCCCTCTCCATCCTTGTTGCCAAGATTGGGAGGGTTGTCCATAATGATATTGGTTCCCATGCTGGCAATGTTGAGAGTGATTAGTGTTAGGATATGAATATGGATGTGCATTAGAACTAAAAAAATGCGGTGGGAGTTCAGGAGCAATAACTGCAATTACCTAAGGCCAATTTCTTCGTGCTCCCATAGCATGCAATGACTCAACTTTAGGTTGTCCTCCTTCAAGTATATCTTTCAATCCAGGTATGGAGGGGCATTTTTCTGTGGCATGGTTCTCTAAAAAAATTACACATCTATTAGTCCCTTTAACATCAAGAGGACATTCTCTTAAAGGATTTTTTATCTACATTTTGGACAAAAAATAGACAATGAATCTTGTTCCTCTACAAGTTTTTGCTGAAATTTCAAAGAGTCTATCTATTTTCTAACACTATTCATTATTTCAATTTTCATGTTGTCCATTTTGTTCTCCAATCCATTGATCATAGCATCATTAGATTCGGTTTTCTTATTTCTATTTCGAATTCCTTTACCAGATCTATATTGATTCCTTCAAAATTTCCCGCACAAGTCACAAATTTGATCAAAAGGTTTCTGGAAAATATCCCCTTGTCCTAAAAAAATTAAATTATTCCTAGCATCATCAGTAAGCCCACGTAAGAACAAGGTCCCAATGGTACTTAGATCAAATTTGTGCTTTGACCTTTGGAGGATATACATAAATCTCTCTAAGTAGTCCTCTAAGGTCTCATCATCATTTTGCACAATAGTACATATTTCATCTTGAATATCTCTAGTTTTACAATATTCCTGATATTTTGACAAGAACACTCTCTTCATTTGGTCCCGGGAAGCTATAGTGTTTCCTCCTAGTCCCATGAACCAGCGTCATGCTGCATCCTTGAGAGTTGTAGGAAACAACTTTAACTTCTGAGCTTCAGATGAGTAATCATAGCCCCTACATAAAATATCAAACCCAAATAGAAAAGAGTCTTGATCTTTGTGTACCTTACCATAGAAATGAGGAAGAACTGATGGTGGAATATTCTTCATTTTCACAGTTATGTCAGGATCCACAATTGGAAATCCAAAGGTGGATTGTTCCTCATTTACCTGGTTCTCAACAATTCCCTCTTCATGGTCTTTGTGGTCTACTATTTTTTTTCCTCCAAGTGAACTTCTCTCAACAGGATGAGAAGGTTGACTATGGGTTCCAATAGTCCCCTTCTTCCCCTTCATGCCATGTGTCACACTCGGACTACTGTTACCAGAGTCCAAGTAGACAGTTCCTATGTGATGTGTTTGCATTTTCTTGGATTTTCTTCCTGCAAAAGAAGGCTCAATATTAGAAATAGTTTCAAATTTATCATTATTTCCTCGGCCCTTATTGGGCTTCGGACCCATACCCTTTTTAGGCATTCATTTCAAAAAATGACAAAACAAAATTTCAATAAAATGCTACAAATTTAAAATAACTCAACACCTATAAATCCCTTCAAAAAATAGAAGCACACTGCAGGAAAAAATAATAGGAGACTTACCCCTATTGTAGAAAACAGAAAATTCTTACCAATTCAAATCACCTCCCCAACAATGGTGCCAAAATGTTTTGTGCAGGAATTGCAGTTAAACAAACTCCTTCAACACTTAATTTTCAACCTGGGGGTTTCGTAAACTTAGACACGAACCATAGGAAATGCCAAAAATGGTATGAATATCTCTATTCCTACTTTAATTGCAATCTTGCATAATCGAAAAGAAAGACCACACAAAAATTTACACCAAAGAAATTCTAGTGCTGGAATATGAAAGAAAGTACTTTGCAAAGAAACCAGTGAAAGGAAATTTCAAACTGCTACAAACAATCCTAATTACCGAAGTAAAATTCTATGTTTATCTTCAGTATAGTTGTTGACAGATTAACAATTAGGCCCTTGAAGAGATCTGCCTTCTTTAAGGATTTTCCTTCCTACATTAAGCTATTTTCCTGTACTCCTGCAATCTTCTTGCACTAGTACAGACACAAGGCTTATGTGATGGAAGTATCATTTACACCTATACTAGAGAATTATGTCTTTATGCAGGGACTCTCAACCTTAGGAATAGAACACTCTGTTCCTGTATCAGGATATTGGTTCTTGTACTAGAACAGAGGTTCTTGCGCCAAGTTTTCCAATTACTTTCAGGAAAGTTAAAGAGAACGTTAAATATGAAAAGAATTTGCAAAGGCAAACAAAACTCTGAAATAACTTCCACAAACAAAATAATTCTTCAACCAAACTGAACTTCGAAATGAAAATAAACTTCAAAATAAAAATGAACTTTAGAAACCAAAGCACACTCTCTTGAATCAAGGAACTCTTTCATGCAGTCAAAGAAATTATATAAGTATGACATCATGCTTTATCCCTACATAATAGTTACCCACATAAATCATATCTACCTTTTAATCTTTTTAACTCAGAAAGGTTCACTTTAATAATTCAAAATGAGTTTTAATCATTTCTTTAAAATTGTAAAGTGGAGGTACAAATCAATGCATTGCAACATTGTTCATTCCTTAATTACCAAAGCATATTTAATCCCTAAGATTTTAACTCTTTATATTAAAAATAATTCTATCTGATAATGAACACTTACTTGCAGAAATGTATTGAATCTCTGTTAAAGAAATGAATGAAAAATATTTGATGTAATTAACCAACAAAATCAAGTTGCAGAATTGTAAATGCACTAGTGCAGGAATAACGTGCTTGCATGATCTAGGCAAAAGTAAACTAATATTTGGAAAAGGGAATTACTGAAGGTAAATAAAACTTAATTAACATTCACATCACGGATCTGTCACACATTGACTATTAATGAAATAGAACCTAAACTCTTGTGAAAGAATGAAACATAAGCTTAATCCACGCTTTGCATGTAAATGAAATCAACGCACACCTTTAACGAAACAAAAGAAAAAGGGAGAACGAGAAGGGTTGGTTGGGCCATTGCCAACTAGCTCATTTCCCGTTTTAGGAAACTTGAAACTTCAGCATTTAGTGACGCATCATTGAAGAATTAAAATGCAAGATGAAAAGAACATGGCACAACTCCTTTGTATTAATTTCAAATTAGCAAATGTACAAACATTATGAGTTTGGATCCAGCCCAGAATGAGGGTGACAATAACAAAATTACAATTTCACGAGAGTTATAGTAGCATTGATATCGCTAACTAAGTCCTATCTGAAATCTACATTTTATACAACCCTTAGGCCCGTGGCCATAACTGGATTACATACAGCCGTTCCAAATCAAGCCTTTCAGTTGAAACAAAATAAAAATAGTGTTACAAAACAAGCCCGCAACTGTAACAAAGTGCTAATATATTCATTAGCCAACGACCTAATATCGACCATATTCCTGACTTTCCTCCGCTCTGAGTCCAACTCAAGATGACTGCAACTGAACAAGACAAATTGGACACAGATGCCCGCATTAGGTAGTGAGTTGTCATGGGAGTTTAGGAGCGAGTGGTTGCCAATGGTGCAGGAATCTACCTGCACTCGACCATGCTAATGAAAAGATTAATACATTTTCCTATCAAATACTTTAGGAGAGAAATTATTAGTTGCAAGAAACATTAAAGGCAAAAAATCTATTAAAATGATTAATTAAGTGCTTTGTAAACCTTAAATATAAAATATAAAGCTAGTGCAGGAATAGACATGATTCTTGGAATAGTGCAAGAATAAGGAGGTTTGCAAGGATAAAATAGAGGTCTAAGGTTGTGGTTTTGAAGTAGGAAGGAGGTTAAAATGAAGCATTTTATCCTACCAACAATGATTTTGATGTTTGAACCTCTAGTGAGCATAATTGTCCAATTAAGCCTCATTGTTATTTATTTAGAAGTTTTTTCATGCCATTAAAGTTGATAATCTTTCCTGGTTTCCTCGCGATACCAATTAATTCAACTTCCTTTCCTTCCCCAAAAAAATTCAAGAAAATTTATTGAAAATTAAAAGTTATCGTCCCCAAAGATTGTAACCATTAGACTCCTAGCACAACATCAACACCACCCATTGGAATGGAAATCATTGGACTATTCAATACATATTCCCCCATGGTTAGCTTGATATTATGGCACTTTACAGAGCAATTTATAGTTCCTCGATTGCAACCATCACTTGACACTCTAGTGCTGGATATAGGAAGCAATTTAAAAGCTATATGGAAACCTAAATATTATTGTAAGTGATAGAGATCCCATTTTCACTAAAATTTTTTGGACGGAATTCTTTTCTTATCTTAGCGCTCAATTAGCTCATAGCTCATCTTATCATCCTCAATCTAATGAGCAAACTGAGATAGTGAAAAAATGTTTGGATGGATATCTTCATTTCTTTGTAATTGATAAACAAACACAATGGGTCAAGTGGTTACCTCTAGCTGAATGGTGGTATAACACTTCCTTCCATATTGCAGGAAAAATTACCCATTTATGTCACTTTATGGATATCATCCACTATCCATCACATCATCTTTAAGAGAATATTCTAAGGTTCAAGCAGTGGAAGATCACATTGAGCACCAAAATCAAGGTCTCCAACTCTTAAAGGATAAACTCACTCTAGCGCAGAATCGAATGAAACAATAGAAATATCAACATCACAGTGAAAGAAGTTTTGATGTAGGAGACTGGGTATTTTTGCGACTACAACCATACAAACAAATGTCCCTCAAGCAAGTTAAGAAGGATAATAAGTTATCACCCAAGTACTATGGTCCTTACAAGGTGTTGCAAAAGATTGGTACTATGCTATACAAATTGGAGCTTCTTGCATCTTCCCAAGTACACCCAATTTTCCATGTTTCGTGCTTAAAGGAGGTTATTGGTGACAAGCTCCTAGTTCAAACAGTGTTGCCAGAACTTGTCGAAGAAGGAAAAAGAATATTTGAGCTTGAAGCTGTCATGGAAACAAGAAACCAATAGCTACAAAATCAATTAGTTTTAGAGTATCTCATTAAGTGGAAGAAATTACCTATTGAAGACTCCACATGAGAGGATGAGAATTTTATACAGAAGCATCTATAAATACTCAAGCATTTATGAAAACACTTTTTTGAAGGAGAGGGGCTTGTTAGGTCCCTATAATACTAGTGTATTACCCTTATTGTTATTGTTAGTGTAGCCCCCTATTGTTATTGTTGTGCCCATGTATCCCCCATGTTTTTATTGTTGTACTCCATAGAAGCCCACTATTATTATTGGTGTGCCCCAGAAAATCCCACTATTGTTATTCATTTATGTAATGTAAAGCAGGTTTCCCCCTAGAAGAGCTCGAAGAGGACAATTTTTTAAGTCGTTGATCTATATTTTCTTATGTTTTTTTCGCAAGTTGCATAACAAGAATCCAGATCGCATTGGATGCATCAGAGGAAATTTTAGCCTAAAATTTCCCATGAAATTTTCACATAATTTCCATGTCATAATATGTAAACCAACCAAAATCATTTAAATTTAAAAAGAGGTACATGTAAATATTTTGGAGGGAAAAGAAGAAAAACTATTTTTTTAAAGTGTATTTTTGGCTTATCTCCTTATGGGTTTACTCAAATTTCAAGTGTAGAAACTCATTGGATGCAGAATTAAATTTTCCATCCAACGAGTATCCATTATGCATACTTTTGAGAAGACCCACATTGATAAAAATTGCATATACATTAAAAAAGCATGTTCAACATGTTTTTTTTTTAATGTATATGCAATTTTATCAATGTGGATCTTCTCAAAAGTATGCATAATGGGTATGCGTTGGATGCGAAATTTAACTCCGCGTCCAACGCCTATCTACACTTGAAATTTGAGTAAACCTATAAGGAGATAAGCCAAAAATACAATTAAAAAAGTAGTTTTATTATTTCCCCCCCAAAATTCTTAACACTTATTTTATTATTTTAACTATTATTTTATGATTTTTCCTTAAGAGGCCACTTTTATGCTGAAATTTCCTCTAATGGTGACAGATTGTGGTGGGGATAAAGAAATTATGAATGTTCACAATCAAGGAAGCTTATGGATTAACAGTGGGTTACGCAACAATTCCTCATTAGCTGCTATGGAGGAATATCTAGGCCTCCAAATTATGGCCAAAAATTTACCATTTACTTTGGCTCATAGGATATCAGTGTCTCTTAACCTGGGATCATCTCTAGAGGAAAGGCTTATTCGACCATCTTGGTTCCCTTCATGCTAGTGTCAAGAGGAGAGTATGGAACACCTACTTAATACTTGTTCAGTGTCGGAGGAATTGTGGGATAGAGTGCGAAGTATGTTTGGTCACTTGGATTGAATACCCAATATTATTTGGGAAACCATTGAACATAGGAGGAGGTCGATTTTCGAAATCCCAATGGTTAATCCTGCTTGGATTCTGGTCTTGGGCTTCCTTCTTTGGAATCTCTAGAAGGAGATGTTGACAGTGTTGGAAGTCTGCCAACAAAAAAGTGTCTCCCTGGTATGAAGTCCCAACTAGACCTCAAACCGTTTGGAATAGGATCGCCATCCAGGAAATAAGATCCCCATCCAGGAAGTATTCTGATGATAGAAAGGGCACTTCTAAATTTTGTTTTAGCTTGAGCTCTGTTATGATTTCATGGTTTAGTAGAAAGAAAACTTATGTTTCTCTGAGTATGGTTTAAACTGAGTATATAGCTGCATGTTCAACCGGTTGTGAATTTGTATGGCTTCAAAAGTTGTTTGTTGGCTTGTTTGACCAAGTGTTGGAGTCGACTATTGTATATTGTGATAATAAAAGTTGTGTGAAGCTTTTTGAGAACCTGATTTTTCATGACATGTCAAAGAACGTTGAGATCATGTATCATTACATCCATAATATTATCTATAGGGGAATTGTGAGGCTTAGATATGTCCTTGTTGATGAACAAGTTGTTGATGTGTTGATGAATCCATTGTCTCATATGAAGTTTTCTTATTTCAGAGAACAAATCAGAGTTGTTGAGAATCCCTCTCTAAGAGAGAGGGGGCATTGATTTTACAATATCATATGATTGACAATATTCCTTGGGTTGCAGTTGGGAGACTGATGGATTGGTTGGGAAGATTTTCACTCCCTTAGGTCTGTTGATCATGACGCTAGTGAGTCTAGCTGGGGAGATTGTTTCTGAGGCATGAAGTGATCCCTTGGGTCATGATGACTGAGAGACTAGTTTGGTTGGGGACACTTATGTTTTATCTCTCCTTTAGGAATTTGTTGAGAGACCTGTGTATTGGTCAGAGAGATTGATCTTAAGTTCCCTTCCTTGGGTCGTTTGCTTAGATACTAATGAATTTGGTCAATAAGGATGATTTCTCTCCCTTGGGTCATTTGACTTAGAGACTATGTAGTCAGGGATTGAGATAGGGATTTCTCCCTTAGGTCATGGACTGAAAGATCTTGTTTATGGTCGGGGATATGGTTGGCCTCATTGATTGATCCCATGGTCAGTTGGGCACTAACTATTGATGTCATTAGGTTTTGGCTTATGGGATGTGTTGGATGTGATGTATCTTTCCTTATGATGAGTCTTATACACATAATCTCTCCCTTGGACTATTGTTAAGAGACCTATGGATTGGTCAGGGGGATTGGCCTTGTAAAAGAGAGAGACTTGTACATCTAATCACTCCCTTGTGTTACTTCTAAGACGTGTATGAATTGGTCGAGGAGATTTATCTTCAGATAGAAAAAAAAGTATTTCCCTTGCTAAGAGGGAGTATTGAAAAATTGGTAGCTAAGATTAGTATTTTCATTGGAAAATCATGGAGAGAAATTCATATTTTGATGTTTGACCAAGTTGGCCTAAAGTGCACAAGTCGGCCCCACGTATGGAAAAGGCCTACCTCCTAAGACACACATAAGAATAAGATCATTGGAGCCCATTTGACACATATCACATCCATTCATTCGATATGAAATCACAAAATGAGTTCAAATATGCGAAGGAGACCAAAAAGGATATTTTTTGTTCTGTGTTGACTAGCTTCTATTCTTATGTTTGACCAAAACTTTGACTATTTGAAGAAGATGAAGATTACAGAGATTCGTTGACCTTGATTGAATGAAGGTTCTCTATTTTTCTAGCTCGTTGACTTGGGTTTACCATAGGTTTGACTAAATCTTTGACCGAGAATTTTAGAGGTTTGTTTGATTGAGGTTTTGACCAAATTTCAGCCCTTCTGTTCAACTACCTGTTGAGGCCTCAGAAATCTGTGGCAATAACAAGGGGAATAACCACCCGGTCCGGACCTTAAGACAATTCCTTTTCCATTTGGGATAGTGGCTTCGACTGGGTATAATGGGACCAGTTTCCCAGAGTTGGGTTTTTGTTTGATTGTTGAGTCTCTCTCAAAGGATTTTCATAAAGAATTACTAAAAACTAAAAAAAAATTATTCTAAAATGCAAAACTTTGAATTAAGTCTAATTTAATCTAACCCGAGATAATACTAATTTGATGGGATCTAGAATGATATCTATTCAATCTGTGATGATTAAGATCATCACAGATTTAATAGAATTATTACTTTGTAAAATGATTCTCTTGAAAAAATAGTTAATCAAAAGAAAATGAGAAACATATCGCATATATTTGATGATCATATATAAAACAAACCAATTTCTATGTTTATATCGTACAATAGTGCAACTGATATTTCAGACAAAAACAATCAATTTCATATATAATTCATGAAAGTTGGATTCATCACTAATATTCAAAATAGAACTAGCATACATCATAATAGTACTAGACGTGTACTGTCCTGTTCATCTGATCAATGATAATAGGCCACATTCATCTCTTCTATCAGTAAGTCTTTCAAAGAATATAGAAGTGCATCAATAGTGATCAACAAAATGATATATAACTGAAAAGGTTGTGTTCCATTATTTCATCGTGGCATCCACAAACTTACTTACAAGAAAGAATTCTTTGTAAATGTTCTCAATAAAATTCTGAACCCTTCTCTAAATGCATGAGAAGGGTTTAAATACTAAACTAACTATAAACTAAAATTAAATTATTACAAAAATGTAGAGGAGGTTTCAAACAACCTTTCTCTAAAATCTTAACTTAAACAATAATCTAGGAATTTTAAACTAACAATCCTGATTTTAAGAACCCCGCCCTTCTTTCTGAGTGTGATCACGAAGTTGACAAATATCTAGCATTGCTTTAAGCTGAGATGGCTATGATATCCGTGATCGAATCTGTCCCTTGAAAATAGCATTTGAGATTACTGATTGAGATCTTTTTGCTGAATCTGTAAGAGACTGAAGATTTTGATGTTGATGATAAGGTTTGATTAGAAAATTCCAGTAATTTTCCTGATCAAACATATCAAATTTTTTGATCATTTCTTCTTGTGTATCTACTCTATGTCTCCACTTTATTTCTACTTCTCTTGTTCCTGAAAACACATCAGACATGTTTTATTTAAGAAGTTCTGTTTTAAACAATTGATCACATATAGACTGAATAATCTCATTTGATTTCTTGGATGTCTTGGTTGCTGATTTCTCTGCTTTATTAATTTTTGCTCTCCATTCTATGAATAACAGTTCTTTGTGAAGCTTATCTATTTGTGGTAGATTAGCTTGCTTTGTTGTTTCCGAAATTTTCCATTGAATGTGTTCTTCAATTTTCTTTTGTAGTCTTTCACATTCCAGTTTCTGAATTGCTATTTGCTGAATCCTTATCTTATTGGAATCACAATAAGAACCAATCATGGAAGCTTGGTGACAAAACACATCTTGTTCTTTCTTTAACATGGTGTTTACATCAAGTGCTTCTTTGATGAATTGTTCTAACTGTGATTGACTTTGTAACTCAGCCATTGCTTTCTCCAGATGTGCTTGATTTTCATTAAGCTCTGTCTGATACTTTGATTTGAGGATTTTAATCTCTTCATGCAATTGGGTTGTGCTTATTTTGATCTGCTCAATAGACTTTCCTTTCTCTTCATTTAACAACTGTTCTAATTCTTTTATTTTGGCTTCCTTTTGTTTCAACAATACTCTAACCTTAGTAGCTTTATCAACACTAGCGGTGGCATATGCCCCTGCATATTGTGATAAATTGGTTAGATGTTCAGTGGGATCATCTGAGGAATCCTTCCAAAGTACATCAACTAATTCATCTGTAGGTTTTGGAGTTGTTTCATCAATCCTTCTTCTTTTATTTCTTTTAAATACAACCTTGTAGCTAGGACTGTCGAAAATATATAATGAAGGAATATCTTCAATCTGTAGAAATATTTGATCTGTAGGGTATGCTGGTATGATTTCTTTGTCATGCATTGCTGGAACTCTTTGTAGCGGGTTGATAGTCTCAATTATTTTATGCGAAGGTTCTGGTGTTTGGAAACTTGATGCTTGATCGGTATTGGGATTTTCTTTGGGAGTCTTTATTGCTTCAGAAAATTCTTCCCATTCATTCATCAAATCTTTTACTTAAGATGACTTGGATTGATCTAACATGCTATGACTATGTTGAACTGTTTCCGAATTTGATTTTGTCCCATTGTTCCTTGTTTTCTCCAGCACTTATATCTCTTGAATAATTTGGTCAATTTCTAAATTTGTTTTCTTAGACTCAGATTCATTTTCAGATTGATCTGAATTGTTGTTAAATTTGGACAACTAGGTCCAAACTCCATGTTGTGATGCTCAGATTAAGAGGCTAATATTTTTGTTGGATTCCTCTTTCGGAGAGGTGTAAAATCCATATAAAATATATCTTAATCCGATGAGCAGAACAATTATTTTGAATATATTATTTATAATAAATTATATGTGCAGGTCGGCCTTAAGGTTTTACACCCCCAGCAGATGTGTCACACACCCCAATGATGGATATAAATACAGGCAAAGTTGGAGAGCATTTCACAACAACTCAACACACATCTTCTTCTCTCATCTGATTTAGTACGAGCTCCTTGGAGGATAAGTTTAGCCCACACGTGTGAAGAAGAAGGACAAATCTGTACGGCTGAAAGGAAGGACGAAATTTCTGCAGCTAGGGTTTCCAACGAAGTTTGACCAGCGTTGACTTTGGTCAACGCATGGTCCGAAAGGGTTGAAAATTGTTCGAGAGTTCGATTTTGAGAGGCCATACACATTGGCACAGAAATCGAGGTCAAAAGGTTGACCGAACTATTGCCGCGTTGAATTTTAGCTTGCTGCCCTGTGTTGACTTTTCTGGACAGCGTTGACTTTTCTGGAGTTGACTTGGGTTGACTCGGTAGCTGATTGGAGGATTGTTGTGACACATTCTGGGTTGGCTGATCAAGGAGACTTTGCTGGTTGAAGCATCCTGTTGACCGCCGTAACGCACCATCACTTTTTTCTGTTTCTGGTTTGTCTTCTATAAGATCCACTTATATGTTCTATCAGCATTTTACTTAACTATTTGTGTGATTGCTGTAAGAAAAGTAAAGTTGCTTCAAGCATAGAACATCTACAAAAATTTATAATTGTCAGACTGCTGCTGCGATTGACCTGATTCATTTTCAGATACATCTTTAATTTCATCATCCAGACTAACACTTGGAGTGTGTTTTTCATCTTCAATAGTCAACAAATTCAAAGGAACATTTTCTAGTCTCTTGTTTCTATATGCTTGAAAATCTTCAACATCCTCTTGACTTAATTGACTAGAAATGTATTTGATAATACCAGAGAAATTTTCCATGCCTTGGAAGAAGTCATCAAATTCATCTGCTTCCTTTACAAAAGGCTTCATTTTTAACTCTGCGATGTAATTTTTAATCACATCATTGGGATCATATAATCTTCCGGGCATAAATGCCAATTTCAATAACTGAATCTTAGGAACCTCTTTGAATGTGTGGCCAATATTAGCCAGAGAAAAGGTGTCGCACTGTAGAGGGAAAATAGGCCAAATAGCCTTTTTACCATCCTTTAGCTGTTTTGTGACACCATTGACAAGCTGATAGACTATTTCTTTCGCAAGTAATTTATCTGGAACATAGTAAGGTAAAACATGGTGAAGAGCATAACTCCCAAATACTCTAATATATATGTGAACTTTTCTTCGGCAAACCATCTAGCTACTGGAAGAATATCTACATTGGCTTCTTTAGAAACCCTAGGAGCCTTTCTATTGAAAATCATCTGATGTATGGGAAACATGACTCCATAGTAGATTTTATAGAAGTGTAAGTGGAACTCATAACCCCAAAGTTCTCTGTGGTAGATATGAATGGGGGTAGGGTTTTTGGTAGTCCATTTCCAACCCATGGTAGGAAAATTAGAGGTAAAATAGATAGCGTCCATGACATAGGCAGACATATAAAAAGAAGGTATTTCTCTGAGTGAAACACTTCTTTTATTCCTACATTCAGTTATATGCTTGGATAGGTAATTGGATAAAATGTCCGCCCAATTTACGATAGATGAATTGACGATTGCGTCAATTAGGGGAACCCAATCTCTTGAAAAACTAGTACTATCAGGCTTGGCAAATATTCTACACAACATACAAGCGACATAACAATAAGGATTAGGAATTTGTGAAATTGGGTACGTACCAGACTTATCTTGCTTCAATTTCCCTTTATTGTCCTTCCATTCATGGATGACATAGATAAGATCTGGAAGTTTTTCTTTGAAAGTATGGACATATTTATTGTTGTATTTATGCTGTGGGGTTGGTAGGTGATACATTGCTGCTAAATCATTTGCTTTGAAAGAACCTATTGTTTCTCCTCTCGCATTCTTGAACATTCTATCTTCAATGTTTAAGTGGTCAATTGCCCACTAAAACATGTGTGTATAAGGAATAATTTTTGGTCTCACAGCTATCCTGTGAATGTACGAGCATGAAACGTAAAAAATGGTTGCATCAGAGGTAGAATCAGTGCCTGTTGCAGAAAATTTGTTTATCACCCTTGGTCCTTCGTCTTTGAAGATTTTATACATTGCTTCCCATGTCAAACTGCCGCAGTCTTTGTTACAAACGGTGTGTGAAAATAATGAAGACATATCTGTGTCTTCTGTGGACGACGTTTGAGAAATTTCTTTGCCCGTTTTGCTCATTTTGAACTTCTTTAATCTGGTAATTGATTTCCTGAGAGCGAAGTGAATTCAACACATAAGGAGTATTATGAGAGTAAATCAATCATTTACTTCAAAGACACGTGAGAAGATGTCAATCTATCAATCATCTTTCATAATTCCTAATTTAATATTTCACATGGCTTCACACGTAAGATCTATTAATCGTTTTAAAGCCGTTAAGATCTTAAATTCCATTTGATATGAAACAAGTTGTTTTCACATGCTGAATTCATTTAATACGCAAATCGAAATAATTACTTATAATATTTTCGTGATGCTTGACCCTTAAAGGCTGCGAAATGCGATATGCACAAATTGCAGATCACAACTTTTATAGGATAGCGATTGAGTATATATTATAAGTTGTGCGCAATGTGAATTGTGAAAAACTTAAAGTGACCATGATAGTGAAAGATTTTATATTTCCTGGTTTATTTTCTTGTTGGGTCCGTGGGTATCGCAACTTATATCATTTTCTTCTTAAAGCTTCATTGATTAAATAAAGTGCGATGCGAAAAGGAAAAATAAAACGATGATTTGATGTTTTTACAAGGTTTTTAATTATTTCTTCGGAAAGGCTTCTAGCGCATTTCGCAATTCGCATATTTTATGTTTTATAATTCTTTTTGAAATAAGATATGTAATATGTGATGCGCTTAAGGGAAAAACAAAAAAAAATATTTTCTAAGTTTTATTTTTATTTTTATTTTTATTTTAGGAAATTATAATAAATAATTTCCTATTTATTTCTAAAGTGTCCCTATTTATAAAAAAATAAATGGGGGGTTGTTGTATAGGCAACACTCCCTCACGCTAAAATTAAACCCTTCTATTGTAGACTTGAATTTTGACTTGAATTTTTACCAACATTGACTTTCGTCTCTCTCCTTTGGATGGTTTTGACTTGGAATATTGAGGTAAGGAATTTGGAAACTTGTTTGGAATATTTTGATGTACTTCAAGGAACTAAATTGTCTCTATCATAAGGAAAGATTTGTTGAGTTTTCCTCTTGTGGGTTTTTTCCTAGCTACTAGCCTAAATATTAGTGTCACTTGTCTCTTGTTTTAACAGTCTACTATGATCTCTATTGCTCTATTGAAGAAAGTGAGTGGTTGAAAATTTTCATGTATAACTTTTTAATGATTGGAATGCTATAAAAAGTCAAATTGTATCATTGGAAGTAGTTATCAAATTGAAAAATTGTACTTGCATTAATTATACTAGAAAATTCAACACTTTTTATGATTATTAAATCGTAAGTGCTTCTTTTACCCATCCATAGAGTCTCAACCTCCCATTCTCGTTTCATCATTATGGTTTGCAACCATTTTATTTTATTAATATGCATGTGTTATAATAATTAAATTATAAAGCCTTCTAGTCTCAAAATATAAAACGTGTGTACACGAGCATACCAATCCCACAACACATACACACATGCACATGGGTGCCATAACCCTAAGATGATACCCTCAACTCGCCAACTTACCTGGCATGTTCCGACTCACCAACATAGTTCCACATGTACATGTTATTTACATTCCAGGCGTTGAGTAGGGGTGTTACAATATGGAATTTCAATAGCTCATATGTTATGGAAAAATAGTGTTCCATTTGGTCAACCCAACTAGTTGTGTCTAAACCATTAAACTTATTCAAATAAACTTTAGGAAATCCAAGCATTAAATTGTGGGACTAGTCAAAAAATGAGAAGGAATTATTGGTACCTTCTTCTTCCTCAATGTGCTTACCCATGATGGAAACCTTCACCAAAGACATTGTCACCCTCCTAAGGCTTATACTTTGACTTCACAATCTAATCAAAACAAAGGTTGACTTGTGTAGTGAGGGAAGACAATTTGGTTACCTTTTTTCCAATTAATTAGGATAGAGATCTAACCATTGATTTACTTCATCTATGGCTGACATGTTTGGGTGAAATTCACAATCTAATCAAAACAAAGGTTGACTTGTGTAGTGAGGGAAGAAAATTTGATTTCCTTTTCTCCAATTAATTAGGATAGAGATCTAACCATTGATTTACTTAATCTATGGCTGACATGTTGTGGGTGTTTGTGATGAGACCATTGGGTCCACCTAATAGGTTAGCCAAAATTTAGTTCAACATGTTTAGTGTCATGAGAGGAATATGTTGAGAGGGGCCACAAGCAATGACACTAACAATTTTACCAAAAAATAGTTATTATAAAATGACACCACAATGATTAATGTCACATAGGGAATCATTTAATTTAAGACTACCAAACTGGTGTTGTTGAACCTTTATTTATTTTTAATAATTCAAGGGGAGCAATACTCCGTTATGAGTATTGTTGCATTGATGAAATTCCCAATTTTTTTATATTGCTAAATTTATAGGAATTTCACTATCTATTGTACAAAGGCAGGGATTTTTAGGGAGGGACTAAGTTTTCTAGGGTCTTAAGGATAAAGAAATGTCAAGTTCTATAGCTCTATTATGTTCTAGAGAATTTCTAATGACAGTACTTGGATGAATCTTCTACAACACCAACTAGGGAAGATAGATTGTACTCTTAGTCATACCATGTGATTTTTTAGTACACGAGAGTGGTCTAATGTTGTTCTCAATGTACTACAGGAAAAGAATGGATGACATGATAATATAAGGTTGGTTTTAGGTGCTCCTAAGGGTTTTTCAACATACCCAACGCGTATGGAAGGAAATTATGCAAACAAATGTTGTTTGATGTAGTACTACTTAAAAGATTACCAATAGGGGTTGTAGGGGTGTTTTAGAAAGTGACATCTCTCATATTTATTACATATAGTCTTCCCCAATTGCAAGTTTACCCTCTCAATGAGTAATCTCTATGCTATTTAAAGATTTCAAAACATGTATTAGACATAGGTGTTATTATATATTTTTATTCATCCTATGGAATGAACTTCAAAAATCAGATCCTGATCTGAGTCTGTGATAATCACAAACCACATGATGATTGTCATGCACATTTTCCATATGATAATATAATTCTTTGTGTTTGAATGATTCAAAAACAAGATGGAATATAATGGATCTTTTCTTGGGGACTGCACAATCATTTTTTATTGAAGAAACTAATTTACACAAAAGAAGTTGCCATGTATTTTTTGAGCCAGCTGAAAATATATGTATATCTTCTGTTTCACAAAATATATAATATTTTGCTTCCGCAGGTATGATTTCCATCTGTTGACAGAAAAACCAAGAACAATTTTAACACTAAAGTTATTTATATTACAAAATTCCATACCCTCTGCCCAAAGCATCCCAAAGAGGTTATTTATATTGCAAATTCTCATACCCTCGACATAAAGCATGCCAACACAAACATTCTGGGAATTTCAAGAGGAAGTTGAGTGTGAAGCATTAAAAGATGATCTGCATGAGAAGGGTTATTTCAAAGAACTCACCATGCCTAAGGCAACAGAAGACATGGAGCGCACAAGAGCAGCGGCAATGGCAGCCTTCACCTGCCCTTCTCGTGGGAGGGACCTTCGCCGGCAATGGAAACCCTAGCCACAATTGTCGCGCACAACCATTTTTCTGTATTAGGGTTATTGATTTAAGGGAAACATGGGTGGTATATATAGAGAGCGGACATAATCCGTTCGTGCCAAATAATGGAGACCGCTCCGACCTCCCGATTTGAGGGTAGAATTTTACAGAAATTTTCATTACTGACTCGAATCAAGTCAAGTCAATGTGAAATCGATCTTGCAACCTGAGGGTAGAAATTTCCATTCTTACCTTGAATTAGGTCATGTCAAGTGTGAAATCTTAGTGTCAATTGTACGAAATTTAACAGTACTTTAAGCAAAGAAAAAAGTCTTATAATTTGAGAAATTGTGAAAACTACGAGGAAGATAGGGAGCTTGGGGCTAAATATATAGTATTGTGAAAACTACGAGAAAGATAGGGAGCTTGGGGCTAAATATATAGTTCTGCAAATCATAGTACAAATAAAAAACGTAATGTTGGTAGAGAAAAGTCTTATAATTTGAGAAAATTGTAAAAACTACGAGGAAGATATGGAGGTTGGGGTTAAATATATTATATTGTTTTGCAAATCATAGTATAGATAAAAAAAAGTAACGTTGTTTGGGTTTGATCGATATGTGATATAAAAGATGAAATTTTTTAAGGTATAATTTTTTTTAGAGTGCAAAGAGATTTTATTTTTTTGGTACTTTGTAGATGGATCTAGTTTCATTATTAATTTTTAAATAGGCTAATTATATATGCATACTATAGGAAAAACCATGAGTTAGGAATACCATAAGAAAACATGGGTTGTCAAAACCTCTTTGAAAACACTAATGTTTACATGACATGACAACATCTCTTCTATATTGAACTAGAGAGCAACTCTTCCCTCAATAAAAACTTTATCAAAATAAATAACATATTAATATAGATTTTAAATTTAATTTAAATATATGATAGAAAAATTAATTAATTTTTAAATTTTAATTATTTAATTATTTTTAATATATAATAATTCTAAATTTAATATAAATTTACGATATATATATTTTTTAATATTATGTGATAGTCATAGCCTAAGGTGAAAAACAACTATTTCCTCTATAAGTTAGAGTAAGTCTTATCTGATATATAGAGTATGGTAAAGCATTTTATCATTTTCAATATAATAATAAATAAAATTATTTTTGGAGCAACCATTATAATAATAAATTAATATCATTTTCAATTATAATGTTTTTTTGTTTAACCCTTAACATGACTATATTTTTTCCCATAGAGTTTCTATTTTTTTTTTGTAAGTTTAGCAGTGCCTTTCTATTTTCTATTTACCAAAAAAGAGCACGTTTCTACATTTCAAACTTGATGGCCTCAACCTGCCCGAAGGAAACCAGGTCTGTTGGCCACCTTAAAGAGTTAAAAGCCATCCAGTATTAAAAAAGTTTAAACCTTCTACTATCAGCTATGTCCAGTGTACTATCTCTAACAAATTCTAACTACAAATAGTAAATGTTATCCGCAAAATACATATAACAAAACCAAAAGAAATATTGTGTCAATCATCCAAATATCCTATTGGTGTCGGATCCTTTACGCTTGAGCTAGCCATATCCACATGCTGCATGGTTTGCAGCTGACGATCTATACAGCCAAGACGAACATTTCCATGTTACTGGGATACTCAGATTTCTTGAATCTCCCTTTTAATGTCTTGCAAAACATAAGCAACTTTTGGGTCAGCTCCCATTTCTTGTATACTCATGAGTGCCTTGGCCAAAACACATTTAATCGTCCAATATGTGTGAATAGACTAGTGAAATAGAGAGAGTCTACCTCTTGTGTTGCCAGGATCTTTAAGGAAATCCAGTGCTTCTTCCTGGATTTCACATTCCTATTTGGTGTTGCAGTCTCTTTCCCATCCAACGATAAGATTCTACACCTGTGGAGGAGTACCAAAAAAATAGGCATCGAAGAGGTTTTCATTGACCTCTTTCTTTAATTTTCTCCCTCTCTTACTAGGCCCCACAATAGACTTGGGTTGTTTATGTTTCCCCTTTTCCTTCGCCTCTTTGTTGGTTGTTTGTACTTTAACCAGATTTGTATGCAAAAGTACCAAACACTATTTCCATTGGAAGCGCTGTAGCAATTCCTTGGCCAGTGATTGAGAGAAACCTTTATATAATTTATAGAGGCCTGTGTATCGTAATAGAAAGCCAATAACCATTTTATGCAAGAAACAGTGAAAAGGACCCACAGTAACGGGCATTACATCCTGGAAATCAATAAAGTAATAACCGTTCACGTTCTCCCTTTTGAGGGCGGTGAAATTACAAGCATTATTGTGATAAGGGTGTAAGTGCATGGTAGGACATCGACACCTAAACTCCGACAAACGAAGAGAAAATTTGACATACGACGACACCTAAACATTATAGATCCGGAGACAATGAAGACAAGAGTGCGACCCAGATAGACAGATGTCCCTATAAACCTCCCTACATAATCTATAATCAGAGTTAAAACTAATAGGAATATAATGAATTCTTAAGACAAAGAGATTTACCCACAATCCCAACAGAGAAACGGCCACATGACTGAATAATTGAGGGAGAGCAGGTATAGAGATAGGTTTGCGACGAGCGCCATTAGTAGGGTAGTCGTTTTTAGCCATACATTCTAATTCATAGATCTGAGATTCTAAGGTCTGCGACTTGTCATTACCTACAATGTTCAGGGTACAGGAATACTGGTAACCACAGTGGCATAGAAATTGAAATAAAGGATTAGCTGTAGAGGCCCATGAGCCAACAACCACAAGAAAAATATACAAATAGAGAGGTAGAAAAGTAATTAAACTTAAATCCCCAGTCAATTCTATGCATACAAGATAACCACAATTCGAACTATTATTGTAAACATAATTCGAGCTATAACTATAGTTGCGAAAGCCATGCAAGCCCACAACGTTTTTAAAACCTCGATCAAGAACTTGACAAGGAACTGCAGAATTCAATTTGCACAGGAATGGAGACATCTCATCATAGACAATTGTTGTATAATAGACCTCAGCATACATCGTAAGGAGATATACCACATACCAGGTGTCTAGATGATGGCATAGAGCTCTAACCTTCTTCCGCATTGCACCTGCACCTCCTTCCTCAGAATTCATCCGGAAAATTATGCCTCCCTTCCTTACCGCTACTTTCATAAACCCTTCACCCGACGACATTGTTTCCCAAACTTCTCTAACAGTGTTAGTTGGCCACCACCTAAATTGTCTATAGTCATAATATTTGGCGTGTGTTAGTACTACCCCTCCGGACGGTTGCTGTCTTTATCCTTAAGTGACCGTGTGGTGCATGTTGTTGCGTGCCACCTCACGTCTCCCTTCTCCCGCGTGGCACCCCGATCGGGGATCCCATAGAGTTTCTAATTAGTTACCTTCACATCATTGAATGCCTTAACAATACACTTCATCGCTTCATAGTCAATTATAATGTTTCGTTTATTTAACAATTATAATCATTTGACTTTATATTGATATAGTTCCTTTGATTAAAAAATTTAAAATTTTTTAAGAATTAATTTATTTATTTTGAAATTTAAAAATAAAACAAACTTTTGAATTTTTATTATATTTTTATATTTGAATTTTGGCTTCCGTGATCCATAGTTATTTTATAGAGATCTTTTGGTGATAATCACATCAGACAAGTCTACAAGTTTTGAATCAACCAGTGTGGTTCATCTTAAGGACAAGATGGACCACACTGATTGGTTCGAAATGGGTCGACAAAATTTTGTCTCATGTAATTATCACGGAAAGATATCTATAAAATAATTATTATATTTTTGTAATAATAATATATATATATATATATATATATATATAATTTTTTTTTATTAATTTTAATATTCCATAGACTCGCCACTTTATAACAACATAGTGACTTGTTTTATAATTAATATTGATTCTTTTTAATCTATAATTTATTCAAAATTATAATAAGATTATTATTTTAAAACAAATTAAGATATATATATATATATATATATATATATATATATATATATATATATATATAATTGTTTAATTAATGTATTAATGTATTTTTTGTTTTGCTTTTGAGGTTATGTGAGTCTTGAGATAATTGACATGCCTAATATGTGGTTTGAGTAGTTGTTGGCCACATCAATCTTGTTGGATTTTTTCCTACATAGTTTTGAACTAATGACCTTTACACTAGAGAGTGCCTTAACAGAACACCATCTCTTTTATGCTCCATAGGCTAATTAATATACCATACAACAGAGAAGCTTCCATATTTTTTGTATGGTACTTAATCCATTTTCACCATTAAAAAAAAAACTACTGAATTTTTTTTTTTTTTTAATAAATAACCTTACCAAAATCCCACATTTCACAAAATATTTTTTTTTTTGCTTTAGCAGGCATGATTTCCATCTATTAACAGAAAATCAAGAGCATTAACAGAAGTTATTTATTTTGCAAATTCTCATACCCTCGACCTAAAGCACCCATAGCAAACATTCTAGGCATTTCACGAGGAAGTTGAGTGTGAAGCTTAAAAAAAATGATCTGCGTGAGAAGGGAATTTTCACAGAAGACGCTATGGAGCGCACAAGGGCAGCGGCAATGGCGGCTTTCACCTCTCCTCTTCGTGGGAGGGACCTTCGCCGGCCACGGAAACCCTCGCCACAATTGTTGGGTGCAGCCATTTTCCTTCAGATTGTCAAGCGGAAAATCAAACTGCGACGATGTTGCTATGATTGTCGATTTGAGGGAAACATGGTTGGTATATGCAGGGAGCGGACAGAATCCGCGGGAGCCATATGCACATGTTGTAATTCATCATATTGACCACGTCAACAAACTTAGTAACGCAGACATTATGCTTGTATCAAAAAAATATAATGGAGACTGCTCCGACCTCCGGTTAGAAATTTACATTATTGACTCCAAACAAGTCAAGTCACCGTGAAATCGACAAAAGTTTAGTGTAAGTGTACGAAATTTAACAATAGTTTAAACAAAAGTGAGATATCTAATAATGTGACAAATTGTAAAAACTATAGGGAGATAAGGAGATATTTAAAGTAAGAAAGTAAGTATGTTTGGGCTAAATGTATACTTTTAAGAATCATGGTATAAAGAAGAAAAAGTAATGTTGAGTATGGCGGTAGGTTTGAGATTGATATGTAGGATAATAATTAACGATGGATTTATCATAATAATATAGTTAATGATTAAATTAATGATTTTTAAAGGTAAAAAGATGCATTGAAGGAATAATTTTATCATAATAATATAATTAATGAAGGAATAAAATATTTGGGAAAATCATTTTGAAAAATTATTTTTAAATATAAATTTTTTTATTTCTAATAAAATAAATACTATACACATATCGAGATCGATCTTCGTCGAGGTATTGGAACTCACTGACTCGTTCCTCGTGCCACACAATGAGTCTTTCTGCGAGATTCCACTAATCTAGTCGGCACAACTTCAAGAATGAGGCTAATATTCTTATTACAAGAAAAGCAAAAAAAATGTTGGATTATGAATAGTAACCTTCGACTTCAGTGGTTGCTTGCTAATGGAAATTGCTATTTTATTATGTTGTCATGTTGGGCATGGCAAATTGTGAAGACAAAATGGATATGTTTTCACATCGTTGCTTTTACCAGTTGGGTCAATACAACTCAAAGGACAACTTCAAAGAGCTAGACAAAAAAATGACCAAGTAGATATTTCCCAGGGGAAGCTGGAGCTACTCTTAGTTTTCCAAATGATGATTACAGATCTCCCTGGCTTGCCCATGTCCAACACTTCTCTTCTCGACGAAAGGACTGTTGTAGCAGTAATCATGTCTATTCGAGTAGGTTCCCTTGATATGAAGGTTCTGAAGTTTTTTTTTGAAGGATTTTGATTACAATAATTCCAAGGATGCCTACGGCACTACAAGGAAAAGACCCTCTAGCGGATGTTTTTTAGGAACCCCTTATAAAAATACCCCAAACATCCATTTGTAGCGGAGGTTACTAGAGGAGGTTGGTAGGTGGAGGTTTTTGCATATTTTTTTCTTCTGGTGCACTTATCATCCTAAATCGCACCGATGCATTCAACTAGAGAAAGCACCGGTGTGCACAAAACATTGGCACAATGAGACACTGTGTGCTCCATACAAACCCACCTGGTGCATCTTATTACTATAGCGCACCGGTGTTTTACCAAGATTCCGCACCAGTGCGTCTTAAAAACCCACACCAAAACTGAAACAACCCGGTGCGGTCTTAAGAAACCGCATCAGTGTGCTTATAAAAACTCGCACACCAAAACAGGGTTAATTAAAAAAAAATTACGGCCAAAAATCTACATTTTTCACTTTTCAGTGCTCTAGAGTTCTCAAGCACCGGTGCAACTTTACCTTGCGTGAGGCACCCTGCCATCGATATTCCCATTGCACGCACTGCTGTTGTCCATTTCCCACCATCTCTATTTTGAATTTTGCAAAACGGTGGGAAGATTTAGTTTTGCAAATTGTAATATTCCCTTTCTTGATCCCGTCAAAGTGGATAGAATTGACCCGTGGTTTTAACCCATGGTATTTCTCCATGGTATTTCTTGATGGTATTTTCCCATGGTATTGACCCATGGTATTTCTTGTTGGTATTGACCCATCAAGCCTATAAAAAGGGAGAGAAGCTAGGCATTTAGGGCATTCTGGATTATTTTATCTTATTATGTTTGGGTTGAGAACCTGCACTAGCCAGTTCTATTATTGATCCCGGGACGAAAACCCCGTGGTAATATTTATGTGGTGAATCCATTCAGGATTCACAATTGAGCTTCAATTTCTTATGTTTGTTGTGTTGTGTGATGTATTGATTTATTTAGAATTTTGATTTTGGGGATATTACATAGGTATCAGAGCTGTGCATCCTGCCAGCCTGAGAATTTTACGCAAGGAACTTTGGTGAAATTTATTTTTCACCCTAGCCAGTATTTCTCACTTCGGTGATATTTATCACCCTAGTTTTTTATTTTACAGTAAATTATTTTATTGGGAGATATAAGTGAAGGGAAAATCATTTATATGTCTGTGGGTTAAATTTGTGAAAATATTTGAAGGCTTGATTAAAAAAAAAATCATTTATAGCTTGTATATGGCCTCTTATGAATAAATCTACCCATGATATTTATTCATTTGTATGGAATATTATGAATGTACCCATGATATTTATTCATGTCTTTCTTGCAAATATGGTCATTGTTGAAAGGTTGGGAAGCTATTGCTAGACAGGGATCATTCTCAGGTTTCTCATTAGCTAAGTATTGAGATCCATTGATGCCAATGTCATCATTTTGTTTTTGGAAACGCCACAAGAATCAACATAATGATATATCAGTCGATTCTTTGGGCTACAATACTTCTGTGGATCAAAGATGGCAACAACATACAAATCAGAAGCAAGAACAGAGCGACAGGCCTTTCTCTCGAAAGGTCCATGTTATTCTTCAACAGTCAAAAGATATCTGGAAGGAAGATGTAACAAGCAAGTGTCTCTTCGAACTTGGATCCAAATTGCAGGGTACAAAGTCAAAAGATGTTCTCCTACAGCTAGACAGATTAAATGCGGCTTTGAGCTTGATAGATAAATCAGAATGGGAAGGGTCAAGCTGGGCCCTGAAGCCATCCATGCTTGCTTTGATACAACCTAGGTTCTTGGAGCATTCTTGTGAAAATGTTAGACTCACCGTCGCTTCTTGTCTCAGTAAAATCATAGCCTTAACAGCACCGCTATTGCCCTACAATGATGACATCATGAGGAGGACTTTTCGGGTAATGGTAGAAGCACTCCAAGGGTTGGACAACACAACACCACCATTCTTACTTTTTTTCCAGAAGCGCACAATTTTGGAACGCATGGCGAAATTCAGATTTGGTATGATTATGCTGGATCTAGAGTGTGATGATTTAATCCTTCAAATGCTCCAATACTTCTGCAATGGAATTACAACATCTCATCCAAACTATATCAAAACAGACATGAAAAAGATCATGTCTCCGATCCTAGGAGAAGATAGGGCCATCTGCGAATAATTGAGATCCAAATTGTTGGCCATTTGGAGGAAGGAGCTAATTGCATCACCTGCTGCTTATGAACTAGTTGAGGGGTTGATCAAACAGAGCATCAAACTACTTAGAAAGAAGTTAACCAAGGAGGAACTAACAAAGATTTGTGGAGACAGCAAGAATGAACTAAGGAGGAAAGGCTTATGCTTTGTATGCAAGGGAGTTTGGGCACTTGACCATTCATGTCCAGACAATAAGGAGGCAACAAGGATAAAAAAATTAGAGACTTCTTCAGATCATGGAGATTCATCCATTGATGGGTTCGCTGGTTTTCAAGAGAGGACCTATGAAGGATCTGAGCAGTCAAATACAAATGGTGAACAACAACACCATGCTCTTTAGAGAAACTTGCAGGACAAGCTGATCAGTCAACTTGAAAAAGTACATGACGAAAGGAAGGATGCAATTCCTCCTGATGATGTGGTAGTTGAATCTATAAATACAATGGAGGACATCCATAAAGGGTATGGGCAATTAGGTATAGACAACAGTCCACCAGTACCTCCATGTTTGACAACCAGAAAGGATGGACAACTCATCCTCACATGTGAAGAGGTCCAGGATGAATACACTCAAGGAGAAGAAAATGAGGAGAGAATCATGCATTTTGAGGGGAGGATACTCACAGCCGAGGGCATATTGCAGCTTGGGCCCTTTGGTGCGGACAAATTTATGTGGTGAATCCATTCAGGATTCACAATTGAGCTTCAATTTCTTATGTTTGTTGTGTTGTGTGATGTATTGATTTATTTAGAATTTTGATTTTGGGGATATTACAGTGGTATCAGAGCTGTGCATCCTGCCAGCCTGAGAATTTTACGCAAGGAACTTCGGTGAAATTTATTTTTCACCCTAGCCAGTATTTCTCACTTCGGTGATATTTATCACCCTAGTTTGATTTTTATTTTACAGTAAATTATTTTATTGGGAGATATAAGTGAAGGGAAAATCATTTATATGTCTGTGGGTTAAATTTGTGAAAATATTTGAAGGCATGATTAAAAAAAAAAATCATTTATAGCTTGTATATGGCCTCTTATGAATAAATGTACCCATGATATTTATTCATTTGCATGGAATATTATGAATGTACCCATGATATTTATTCATGTCTTTATTGCAAATATGGTCATTGTTGAAAGGTTGGGAAGCTATTGCTAGACAGGGATCATTCTCAGGTTTCTCATTAGCTAAGTATTGAGATCCATTGATGCCAATGTCATCATTTTGTTTTTGGAAACGCCACAAGAATCAACATAATGATATATCAGTCGATTCTTTAGGCTACAATACTTCTGTGGATCAAAGATGGCAACAACATACAAATCAGAAGCAAGAACAGAGCGACAGGCCTTTCTCTCGAAAGGTCCATGTTATTCTTCAGCAGTCAAAAGATATCCGGAAGGAAGATGTAAAAAGCAAGTGTCTCTTCGAACTTGGATCCAAATTGCAGGGTACAAAGTCAAAAGATGTTCTCCTACAACTAGACAGATTAAATACGACTTTGAGCTTGATAGATAAATCAGAATGGGAAGGGTCAAGCTGGGCCTTGAAGCCATCCATGCTTGCTTTGATACAACCTAGGTTCTTGGAGCATTCTTGTGAAAATGTTAGACTCACCGCCGCTTCTTGTCTCAGTAAAATCATAGCCTTAACAGCACCGCTATTTCCCTACAATGATGACATCATGAGGAGGACTTTTCGGGTAATGGTAGAAGCACTCCAAGGGTTGGACAACACAACACCACCATTCTTATTTTTTTTCCAGAAGCGCACAATTTTGGAACGCATGGCGAAATTCAAATTTGGTATGCTTATGCTGGATCTAGAGTGTGATGATTTAATCCTTCAGATGCTCCAATACTTCTGCGATGGAATTACAACGTCTCATCCAAACTACATCAAAACAAACATGAAAAAGATCATGTCTCCGATCTTAGGAGAAGATAGGGCCATCTGCGAACAATTGAGATCCAAATTGTTGGCCATTTGGAGGAAGGAACTAATTGCATCACCTGCTGCTTATGAACTAGTTGAGGGGTTGATCAAACAGAGCATCAAACTACTTAGAAAGAAGTTAACCAAGGAGGAACTAACAAAGATTTTTGGAGACAACAAGAATGAACTAAGGAGGAAATGCTTATGCTTTGTATGCAAGGGAGTTTGGGCACTTGACCATTCATGTCTAGACAATAAAGAGGCAACAAGGATAATAAAATTAGAGACTTCTTCAGATCATGGGGATTCATCCATTGATGGGTTCGCTGGTTTTCAGGAGAGGACCTATGAAGGATCTGAGCAGTCAAATACAAATGGTGAACAACAACACCATGCTCTTCAGAGAAACTTGCAGGACAAGCTGATCAGTCAACTTGAAAAAGTACATGACGAAAGGAAGGATGCAATTCCTCCTGATGATGTGGTAGTTGAATTTATAAATACAATGGAGGACATCCATAAAGGGTATGGGCAATCAGTTATAGACAACAGTCCACCAGTACCTCCATGTTTGACAACCAGAAAGGATGGACAACTCATCCTCACATGTGAAGAGGTCCAGGATGAATACACTCAAGGAGAATCAAATGAGGAGAGAATCATGCATTTTGAGGGGAGGATACTCACAGGCAAGGGCATATTGCAGCTTGGGCCCTTTGGTGCGGACAACGATGGAGGGTTGAAATGGTACCATAACCCACAGGTCCCAGGATTCAGGTGGCATTGGGATCCAGGAGAATCCATTGGGGAAATGATTGGCCAAAGGATTGCTTGGGATCTAGGTATTGAAGGATCCATTCAGGATCATTCAACGTGGAGGGCACATCGGATTGTATGGGATCCTGGTATTAATGTACAAATACTTCTGTTGTGGATAGAAGTGGATCGCTTGAGGACAAGCAATCTTTGGGCGGGAGGATTTGTAATATTCCCTTTCTTGATCTCGTCAAAGTGGATAGAATTGACCCGTGGTTTTAACCCATGGTATTTCCCTATGGTATTTCTTGATGGTATTTTCCCATGGTATTGACCCATGGTATTGACCCATGGTATTTCTTGTTGGTATTGACCCATCAAGCCTATAAAAAGGGAGAGAAGCTAGGCATTTAGGGCATTCTGGATTATTTTATCTTATTATGTTTGGGTTGAGAACCTGGCCTGACCAGTTCTATTATTGATCCTGGGACGAAAACCCCGTGGTAATATTTATGTGGTGAATCCATTCAGGATTCACAATTGAGCTTCAATTTCTTATGTTTGTTGTGTTGTGTGATGTATTGATTTATTTAGAATTTAGATTTTGGGGATATTACACAAATTCTACGGATAAAATATGCCTCCTCGACAACCAAATGTACATGTATTTTCCTTGTTTTTCTATAATTAAACCTTTTAGCAGATTATTTTTGTAAATTAGCTTAAAATTCGCCGTTTAAAAAAAAAAAATTCCTGCGCGGTGCGCTCAAGCCGTTCGGCTTGCACCGGTTCACAGTGCTGCCTATAAATGTATAGGCCACACCACAATCGGTGCTAACGGTATCCGCACCAATTCCGGGATGGTATTGAAAGGCACACTGTGATTTTTTAAAATTAAAAAAAAGTATCGTGCGGTCAGTTACTTGGCTGCACCGTTGACCTTGTGGAATAGCGAGAATGCGGTGCGTTGACAGATATATGCACCTTAGGGCGGGTAATTTTATCAGCGCACCACATTCCAGTATTTAGACATGGTCAACAGTGCGGCCTGGTAAAAGACCTCACCGATGACTATGTACTGATGTCAAGAGGAAGGTGCGTTGACCAAACTATACGCCCTGGGGCTTATATTTTGGTCAGCGCACTGCCCTCCCGACACTGGGCCATAGTCAACGGTGCGGTTTGTTATACCACCACACCGTTGACTTTGGAATAATTCCAAGAGGGCGATGCGCTGAAAATTTGCAGGTGCACCGCCTCTGGTGCGCGACAAAAACTCCTCTCTGATGCGATGGGTCTTGATACATCGTATACATTTATCCCATCCCATAATTCCTTCAATTCATCTACCAGTGGTTGTAGGTAGACATCCATATTCTTCACTTGTCTTCTACCAGGGACTATGAGAGCCAACAAAAGATGCTCATTCTTCACGGAAAACCATGGGGGGATATTATTATTGATCAGTACTATAGGCCAAACATAATAGTTGGTGTTTCGGAGGGAATATGGGTTGACACCATCCATGGCTATGCTGAGTCGTAGACTTCATACTTCATCCTTGAATTTTTCGGGCCATGTATCCTCTATATGCTTCATGGCTATTGAATCAATTGGGATTCAAATAACTCCCAACTCACTTCTGTGTGAGGCATGCCATCCCTATAACATAGCTAATTCTTTGCAATGAAAGAGCCTTTGAATCCTTGGGATTATAGGCATGTGCCTCAATATCTTAAAAGAAGGACCACATGATTTTCCCTTCTTTTTTTATTTATCATACCTATCATGCCCAAATTTCAGACATATCTCTTTGTCTGCATATTCTCCTCTATATAGAATACAATCATTTGGACATGCATGATATGATATGTACTCAACACTCAACATTTTCAAAAATTTCTTTACCTCTTCACAGCTACCGGACAAGACATTATCACTTGGAAGAACCTTATCTTTGAATAACCTGTAGTTGGTGATCATCATGGAAAATATTAAATGTACATTAATGCTGATATAATTATTAATGTTCATAAAATTGACCATTTGTAATGTTCATTGTGTGATTATATTTCTCAAATTTATATAAGGGAGGACTTTATGGTAACTTACCTTAAAATTTCCGAGAAACATGCATTTGACAAGCCAAACTTTGCTTTCAGGTTGTATAGTAACATCGTTGTCCCCAACTGGGTAGACTTTGACTAACCACCAGGTCCAAAGAGAGGGGTGGTGGAAGAAAATTTAAGGCTTTTGAAAAATTTGTGAGCGATATGAGCATCATCCCCTAGCTGATCATCGTTTTGGAATGCATATAACAACATTGTCTCCATGGAAATCGTATCCCTTAAGTAATCATCCATACCAACCTCTATTTAATTGCCTCCATTGCCAGCTTTTGAAGAACTACTATTGCTGTAGTCATTCTTAATTAGTGAATTTGGACGTAGCGGGAATTAAATCGGTGGTTGATTCAACCATTCTTGGTATCGTTCCTCTCCGATTTTTTCTCTTAATTCAACCTTCTCTCAATTTGACATTGTCGTGGGGTGTAATGAAAGACGGTAGGTAGGTCACTCATCATCACTAGAATCCTAATAATTTCAAAAAATATATTTGAACATGATTAATACAAAATCTATGATATCAATTAGTAAGAACGTTGACAATGCATGATTAATTTGTTTGACGTTGAAATTCATAATTACATTAATATACCAGACACTTATTATTACCATCATTTTCCCAAGATTATGGCTAGAAGATCCAATATTGTTACAATTGGCAGGGTGAAGCAACTGTCCATTTTCATCTACCAAATGCGCCTTGCAGTATGCTGCTCCTGATAAGAGCTTCCGACGTTTTGGAGCTATTTGATTATTTTGTGCATCTGAACTCGATTCTGAATCTGCACGAACCTACAAATTTGTATACATTATAAATTTTATTAAGCTGATTGACATGGATAAAAAATAAATTCAATTAGATAATGAAAATATAAATAAAATATGAAGTAAATATTACATCTCAAGATGGATAGGAAGAACTCCGCGATGGACTTTGAGAAATATTATGGAACGAGCTAGATTTTGAAGAATTTTCCATTCGATATAATTATCATATTTTCTTCTTGCATTTGAACAAAATCAACAATAAATTTTAGCGCACACATCGAAAAGTAATTTCGATGCCTTAAAAATGGACTTATTATTATCAGTGCTTATGTACAGATAACTGCACCGATGTTGTTGTAGTTACTATGCACCGGTGTCGTGTTATTCACGGACACACCGGTGCCATGTTATTAATTGATGCACCAGTGACGAAAAGCCACATATAAAAAAACACAACTTTATTTTTTTGAAGTGAAAAAAAAAACGGTAAATTGAAAAAAAGGCGCCAAAATATTTTCGAAAATCTAATTTCATAAAGCAATTCTTTAAGTACTAAACACTTTTCATTATTTCACTATTTTTGCAAAAATTTTCAGCCAAAGATTTGCAAGAGACATACCTGGAGCAAGGGAGCACAAGAGCACTGTGGAGCAGCGAAATACTTTCAAACAGAAGTATTCAGACAATTAAAATTCCAAACCTCTGGTGATTCAAACCCTGTAGCATATAAAATTTCAAATGATATCGTGATTAAATTTTATTGTTTTTTTTACATTTTCTGTACTGTTTTTTACACAGTAAGTAAAAAATTTCAATTTGTTGTTCATTTAAAAAAAAAAAAAAAACCATTTTTACCCTAAACCCTTTATTCTTTTTGTTTCTGCCCTTGCTTCTTCACGTTTCTGTGATTTCAAAAATAGGGATTTTCATTTTAGATTCATAGGGTTTGTATTACTATATATATATAGGCCTATGACATCCAACCCACGGGACGACTTACATAGTTGGATCCCAATCCATGTCAGCCCTTGCGTGAATTTAAAAAAAACAGAATTTTTTAAATCGGTGCGCCCTGCATAACCTAGCGCATCGGTGCGATGGATTATCCTAGTGCACCGTGCACATACTATTTGATAAAAAATTGATTTTTTTTTTTTTAAAAATTTGTGTGCCATATGTAAAATAGGGCACCGGTGCACTATTTCATTATAGTGCACCACTCACGTATTGTTTGGAATTTTTTATTTTTTTTAATCGGTGGACCATGTAACATATAATGCACCGGGTCTACTATTTGACAGAGAGCACCGTACGGTGGTCTCTTTTTTGCGTGAGGCGTTTATAAGAATAGGCTGCACTGCCCCCTCCACGACGCCATATACAAAAACTAACACTAGACGAGTTTTATTATTTTGTCTGTGTTAATCAGTGCAGTGGTTAACATGTAATGCATTGGTGCTCCATGTTGACATAGAGCATTGTACAATGTTTTATACTGTTTGGGTGGTGCATTTATAAGACCACCACACACCGACATCTGTGCGTACACGATGAAAAGCGCACTAGTTTCTTGATATATTTTTTTTACCTGAAAAGTTGACAATTTATTTATAAAATATATTAATGAATGATATGGTACATGTGTCATATTGATAAAGAAATGGCTGACAAGAGATCAAGTAACAAAAATACTGATAACACATCAAGAAAAGCAAAAAAGTCAAGTTCTTTATAAATTCTTTACAAAAAATATTATTTTTGAACTATATGTAATTTTAACTAATATGTATTGTTTACTATGTATCATGCAGAGCCACAAAATGACAAAGCTCGATAAGATATTTCTGATCTAGGACCAGAAGAGCGTAAAATGTTGATGGAAAATTTTCAAAAGGATGAATCAGGTGAATGAAAAAATACTATCGATCCAATATGAGTTTCTTTTTTTAATTTTCATTAATGATATACTTAAAAGTATTAGATAACATGTTTCAAACAATCTATTAATTCACATCTGTTTAATGCTCTACAGGGACCAACAACTCAGAAAAGGAATGTTGATCTAAGAAAAGAAAAAATAGAGCATGCAAATGAAAATGAATTGCTCCTTAGCTCATCTGGAGTGGTGTTGGAGGTTAATGAAAGGGGGAAATTTTTTTACAAAAGTTTGAGGGATCTAGTGGAACGAATGCATAGATGTTCTTTCCACTTAAAATACAAAAATCAATCCAATGATTCAAAAAACCAAATTTTATCTAAACTACATGAAGAGTTGCCAGAGAATTGGTCAATGAGACATGTCAGACTTTTAATAGCAAAACATACAACAACAAAAAAGAAGGAATGAAAAAGTAATATTCCTTTAAATGTTTTTCTAGAATTATTTATAAATATCACTTTTATTATATTTACTTTTCATATATCAATATAAAAATTAAATAGTTTATTGTCATGTTACATTTTCAGGAAGATTCCGAAAATCTTAAAAGATGAACGAGCTGATATTATAAATATGCTAGTAGGAATGTCCAAAAAGGTGTACAAGGAGATGGTCAAAGAAATGGACAAAATTGCATCGCGGGAGGAGCCGTCTCAACAACAACGTGCTTCAAATGTAATATGTAATATGTAATCATTTAATTTTTCGATAATTAGGTACAATAAGTAAACAATTTAGCATTAAATATTAATTTTCAAGTATTTTCTTGCAGAATAGAAGAGAAAATGGAACTCATTCAGCACATAAAACATGACAAGGAAGAAAAAGGTTGATATCTAAGTTTGTGAGTAATTGTTACTTCCTTATAACAACCTAACTATATTTCATTTTTGTATATTTTAAGTTGTTTTACAAAAATCATCATTGAATGTCTTCAAACAGGTGCTAACATACAAAGAAGAACCATCAGACGAATTGATTGATATTGGGTTAAATATGGGTTATGAGTATATGTTGGCATATCATAAATTAATTGTGGAATTTGTAAGCATTTATCGATCTTGTTTTACTTAGCTCCAAATTAATAGAACAAAAAAATATTTTATATTAAATATATGATTTGTTATGGGGTATAAAACTTGCATGAAACAAAGTATGGAACTGTGCCAGCAGATGAAATCTTGAAAGATGGAATACTATAAGGTTTTGAAAGAATGTGTATAGTTCATGAGTCAATTGTTTCTATGGTATGCCATTTCTTTTCGATTTACATTGATATATATTATTTAATATTGCAATTTTCATTATTCTCACCAATGTATATACACTCATTACAGTTTATTTTTATGTTTGTAGATGGAAGGTGAAGAAGAAGAAAAAAATCAACACCGTGAACAAAACATTCCTGAAAATAACCCAAGTCATGGAAGTAGCTCGAGGAGTGACAACAGTTCAAGCGAAGAATTATGATTATTATGTTTGGACATCAAAGCAAGGCGTTATATTTTTTGAAATATTTGTCTGTGGAATTAGGCATTTTGTTTAATGTAATGGGCATAATGTCCCAATTGAAAGACAAAGGGATACCAATAACTGTCCCATTTTGTATGACAAAGACTGTCTTATTCACACACACACACACACACACACACACACACACACACACACACACACATAATATGTTTTAATATATTCTATTGCGTTCTACATTGTTGCTGTGAAATGTACCACCATTGATTAAATTTATGGATGATTAAATATTATAATGAAGAGATGTGAAATGAGATGATAGGATATAACAAATTAATCCAAATATCACATTCAAATGCACTAATAAAAAATTAATTGATATGAATACTGTTATAATATATGTGTTTTTTTTTATGAATAATGAATTTTAAAAAATCACAATAATTATGATATGATATAACAAATTAATCCAAACATCACATTCAAATGCATTAATAAAAGTTTAATTAATATGAATATTGTTATAATATGTGTCGATTTTTGATGAATAATGAAATTTAAAAAATCATAATAATTGCACTGTCACAAGTCGATGTTTCTAAATAAAAAAAAAATGAACACTGGTGCGTTTGTGTTATTGTACATCGGTGTGTTTGTATAATACAACACACCGGTACGTTTCTACGACCTATCGGCACCGCACAAATACCAATACCAATTATAAATATCGATGCGTATATGCGATGCTGGGCACCGTTGCTTTTATGTGGGATTGCGCACCTGTGCGTTTCAACGACCTATGGGCACCACACAAATACCAATACAAATTAGAACAATTGGTGTGTTTGTCTGATATTGCGCACCGATGTGCTTCTATGAGACTATGTACTGGTGCATTGATACAACATATGGGCACCACAAAAATCCCAATACCAATTAGAACGTCCCCATACATTGTATCACCTACAATGCGCCTGGTGCAGTTGTATACCTTTACTGCCCGGTGCATGCACCTCCGACCACCCCGGGCTGACCGTATATCTGACATGCACCGGTGCGTTGACACCTTAGTAGTGCACCGATGAAAAAAACATCCGTGATAACCCCTGACCACCCAAGTTTTTTTAGTTGTGTTGAAATTCTGTTAAAATCTCCGCCAAGACCTCCGTACCAAAAACGAATGTTGTAGCAAATGTTTTTTTGGAAATTTTGGCCAATTTTATAACACTTAAAACCTCCTTTATAACCTTCGCTAGATGGCATTTTCCTTGTAGTGCAGGGTTCTGGTCCAGTTTCCTAGACTCGAAGTGTAGGTCTGGGATTACTCTGATTTCACATGAATGCACATGGCAATGGTGTTAAGGTTGTCATGGCCACATTTTTTGGCTTTTACAATATCAAATTCTCCAAGAGAGTTCACAGTAGATATGACTATTGGATCTGCTTAGACGTTGGGGTTCCAATGGAATTTAGAGGGCATCATATTTCTTTTATGGATAGTTCACAAAGAGTATAAGAAAATCATGTGCAAAAGGAATAAAGGAGTGAGTGTGGATTCAAATGATAAGTTAGCTCTTCAGATCTAGTGTGGGAGATTACTCCCTGACTACCTTCTTTAGGGGTTCTTAGAAATCTTTGTGTTGACTAGGTCAGAGTTGTTGGCAAAGAGGTTGGAGGCTACCACTACTTAGAGTGCCAAGATCTATTGGAAATGAGGTTGATGTATTGCACTGTTTAGAGTGTCACGTGGTCATAATGGTTTGATGGAGGCAAGCAAAAATGGATGGATATTATTGGCTAGGATGAGCAGTGTTTTCCTAGCTTAACCCCATAGAGAAACACCTTCATCTCAATTAATGTGTTTATTTTTTACCCTTTCCTTTGTGTTTAATTTTGTAAGGAATTAAATATTAATATTTTATTTTATTATGTTGTAGGAAGAGTTTGGAAATTTACTCAATTTCAAAAAATCTAGTGGCCATGAAGAATATAACGAGGAAACCATTTAAACACTCCTAATAAGTCATGGTAAGAGGGAGGGGAAGGGAGGAGAGAGTGGGGGCAGTTTGAGGTTTCCATATAGATGTGGTCAATTAAAGAAATGAACCCTCATACTTTGGAAAAAAAGGAAACAAAAGGAAAACGGGCGGAGTAGTGTATGGTTTGGTGGCCATGGGGGATAGGGAACTTTGGGGCCAAATATTTAATTGAGTGAGTGAAAATATGTAATTTGGGTTGAATTTGCAAAGGAATTTTTTTTGGTTTAATTTTCAAAGGACGTTTTTTGGAGGTATTTTTTAAAGTGATATATTTTTAGAGTAAGTGTTTTGTGTTGAAGTAAATATTTTATAATGATTTTTTAAAGTGATTTTTTGTCTAATATTTTAAGTGAAATTTTTTTGCAGGACTTGGAAGGAAATATTCTGAGCTTCATTTCATTTTTAAAAGACATTTTTTGGTGAAATTTTGAAAGTAAGTGTTTTGGGTTGAAGTATGTCTTTTGTGAAAAAAATTTAAAATGATTTTTTTTTTAAATTAAATATTTTTAGATGTTTTTTTCAATTGATTTTTTGTCTAAATTTTGTTAGTGAGGTTTTTTTACAAGATTTTGAATGAAATTTTTTGAGCTTCATACTAAATTATCATGAGAAATCAAAGGAATTGCAAGAGAAAATATGATTGAACAAGAGACCCTGAGGCTCGTAGAGAACATGGGAGATAATTTCACAAAAAAAGAGAGAAGAAAACTCAAATATTGAAAGGGAAAATCAACCTCAATTAGAAGTTGAAGCAGGTATGTAAATGTAAATATTATAAATTTGATATTTAAAGTTTGACTAGTGTATTGTGAAACTTAATTTTTATTTGATGAACTAATTTGAAAAAATCTTACAATGTAAATAGAGAAAGCTATTCCTCAAAACATTGATGATGAGATATAAAATATTGAAAGAGATATTGAGCTAGTGATTGAATATGTTGAAAGAAATTCAAGTGAAGAAATTGAATCACCAGGTATGTATATACATGTTGAATATGTATTTATTGAAATTATACATATTTATTAATTTAATTATTTATTGAATATGTAAACTCATTCTCTACATTTAATTCTAATATGTATAAATGAAATCAATATCGATGATGAGATGTTAGAAAATGTTGACACTGACACATATGGAGATAAAAAAACTGACCATGTTATACGATATCGTGTTAAGTGCATTATTGATTCATTCTTCAAAGATGAAAATGTGCTAGGTGAAGCCCAAATGTTGAAAATTCTCTTAACATCAAAGAAATTAAAAGAAGATACGACTGTATTGGGTATTCAAAAATCAACAAAAGATAAAAAAAAAATGAAGGAAAATGTGATACAAAATATAAATAGTACTATAAAGTCAATTGGAAGATATAGAAAGAAAAGTGATTTAGATGCATGCAGAGAAATACAAATGGCAGTGGTTTCATAAAGTACTAAAGAGAATCGCTTGGTAAAATCTATGGTACAAGCATTAGGAACCTCACGAAAAACTTTGCACAAACATCGGAAATTTCAATTACAAATAGATGTAAATGATGAACTCGCTTGTTGGACAGTTATTTTTAGGCAATTGTACAAAGATAGACTTGGAGAAGATGTTAAGAAAATAATATATGAATATTGGATGAAAAATTCATGTCTTTCACCAAAAGAAAGGGATGTGATGCGAAGAAGAATAACACGAAATCAGTGCTAAGAACATGCAAAAAATTTCATGGATACCACTTAGATAAAGTTGTTCAACAAGTTCATAGAAGAGAATCGTGAAATTAATGTCCCAATCAATGATTTTGTCCAACAAAAACCATGCTATGTTAAACCTATCACTGTATGCGACACTTGTTGTTGTCATTATCATGTGGATTTTCAGTTATATTATGACACATTCCTTAATTTTGGTAAAACATTTTGGAAATATTCACCTTCTCCTTCCACTATCCATGATTTAATATCTCAAATTCTATGTGGAAGAGAAAACCATGAATTATTTTTCCAAAAGAAATGTGTTGGTGGTAAAAAATGCGATGATTGTGGAAATTTGACTTTATTTCAAAACAAATATCGTACTGATATAAATGATCAATCATTGTCCAAAATAAAAGTGAAATGGAAGAGATATGAATATATTCATATGTGGATTGGTTCAAGTAGTACTACAAGTGCTAAAATAATTGATTTACAAGAAGAATAAATTTTGTGATAGAGTTTTTGAGAAAGTTTGAGGCAGAAATTTATAAATGCACTGAGCATTCCCATAGAGCTCAATGGCAGGGCTTGCAATTCAAAAAATCCCATGAAGTTTTTCCACCAGGGACCATTTTGTCAATAGTTGATTTTGCTGAGAACTACGCATTTGTTCCACAAAAAAATACACATTGAATACTATCATTCTAACCAAGTCTCTATGCTTGTCCATATTCTATATAGAAACGTTGAACAAAATGTTGATCATATAGAAAGCACCAGTGGAAATCGACATGTTATTAAAGAATATCACTTTTATATCAGTGACAACCGTACACATGATACATATTTTGTACAATATTGTTTTGAAAATATTTATGACTCCTTGAAAAGTCGTGAAATAAAATTCAATGAACATTGGATATGGTTAGATGGATGTGCAGGTCAATTCAAATCTTCACGATCATTCTTTTGGTTGTATTATATTCATATGAAAACCCGCATCAAACATTGTTGGAATTTCTTTGAGACTCGTCATGGAAAATGAGAACATGATGGTGCAAGGGCATGTATAAAATGAGCACCTCGAAGATATCAAATGGACCACTTTCCAAACCGACTTGTCCCAGTTGAACAAGTTGTTCAATGGTGCATTGCTGCACTAAGCCATGAGACTAATTGGTCAAGGGAAGTACGAAGGTATATATATATATATATATATATTCAATATGTACATAATCTAATTTTAAACATTATTTATCACACTGATGATCTTTGATGGTATTTTGAATAACATATTTATATTCTTGTTTGAATTTTTCATATAGGATTTTTTGACATATTGGGGTCCAAGATGTAGATAGATCGATTGGAGATGACATTGAAACAATAAAATAGACTCGAAAATTACATTCAATTAAAACAAAGAAGTACCAAAATGTGTTTGCATTTGATAAAAGAAAATATTCTTGCTTGTGTCATGTTTGCATAGACAACACAGAATCCAATGATGTTTGTGAAAACAAAATGTATGTAAAAGATTGGCAACATACAGAACTATATACAAAGGGGAAAATGTATGTTTCAAACTTTGAAGAAATGCAACCAGAGGAGACTATAACATCATCTAGAGGTGATCGAGTTTTTGATCTTGTTAGAGAAGGTAACATTTCAATTGCTTTCAAATGATAGATATCTAGAAATAGATAATAAAATCAAGTACACATGCTAATTTTAAAGTTAATTTTTCATGTTAATTATGATTTAAATTTATGTAAGTTTATTTTATTGTGCAGGAGATGTTTTTGTTGTAGTTGAACCTACTACTAACGTAAAAAATGTGAAGTATTATTTGATGAGTTGCACTAAACGAAAAATTAAATTATTGGAAAACTATAATGATGATAATGGGTTTATATATCACAGATACTGAAATGTTATTTTTTCCAACAAACTCATCAAATTCAGGATTTTGTTTACTTTCAAGACTATGAACCTGAGGTTATAAGTTGTCAATATGGTCACTTGGTGTGTGCAACAAGGATAAAGTTGATAGAAGTTCAATCAAATAAAAAATTGAAAATTATGTAATGGAAAATGTCAAAAGCTGACCATGAATGGATCATTGAAGATGGAATTCCATTAGAATTTTTTTGATTGAATTTCCCAACAATTTCTTCTCCTTGGATTCATCTTTTAGAACTTACAGAACTCAACTAGAAATTGTTAGCCTTTTTTTGTTCATTCTTAAGTTTTATAATTATTATAATATGCATATTTTATGTTATATGTATAATTTTTTGCACATGTACATTGTTTTGGTACATGCACAAGTAATTTATACACATGTACACATACACATGTAGATTATTTGGTCTTAAACGATTTCATACATTCTCTAGTACAATTTATGTCATAATGTCATTATTGTAAAATGTACATGTGTATCTAGCATAGTTGATATAATGCAAATTTTAAGTTGTGATTTTGTTTTAGACATATATTAATCAAATTATAATATTCATTCTTGAATGAAAAATGTGTGGTACGTGTTTTGTAATTTCCAGTTTACTATCAACTAACATCCGTAGTAGCTTTTCTATGTACATTAATGAAAAATGTTGTGTACTGGATATGTTTTAATGCAATTTTCAAATTTTATGATTGCTTGAAACATCTATGAACACCTAGAATTTTATGACTGTTTTTATATAGATACATCGATATGCATTGTACTTCAATCAATTTTACATATATTCAAATGCACTTCAATCATTTTTACATATATTCATGAACTTAAATATGTAAAACCATCTATGTTTGTTTTAAATGACGTGTATGATCATGCGAAATGCACCCAAATATCACCTTTAATAGACATCCTAATTATATAACATTCACACATGTTCAAATGCATAACATCTACCACACGTGTTTTGTAATTTGAAATTTCCATCTTGATTCATTTTAAATAAAAAATAACAAAACAACTTGAGTTTTAAAAACAGAACATTATATTACAACGTGTGATCACATGCCAAATGTAACAACTATCCAAAATTTAAAATCATTCTTGATAAAAGTAAATATAGTTCAACTATCCAAAATGTAAAATATGTCTAAAATTTATATCATGAACAATAAAAGTAAAAACATATAACAATGTATAGTGTTATTGTTTATATATATATACATCGATATGTATTGTAATTCAATAATTTTTACATATATTCACGAACTTAAATATGTAAAATCATTTATGATTATTTTAAATGACACATGATCATGAAAAATGTACCTAAATATCACTTGTAATAGACATCATAATTATATAACATTCACGCATGTTCAAATGCATAACATGTACCACATGTGTTTTGTAATTTGAAATTTCTATCTAGATTCATTTTAAATAACAAATAACAAAACAACTTGAGTTTTAAAAACAAAACATTATTGAATAAGATCTATCCAGATTATCCACAGTGTTATGGTGACCTTGTCAATGTTTCGAATCCCAACGGGGATCCATCTTCAGGATAGATTCTTGAATGAAGGTAAGAAAGGGGGCTAGATTCGGGATAAATAGTCAAAGTGAAAGACAAATCGAAAAAGAGCTGACATAAATGGATTATTATAAATATCAATTTATTAGAGACTAATTATTTTCTGTTTAATATATTCAAGATTTTTTAATTGTTAATGATTAATATTTAATAGATCAATTATTTATTTCAATTCCTATTTATTTTTAATCTTATATATATATATATATTCTTACTAAGTTAATTTTTTTGTATTAAATTATTCTTAAAATTCTTAAAATTTTTAAATTTTTTTAATTTTTTAACTAAATTAAAACTATTTGAGAAAAAATAAATAATTGATTACTCATTAATATTCATTTATTCAAAAGAATAGTTAAATATTAATAGAATAATTATATATTTATTTTTATCAATTTATTTTAAATATTAATGTTATTATATATCCAGGGTGTTACGGATAAAATTTCCAGGAATCTGGGGAAGAAGAACATATTCGTGCAATTTTCAGCAGCAGGAACCTTAAGACAAGGAATGCAATTAGTTAAGGATAGTATAAGTCACGAGCAACTTAAAGGTGTTTACAAGATTGATTGCTCATGTGATACAAATTATATTGGAGAAACCGGGTGTTCACTACAAAGAATAATAAAGGAGCATGGAGTTGATATAAAGAATGGGAGGCCTTGAACCTCTGCCCTAGCAGAACACTCCTCGAAAACTAAACATCATTTGTGTTTAGAAGATCCCAAGATCATCACGAAAGAGGAGCATTATAGAATAAGGAAAATTACATAGGCTTTGGAGATTATAAAGCATCCTCATAATCTCAACAGAGATGGAGGATGTGAAATTAGTGAAAGTTGGCATCCTCTGATGAGACATATTTGCTCCTCCGGTTCGTCATCCTCCAAACTATAGTATCTGAGGTATGTCTCTATCCCTCCATTTTATTTTTATTTATGTTCTTATTCTAGGGTTAGGGTGTACACCGTTTAATTTACAATTAGGGTTTATTATTTGCTTTTAATAATTATTATTAATAAATAATAATATTTTTTTATTAATCAATAATTATTATTTTTATCTAGTGGTTTTAAAAAAATATATTAAAAAACTATTAATTTAACGATAGCAATAATTTATATTCTAATTAGATAATGTAATTAGTAATTATTTTATTTTATTTATTCTTTTGAATAAACAAATATTAATGAATAAATATGCAAAATAGAAAAAAAATTAGGTTATTAAATGAAATGAATTGATAATTAAAACTTGATAAGTACAATGAATAATATAATTTTTTTAATATAATATAATTGAAATAATAATAACAATAATTAACGTTATTAAATAACATTAATATAATATTAATTTATGTTATAATAACATTAATATTTAAAATAAATTGATAAAAATAAATATATAACTATTTTATTAATATTTACTTATTCTTTTCAATAAATGAGTATTAATTAGTAATTATTTATTTTTTCTCAAATAATTTTAATTTAGTTATTATTATTATTATTATTTTAATTTTAAGAATAATTTAATAGAGAAAAATTAACTTAGTAAGAATAAATATTTTTTTAAAATTTAAAAAAAATTAAAAATAAATAGGAATTGAAATAAATAGCTAATATATTAAATATTAATCATTAACAATTAAAAAGTCTTGAATATATTAAACAGGAAGTAATTAGTCTCTAATAAATTGATATCCATAATAATCCATTTATGTTGACTCTTTTTTTATTTGTCTTTGACTTTGACTATTTATCCCTAATTTGGCCCTCTTTCTTACCTTCATTCAAGAATATGTCCTGAAGATGGATCCCTGTTGGCATTTGAAACATCGACAAGTTCACCATAACACGGTGGATAATCTTGATAGATCTTATTCGATTGATAGACATAGAAGCTTGAAAACCGTCAACAAAACATTATATCATAACATGTGATCACATGCCAAATGTAACAACTATCCAAAATTTAAAATCATTCTTGATAAAAGTAAATGTATTTCAACTATATCCAAAACATGTAAAATATGTCCAAAATTTATATCATGAACAATCAAAGTAAATATGTATAACAATGTATAGTGTTACAAGTATCAAGTTATATAGAAAAGTAAATATGACTCAATAAATAATACTATCTATATAGAAAAGTAAATTTAAGACTATCTATCAAATAAAATGTTGTGTGTGCATCATCATCAAATAGATATTTATGCAGTGTATTTCCAGCAGCGTACTGAGCCTCCTTGTTCTATCATCTGAAGAATGGGGAATATGTACACAACGTGTAAACATTAAAATTTAATGTTTTAAAATTGAATGAAAATGTAGAACTTCATAAAAAAACAAAATGAAGAAAATAAAAAAATCATGCAATACTTCATGTAGTTCCCTTTTCATTGTCTCATGTTGGTCGTCCATCAATACATCCTCCACAGTAAACTTTACAATATAGATGTACAAGTATATATATATATATATATAGTAAAAAATTTCAAATGAAAATGCATAAACTAATTTGCAATAATATTAAAAAAAATGTTAGACAACTTCTTGTTAAAATTGTTTGGATGTTCCTATCTCCATTATACACTCCATCGCTAGAGTCCTTTAGGAACGGAAATCATCTCCACAAACCTAAAATTCAAAAATTTTAAAACTGTAAAATAACTCAAGATCTAGATCCCATTTTTTAATGAAACTTTCACTTCAATTTATAACTTAAACATAATCGAAAAATTGAATACTTGTGATGGTGGATTTGGCACATCTCCTAATAGGGAAGAAGAGGGTGGCTCCGAACAAAATCATATCCACAAACCTAAAATTCAAAAAATTTAAAACTGTAAAATAACTCAAGATCTAGATCTCAATTTTTAATGAAACTTTCACTTCAATTTATAACTTAAAAACATAAGTGAAAAATTGAATACTTGTGATGGTGGATTTGGAAAATCTCCTAACAAGGAAGACGAGGGTGGCTTCGAACGAAAATCATCTCCACAAACCTAAAATTCAAAAATTTTAAAATTGTAAAATAACTTAAGATCTAGATTTCATTTTTTAATGAAACATTCACTTCAATTTATAACTTAAAAACATATTTAAGTGAAAATTTGTTCATACTTGTGACGTTGGATTTGGCACATATCCTAATAGAGAAGAAGAGGGTGGCTGCATTGCGAAAACATCTGAAGAAATTAGAAACTGTTAACATTTAATTATATACATACATGTGTACACAATTACTTATTTTTAAAATATGTCATCGTGATACTGATATAATAATAAATTAATAATTGTACATCAACATCATGAACACTTAAAAAACACTAACATTTGCCAACATATCATCTTGATTGTGATAACCTGAAGCTTCAACCGTGATATTGTCAAAATCTTCATTCATCAAGAGTGTTAACTGCAAATGGTGTTCACATATGATACATTTTTGTTAGATTAAAACATATACAAATAAACATGTATATGTATTTATTACAAATTGTACATTAAAATATTCACCCTAACCATTAACACATATCGATCCCATTCCCTCTTCCGCATGCATAATTAAGTCATGCCAACCATTGCGACAATGCTTTTCATATGTTCTAAAATCTTCAATACTCATGTTGTCTATCTCATCATCTATATGATAAAAAAAAATTAGCACATGAATTCTCTCGTGTTATTTGTTGATTCAGAAAAACACAAATTCCACCAATTCCACTCTAAACATTGTCTATGATGGCATCCCTTGCTTCTTGACTAATTTGAGAAATGGGCTCCATCTATGACCGCAAAGTTTACACACAACGAGATCGGCTTACCAATGGTGGCTCGAGGCGAAGCAACTCGACATCATTATTAACATCCATATGGTCACATAATCGACCTTTCCCAGGACTAAAAAACTCAGAGGGAAGGTCATTATAGTTGGATTTTATTCTCAAAAATAATTTTACATAATAAAGAGGAACCTCGTCATTCCATGGTAGCCTTCCATAGGCAGCGAGGTGCCTATCATACAAATGGAAAACTATATCAGGGTGCTTGAATATTGCACCTATAGCATCTTTCTTTTCAACCCTTCTTTGAAATAAAACATAGATTATGCCATTTCTTTTGTAACTTCGTGTTTAACATCTTCCCATGTATCGAGACCCATCACTATTTTTTTTCTTTTCCTCATCACTTCTACAAAAGTATCAGTGGTTGGCCCAAGCGTTTTGTAAACATCTACATGTGTTCTTAAAGAGCGTGTAACTATTTCTAAGCATTCTTGACTCTCAACAAGGAGTTTCAAAGACATAAGATATTTCTTCAATTTTAAATAAAGATGTTCATGCCTTTGTAATGTGAATTGTCGAATGTTTGTTTCCCAAGGTAAATTTGAAATGTCAGAAAGATAAGTCGTGGTTGGTGTACAACCTTCTTCTTGAATAACGCGGTCTGGCCTACATCATTTTCAAGCGACATTTTCACCTTCTGCATCAATATATAAAACTACATGTATAAATAAAAAAACATGTGAAAAAATTTGTACAAATTTTCTTTTTAACCATAAAAATTTATATAAATAATTTAAAACAAATTAATAATTGAATGAAAATAAAATTCATATTGATGGCCACCTCAAGATGGTCGGGCAACATCATGCCCATCCTGAGATCGTTGAGAACCGGCATGACCACCCATTGATTGACCACCACCCATTGGTTGAGAACCAACATGAACACCCATTGATTGGCAACCAGGGGAATGCATACCACCACCCTCACGCAATTGGCCACCACTTATTGATTGGCCACCAGGGGAATGTGTACCACCACCACCACCCTCATGCGGCGAGAGGGAAGCTTCATAAAAAAATATGAATTTTTAATCAATTCAAAACTACATACATATATATAAATACATACGTATTATTGATTAGATTACGTGAACCATACCACGATTGCGTGAACCATGGCCAGGCTCCATTGATGGAGTAGATACCCTTTTCCTCCGAACTCCAAAAAATAAAAAATAAAATTTATTAAAAACTAATTTAACTCACAAAATTGATAAAAAATCAATTCCATATGTATAAATGTATGTACATGGGGATAAAATTATATATATTCAATAAAAAAAATCAATTCCACTTGTATACTTGTATGTATGGATAAGATTATATATTCAAATTTCATTTAAAAACATGCACATTTAATATAAATACCATGAACGTCCCTCGATCCATGATACCCCTCTCGTAGAGAGATGGGATTCTATTAATGTTCGCATTTCATCCTCTATGATATATATATATATATATATATATATATGGATATCTACAGTGAACATTTACAATTATTTTTAAAATCACTATTTAACATAAATTCAAAAGAATTAAAAAAATTGATGTAATTTAGTACACAGATGTTGAACAGAAACACAAATTATGTAAAACACAAAACTTTCAAAGCACAAATTGATGTGTAAAACTCACTTTAAATAAAAATATGTTAAGTCCTGCACCTTTTAATTTTATAAAACATGAAGTTCACCAAGTTGTGATTACATGGTGGGAGCACACTTGGTATATAATTGAAAAAAGTACATGGTCATTAAAAATTACGCATTTATAAGTTAAAAACACACACATATCAAAGATATGTTACAATGTTCATCAATAAATTTTGAAGGAGAACGTCTCAACACTAATTCATCTTTGAGAGATGAATCTTGAATTGGAATTTCCCCATACACTACTAATTCATGTATTAATTCATCTTTGACAAATGAATCTTGAATTAGCATTGCCCCACACAATAGATCACTAGACATCTTATTAACATTTGCACTATGTATTATACTAAGAAATTGAAATTGTCTAACAATATTGTTTACTTTTCCATGCAGTTGTTTTAGCCTCTCCTTCTTAGCTTGTTACAGGCCTTTCATCTAGTTGCACACAAGTTCAGAATTGGTAAAAACTACAATTCCATTTGATCCATACTCCCTAGTTTTTCCCAAGCCTTCTATCAATGCAATATAATATGATTCATTGTTTGTTGTTCTTCCTGGTATATACTTTTTCCTTTGGAGGACCTTGTTAGTCCCAATATTGCAAAAAACATATGTAATCATTGCTTTCCCTGGATTTGGATAGTAAGAAACATCTATGCATAATGTCCATTTTTCAACCATGTTTAGAGGGTTTTTTTATCACTGAAAAAAAAAAACAAATTCAATAAAATATATTAACTGAACATTTATTGCAAATGCCTTAAAATTTATTGCAAATACCTTAAATTTTATGGGAGAAATGACATGTACATGGTTTTCCTTAAAGTTTATGGGAGAAATGACATGTACGTGGTTCCCAAAAACACTAGCAAATGTGTTAAATTTTATGGAAGAAAATGCATGTACATGGTTTCCAAAAACACTAGCATTTTACTTAAAAATATATTAAATGAACATTTATTACAAAAGCCTTAAATTTTATTGCAAATCCCTTAAATTTTATGGGAGAAATGACATGTACATGGTTCCCAAAAACCCTAAAAAATGTCTTAAAGTTTATGGGAGAAATGACATGTACATGGTTTCCAAAAACACTGGCATTTTCTTTAAAAATTTATTAAATTAACTTTTATGGGAGAAATGACACATACATGGTTTTGCTTAAAGTTTATGGGAGAAATGACATGTACATGGTTTGCCTTAAAGTTTATAGGATAAATGACATGTACATGGTTCCCAAAAACACTAGCAAATGCCTTAAATTTTATGAGAGAAATAGCATGTACATGGTTTCCAAAAACATGTAGCATTTTCCTTAAAAAATATTAAATGAAAATTTATTGCAAATGCCTTAAATTTTATTGCAAATTCCTTAAAGTTTATGGGAGAAATGACATGTACATGGTTTGTCTTAAATTTTATGGGAGAAATGATATGTATATGGTTTTCCTTAAATTTTATGGGAGAAATGACATGTACATGGTTTGCCTTAAAGTTTTTGGGATAAATGACATGTACATGGTTCCCAAAAACACTATAATTTTCCTTAATAATATATTAAATTAAATTTTATGGGAGAAATGACACATAAATGGTTTTCCTTAAATTTTCTGAGAGAAATGGCCTATACATGGTTTTCCTTAAATTTTATGGGAGAAATGACATGTACATGGTTCCCAAAAACACTAGAAAATGACTTACAATTTATGGGAAAAATGACATGTACATGGTTTCCAAAAACACTAGTATTTTCCTTAAAAATATAATAAATGAACATTTTTTGCAAATGCCTTAAATTTTGTTGCAAATGCCTTAAAGTTTATGAGAGAAATGACATATACATGGTTTGCCTTAAAGTTTATGGGAGAAATGATATAGAAATGACATGTATATGGTTCCCAAAAATACTAGAGAATACCTTAAAGTTTATGAGAGAAATGACATGTACATGGTTTCCAAAAACACTAGCATTTTCCTTAAAAATATATTAAATTAAATTTTATGGGAGAAATTATATGTACATGGTTTGCTTTAAAGTTAATGGTAGAAATGACATGTACATAGTTCCCCAAAACACTAGAAAATTCCTTAAATTTTATGGGAGAAATGGCATGTACATGGTTTCCGGAAGCACTAGCATTTTCCTTAAAAATATATTAAATGAACATTTATTGCAAATGCCTTGAATTTTATTGCAAACACCTTAAATTTTATGGGAGAAATGACATGTACATGGTTTGTCTTAAAGTTTGCATTAAAGTTTATGGGAGAAATGATATGTACATGGTTTGCTTTAAAGTTTATGGGAGAAATGACATATACAGGGTTTTCCATAAATTTTATGGGAGAAATGACATGTCCTTGGTTTGCCTTAAAGTTTAGGGGAGAAATGACATGTACATTTTTTACTTTAAAGTTTATTGGAGAAAAGACATGTACATGGTTCCCAAAAACACTAGCAAATGCCTTAAAGTTTATGGAAGAAATGGCATGTACATGGTTTCCAAAAACACTGAGCATTTTCCTTAAAAATATATTAAATGAAAATTTATTGCAAATGCCTTAATTTTTATTTCAAATGTCTTAAAGTTTATAGGAGAAATTACATGTACATGGTTTGCCTTAAAGTTTATGAGATAAATGACATGTACATGGTTTGCTTTAAATTTTATGGGAGAAATGACATGTTCATGGTTTGCCTTAAAGTGTATGGGAGAAATGACATAGAAATGACATGTACATGGTTCGCAAAAACATTGGCAAATTCCTTAAAATTTATGGGAGAAATTAAATGTACATGGTTTCCAAAAACACTAGTATTTTCCTTAAAAATATATTAAATTAAAGTTTATGGAAGAAATGACATGTACATGGTTTTCCTTAAAGTTTATGGGAGAAATGACATGTGCATGATTTTCCTTAAAGTTTATGGGAGAAATGGCATGTACATGGTTCCCAAAAATACTAGCAAATGGCTTAAAGTTTATGCGTGAAATGACATGTACATGGTTTCCAAAAACACTACCATTTTCCTTAAAAATATATTAAATAACATTTATTGCAAATGCCTTAAAGTTTATGTGAGAAATGGCATGTACATGGTTTTCCTTAAAGTTTATGGGAGAAATGACATGTACATGGTTTGCCTTAAAGTTTATGTGATAAATGACATGTACATGGTTTCCAAAAACACTAGCATTTTCCTTAAAAATATATTAAAATAAATTTTATGGGAGAAATGCCATGTACATGGTTCCCAAAAACACTAGCAAATGCCTTAACGTTTATGGGCAAAATGACATGTACATGGTTTCCAAAAACACAAACATTTTTCTTAAAATATATATTAAATGAACATTTATTGCAAATGCATTAAATTTTATTGCAAATGCCTTAAAGTTTATGGGAGAAATGACTCCAAATTCATTTCTTTAATTGAAAAAAAAAAAAAAATCATTATTTTGTGATATAAAATTATGTAAATACAGACAGACAGAAAAATTAGAAAATTTATATATATACTTGAGACCTACTCCAAATGAATATCTTTAATTGAAAAAAAAATCATTGTTTTCTCATACAAAATTATGTAAATACATACAGACAGACAAATTAGAAAAAATATATAGACTTGATAGCTACTCCAAATGCATTTCTTTAATTGAAAAAAAAATCATTGTTTCTGATACAAAATTATGTAAATACAAACAGACAAAGCCAAATTGCATAGAGATTAAATAACAGGAATATACACCCAATATTATACAATATATAGCATATAAATGAGATAAGAATCACAGAGAGGACTATACACCCAGCCTTATACAATATAGAGCATATAAATAAGATAAGAATATATCTGTCTTTTAATATATATATATATATATATATATATATATATATATATATATATATATATATAAACCAAGCATCATTGACTGTTAAATCACTTTCAAAATCATTGACTCATCAAATCAAAACACTACTAAGCCTAATTAGAATTCTATCTCATTGAAACACTGTTGACATTGCTATACGAAAATTTATTGCATATTTTTTTTGTTATGAATCCAAATTCTCTATGGAGCTTCATATTATATACAAAACATATCGATGATTTAATGATGCTTCAATGCCTAGATGAATTAATCTTACAATCAGGCCTAATGAAATGAAATAATAAAAGCAGCCTATGAAAGTAAGATAAAGTTGTAAAGGACCTTAAGTCAAAACAGAGAAAGCAATTGTGAGGGCATGGAAAATCTAATGAAATAAAACAATAAAAAAAACCTATGAAAGTAAGATAAATCTATTATATATGAAACATCTTGATGATTTAACAATGTATTTTGTTAGCCACCTATAAAATTTGTCATATCAAATGGTGGCTAAATCATTTTTTGAAGCCTTCAAGAAATAATTTTTAAATGCCAAAATGTTAGTTCTTGAAGTCTTGTGAAGATGACTTATCCTTGAGTTAATCTTCACTGTTGTTTCCCTCTCAATTCTGAAAATCTGTTGTTTTCATGAAGAAAAAACTGCTGCAAAAAACTCCATTTTTCTCTCATTTTACTCCTTCTTTCACTCAAAATTAACCTCCATTTTATCCCCTTTTTTCCCCATAAAATTCCTTTTGTTTCCATTATTTCCCTTCTTCCATTCATAAATCCCCATTTTGTAAGGTTTAAATCTCCTTTTTGGACCTTACCGAAACCCCCAAGTCCATTAAAAATCCTTGAAAAAATCACTTTTTACATTATAGACCTAAGTCCCTTTGGGCTAAGTCATAAACCACTTCCCCACCATATACCCTGGTGCTGGAACCAAGTGCTTATTACATCAGAAACTATCGATGGGCGCAAGTCTTTTGTTTTATAAAACCCCCGATGCTGATTGGCTCCTTTATATGTAAGCCCCGATCCTTTGTTTTCGTTATAGAATCAATAGCCTGCAATTGGGCACTAAAACACAAAAAGACTTGGCCAAAAACCAATTTTCGTTTGTAAATTCATAAAAACCCATTTTTCTCTGTTATAAAGGAAACCCGCTAGTTCATTGATTAAACCATTCTCAACCGTTGATATGAAACAATCAAACAGTCTGCGCAATCTCCCATCGGAAACTTTCGATGGGTGTGTTTCTTTTTGTTACATAAAGTTCCAATGCCGATTGGCTCCCTTTGTATAAACTCCCGATCCCTTGTATCTTTTCGTATACTCTGAGGCCCCGTAATCAGGCGCTAATCATAAATAAAACCCATCCCCGATGCAATATTCCTTTGTATTTTATTAAAATTTTTATTTTCTTATGTTTCAAGGGGTTCCTCCGGTTCACATTTTCAACGAATCCCGACCGTCGATCTTGAACCAATCAACGGCCAGCGCAATCTCGCATCGGAGATTTCCATTGGGCGCGTTGTAAAATTTTATTTTCCCCCTCCGATTGGCCTCTCCCAATGGATCCTTAGCCATTGATCTCCCCCGCCGGATCAAGATCCAATGGCCCTTATCGCTCCAGCCCAAAGCCCTTTCCCCCGCTGTGACCTCCTCTGATACATTCTTCGTCGTCAATCTGATCCTCAGATCGACGGCTCTCGTTCAATCGCATCAGCGCCGCTTACCCCTTTCCTCCTCCGATCGCAAATCTCCGATTGCATCTGGGCCGTCCATTGCATAAGATCAGACGATCCATATAATTTCTCCAACCTTTGTTAAAACCATGAACCCGATATATAAAGATTCAAACGAGATCTCTGTCGTTGATCTCTGCAGATCAACGACTCGCATTGGCCCTTTCTCCGCCCGACCCTGCCTCATATTTATTTCATTTAAAAACCCACAAATCAAATCTGTGTCATTGCTCTATTTTATCTGACGACCCAAATTAATCTCGATAGGCTCGACTCCCTGGGTCCTACCCTTCCTCTAGATTTAATCTCCTCCGTCCATCCCCTGATTGGACGGTCCAGATTAAAAATGCCCCACCTCTTTCCGTCCGTGCATCTATCCTCCATCGCGCTCTCTCCACGGCCGTCAGATCTAAGACCCCTAATCTGATGGCTGACGCGCATTTTCGCGTAATTTTATGCCCGAAGGATAATGATTTTAAATCATGCGATATGGGTGGTTTTGAAATGCCACGCCTCGGGCTCTAATGCATATCGCGTTCGAAAAGTGAAAACTTCCCTTCCTCCATTTTCTTGCGCGAAACCCATGGTTTCTTTGTCCGAAACCGCTTTTCCCATTAACACTATGACCCATCACGTTCCTCCTCCGTCATTGATCTCTGCAGATCAACGGTCTTAGTTCAATTTCGCGTTGTTGCATCGCCCTCTGCCATACTCCAAGGGATTTCAGAATCATTCTCCACCGTTGATCTCCTTGGCCGATCTCGTCCGACAGCCCAAGTTCTTTCCGAAACCCCAATTTCAATTTTAAACCTTTTATCCTCCGCCAAAGGATTTTTCTCCTATTTTCTTGCACTTTCTCCCATTGCGCGATATTATGGCCCTTCTACATAATATTTTCCCGGATTGATCTCGACCGTTGATCACTATGCATCAACGACCCGGACTTAATCTCTTGCACCGTTTGTTCCAACCGCTTTCCTTTTTGACCCCCCGCGATCGATCTCCACCGTTGGATGCTTTCATCCAACGGCTGCGCTCTAAACCTAAGCCTCTAAAGCAGTCTGACCCAAATACGTAGGATTTTCTAAATTTTTCTTGTATTGTGCAGGTTCAATGGTTTTTTCCAATATGTTAAAAGAGAATTGAAGGCTGAGGATGACGATCCCCCAGGCCTTTATTCATTAAAAGGATTGTTCCACGGGCTTTTCCATCAATGTTTGCATGTGCCTCATGAACGCTGGCAACATTATAAAGCCGCTGTGAACATCTGCACATCAAGAAGACACAACGAAAATTTAGTCAAGCAGAGAGTATCAAGTGTTGAAGATCCAGTCAAACCAGAGATGAAGAATTAAAAATGGTTTACACAGTTTGGGTGGATTACGGCTAAAATCGACAATTAAAAGCATAATCCACTCAATTGAACACAGTTGAAGAACATAAGATAAGATTTAGGCCTAATTATGCCTAACACACAGATCAAAAGCAAATTAATCATGTTTTAGGTCAAAGCAAAAATATCTACCAGACCGAGAAAGCCTCCACTGCCACATTAGAGGCTAATTGAATCCTCTCAGCTACCAAAAGCCACCTGTAGCCTCAAAGCATTCAAAATAGGCGGAGTTATTGCCTCAGTCAGTGATATCTGCCTTAATACAGCTGAACAGTTATTCCAAGCCAAAGGAACTTATTGCAAAATATCAGCAGAGTTATTACAAAGATGACTAAGAGCCTTAAAGTCAACAAATCTTCTCAGCGAGCCTAAAACTTAAATGTAAACCAATTAATACAGAAGAAATATCTGTAATTTTCTCCATTGAGCCCCTCAAAGGCCGAGAAGCATTAAACTGTATTAATTGAGTCTGTAGATCTTTTCTCTCATTTCACCTCCTCATTTTCCTATAAAATCTTCTTGAGGAGCTCATTGTAAAGGGTTGGTTTTTTGTTGGTTGCAGAACTTTGAAATATACTTGTGCTCAAAACTCCTACATGTAAATAGTGTTCAAAGACTCTTGAAGCTCTGTTTGTAGTCAAATAAGTAAGGTTGAGAAGTGAAGATGATTGCTGAACTGAAACATTAGACTTGAAGAATGTAACTGGATTGACATCAATATACAAGCTGTTTCTTGGGATCTTGGTCTATATCACTGGTGAAGTGCTCCTTTCTGTGTTATTGTTTTCCTTTCATGTATGCCATTTTGTCCATTATTCTCTGATAAAGAACAACAAGCATAGAGTTAGGATTTATTGTTTACAGTACCCTTCTCTGACTGATAAGCTTTATCTCAATGTTTTCCTCCAAATTGTTTATTTAAGAATGATTCAATACAGTTCAAGTAGTTAGGAATGCTGGCGTTCCCTTTTCCTACTGTTTACCTTAAACATTGTTCTTGAATGTTATTTTCATTATTTACTCAGTAAAGTTAGACTAGAAAAGTGATGGTTTGCCCTGTTTTCTAGCTTATTTCTCCAAAGGTAGTACCGAAAGTTTCCCTAAGAATATGCTGAAAGCAGTCTAGCTTTAAAAGTATCTTATCTGATCTTAGGCTACACTTTGTTTTTCTTATCCGTTTTCATCCCTTCTAAAAGTAATTATGAAGATTACTGGATTGTTTGTCTGTTGAGTCAGCTTTAATGCAAACTTGCCCAAAGAAGTCTATGGTTAGCCCTGTTATTTGGCCAGTTTTAAACAGTTACTTAAAATGCTTTTCTTGTTTGGACAGACTGATAAATCCTAGTTGAAATTATTGTGTGTTTCCACCCCTTCAACACTTTTATTGTTTCCATTCCATCATTTAATCTCAAAGATCTTGTGATATAGATGACTTGCCCCTTGGACCACTCTTGAAATTGTTGCACAATTAAATCCCTCTTATGACTCCATAGCCCAATGGACTAAAAACCAGCGTTATATCTATCTTATCAGCCAAATATTGTTCTGATTGCTTGCAACTTCATACCTTTGAAACTCTTTCATTTTAGGACTTTCCACTCAACTAATAATCATGCTCAACCATCCAAAAACAAACAAAATCCCTTGCTCTTAATAACTAGCCTAATATCATATCCAAAAAGCCTTAAAGATAAATCAATCTTCGAACTTTTAGAGAGATCCCTCTCTAGATTCAAGAGGGCTAGATCCTAGAATCCCAAAGTGGTTCAAGTGTTGTCTCTGCAGTTTTAGTCTCACCAATCTGCTAAAATTACAAATTCCTAACATATTTAATGATGCTTCAATGTATAGAGGAATTAATCTTACAATCATTCCTACTGAAATGAAACAATAAAAACAGCCTATGAAAGTAAGTTAAAACTATAAAGGACCTTAAGATAGAACAGAGAAAGAAATTATGAGGGCATGAAAACTCTAATGAAATGAAACAATAAAAGAAAACTATGAGAGTAAGATAAAGTTGTAAAGAACCTTAAGACAAAACATAGAAAGCAATTGTGAGGGAATGAAACTCTAATATAATAAGGTTATACTACCCAGTTAAGAAATCAAGTTTCCCAAATCTCCATTTGGAAAGAGAATATAGTTGAGCTGGATAAGAGGCCAAAAGAACATGATAGTTTATAGGTAGAATGCCTCAGGATCTATGTACAAGCCAGGGAGAAAAAGATATTTTCTTTTAAAACTCAATTATCCCCTGGAAAAGGGCCTTGAAGCTACGCAAGGAACCCACACAATAAAGACAGATTTGAACCAATGGATAAAAATTAAAACATACTTCTATGAAAATCCATTTCAAACAGACATTCAGTTCAGAAAGTTGCAATTTTGTATATTAAATAACAAGACTATACACCCAGCCTCATACAATATAGAGCATATAAATAAGATAAGAATCACAGAGATTAAATAACAGGAATAGATACACCCATCCTTATACAATATAGAGCATATAAATAAGATAAGAATCTATCTGTCTTTTATTTATTTTCATATATATATATATATATATATATATATATATAATAAACCAAGCATCATTGACTCTTAAATCACTTTCAAAATCATTGATCATCAAATTTAAATACTGCTAAATCTAATTGGAATCCTATCTCGTCGGAACATTGCTGACATTGCTATACGAAAATTTCTTACATATTTTTTAGTTATGAATCCAAAATCTCTATGGAGCTTCAGATTATATACGAAACATCTCGATGATTTATTGACGTATTTAATGATGCTTCAATGCCTAGAGGAATTAATATTACAATCATGCCTAATAAAATGAAACAATAAAAGCAACCTATGAAAGTAAGATAAAGTTGTAAAGGACCTTAAGAAAGTAAGATAAAGTTGTAAATGACCTTAAGACAGAACAAACAAAAAAAATTGTGAGGGCATGAAAACTCTAATGAAATGAAACAATAAAAGCAACCTATGAAAGTATGATAAAGCTATTATAGGACCTTAAGACAGAACAAAAAAAGCAATTGTGAGGGCATGAAAACTCTAATGAAATGAAACAATGAAAGAAACCAATGAAAGTAAGACAAAGCTATTATATACGAAACATCTCGATGATTTAATGATGCTTCAATGCCTAGACGAATTAATCTTACAATCAGGCCTAATGAAATGAAACAATAAAAGCAGCCTATGAAAGTAAGATAAAGTTGTAAAGGACCTTAAAACCGAACAGAGAAAGAAATTGTGAGGGCATGAAAACTCTAATTAAATGAAAAAATAAAATAAGCCTATGAAAGTAAGATAAATTTGTAAAGAACCTTAAGGAAGAATAGAGAAAGAAATTGTGAGGGCGTGCAAACTTTCATGAAAAACAATAAAATCAATCTATGAAAGTCGGATAACGCTATTATAAGACCTTTTTCCAAGGAAAAAATCAAACCGTCTATTAAGTAAGTAAAAGGTTACATAGTATATGCATATAGCATTCAAAGAACTACATTTTTCCTTTCTTTTTAAAACAAAGGAAAAAAATGGAGTTGCAACTGATGAGGAGATATATACATCGATCCTCCCGCTTTGTCAAAAATCATAAAAATGACGTCTCCATTCAGCCGTCGAGATTCCCACTTTATGAAGGAAAGAACCCGACACAGTGATGAAAATAGACTATGTTTATTTTGATATCATCAAAAAATGAAAATTGGGTGGTAGAAACCATTCCAATTTTCTAAATAGTATAGACATGTTCATTGTTTTAAGAAAAAATATACAGGCAAAAATAAAAATTTTAAGCAAAACATCATGAGTAGTAAGAGCGAGCAGCTGAAAATTAGCGAGCAAAAGGAGGTTGTTTGATCCCTCGGATCTGAACTCCTTTGACCGCTACAGCTACCCAGTGCTCCATATCTTGACAAGCGCCCTCCTTAGATAGGAGGTCTGCTTCACTGTTCTATTCCCTATAAATGTGACAAGTAGTTATCTGGTTAAAATAGGCTTTTATAAGATTCACCTCATCAAGCAAAGTAGAAAGAATGAAATTTTGGCATCTTTGAGTTCCATTAAACCATTTTATGATGTTCATAGAGTCCCCAAATATTTTAACTTCTCTCATCTCAAGAAAAAAAATCCAGCATAGCAATAAGTTTAGATCTTTTAATTCTGCGAAATTATTAGTCCCTTGACCAAGTCTGACTGACGCTTTAAGAATTTTCCCAGATGGTTCATTAATGGAGAGGCTTGCCCCACATCCGTTTTGAGGTTCAGATGCCCCATTGAAGTATGCCCACAAAATATCCCCCCTGATGTTCTCCTGTTGGATGAGTCTAGGTTGGTGGGGTTGTGCCGGAATAGGAATATATTAAAAAATGGAAGCTCCTTTAGCTACTAAAAGGTTTACAGGGAAAGGATTATCATGGAAGATGATTCGATTTCTAGCTATCCAAGTTCCCCACGCAAGAAGCAGAGGTAGATTATTGACCCTGTCATTTTGAGAGGCCTGCCACCATCTCAGCCATGCCTCCCTCACTTCAACTCCTTCCCATTTTTGTGAGATTTTAAGGAGCCTGAGAGTTTCATTCCATAATTTTATATTAAAGGGGCAGGTAAGGAAGAGGTGTAATACTGACTCCAAACTAGCCTTACATAGAGAGCACCAACCAGGGCCGATCTTTCCCCTATGCTGGAGGAAATCACAGGAGGGGATCTTGTTCTGAAGAATACACCCAAAAAACAACTTGGTTTTTTCCGGACCCTTTAAATCCCACAAGGATTTAAACTGCCACTCCGGCTCCCCCCAAAATTTCTGAGCCATTAACCATTTGTATAAAAAATTTGGGGAAAACAAACCCGATGGAGCATGGACCCATCTAAGTCCATCCGGCCTCTCCTGAAACCGGATATTGAAGATTTGGATATCATTGATAAACCCCTGCCACTCTTCGAGCCACCTGTCTTCGAGCTGGAGGGCTTCCCCTGACAACCATGCTTGCCTCTAGATCCTTGACAGGCCATGGAGAGCTATGTGACTTAATGTTCTGAAGCCCCTTTGTTCCAAATGGTCTATGAGGTCTCTAGAAAGGGTGAACCTCCCCGAGAAACCCACCCATGGATCACGGCCCAGTCTTACCTGAGAACCATCCCCAACGTGCCATGCTAGACCTTGTTCAATGATATTAACCAATGCTTCTATGGCTTTCCAGACAATTGATGCATTTTTAGTTTTCTTATTAGGCATGCGCATCCATTCCAGAATTGGCATAGGATCAATATATTTCCTCTTAATGACAGTCGTCCAGTTATTTTCCAATGTGATGAGGCATTACATGTTCCTCCTTTGATCCTGCCCATAGGAACCGACTACAAATTTTATTAATTATGGATAGATTACTTCTAGGAACCCACGAGAAGTAGACTGGAATAGCCAAGGCTACAGATTTGATCAACACTAGCCTCCCTACTCTAGAGAGCCATTTGTAGCTCCAGTGTTTCATCCTTGCCTCAATCTTAGCAATTCGCCAGTGCCAGTCTTGAATATGATAAGATTCTAGCTTTAAGTAGAAGCCTAGGTATTTTAAGAGTCCTGCAATGTCTTTACTTCAAACTGTAGCATCTGGGAGATTCTTCCCACTTCTGCTCTTAACAGGCCTGCTGTTGTGATTGTGGATTTCTGTTTGTTTATGCATAACCCTGTAGCCTTAAGGAAAAGGTCCAAGACCTCCTTTAGATGATGACTGTCTTCCAAGCTACCATTTCTAAAAATAAGGATGTCATCGAGGAAGAGTAAGTGGGTGACAATAAGGTTGACAACCATTTCAATGCCTTTTAAATCCCCCCTTCTTTTTGCATCATGTATCATCAAACTGAGTCCTTCCACAGCCAGGAGGAAAAGTAGGTGAGAAAGAGGTCATCCCTATCGAAGTCCTCTTTGTATGTTGAAAACATTTGAAGCAGGCCCATTGATCAGGACTGCAATTCTTGTAGAGGAGATGCGCCCCATTTCCCAGTTGATGAAATCAATCCTGAATCCAAGAAGGGTTAGAAGGAGCCAGATATACATCCAATTGATTCTATCATAAGCCTTGGAGAGGTCTATTTTAATTATAGCTCCTTTTTCTTGCTCCTTTTCAAATTGTGGAGGGTTTCTTGGGCCACCCCCACTGCCTCATGAATTTCTCTTCCATCCAGAAAGCCGAACTGCTCCAATGAAATATTCCAGGAGAGGGAAGGCTTGAGATGATTTTCTATCACATTAGCAATGATTTTATAGATGCAAGAACACAGTGATATTGGCCTGAAATCATCGAACGACTCCGGGTGTTCCTTTTTGGGGATGATAGCCAGGAAAGAGGAGTTGAAAGGTTGATAGATAGTTCCTATTCTTCTCGACTCTTCCACCACCTCCATCAAGTCATCCCCCAAGAACTCGAAAAAATATTGGAATAATTCCACCATCCATCCATCCGAGCTAGGGCTCTTGTCTTTCTACATTGCCTTAAGGATATCCTCCACTTCTTCCTTAGAGAAAGGCTCCATAATACTGTCATTTCCTCCGTCATCAATATAGCTGGGGAAAAACTGAGCTACCTTGATAACTTCAGCAATGGAGGCCTCTGTAGGGACTCTGAACAAATATTTGAAACATTTCACTCCAAGGGCAGAGAGGTCCTTGAATGAGAAAATCGACTCTCCTTCCTCTGTCTACATACCCCAAATTGTATTGATGTTTTTCCTTCCTTTTGCATAGTTCTGAAAAAATTTAGTGTTCTCATCTCCAGCTTGCAGCCAAATAGCCCTGCTCTTGGGGCACCAACTTTCCTCTCTTCCCAATAATATTTTCTTCCTTGATTCTTCAAGGCACTTTATTATGTCCCTTGCTTCAGTGGAGACATATCCAGCCCCCTCTGGACTTTCCAGAAATTCTAGCTCTTCATTTATCTTCCAAAGGTCTTCCTCCTCCTTTTGTTTTTTGGTCGTTGCCCATTCCAGAGTGGATTTTTTTCATTTCCTTAAGGTTCTCCATAAAATTCCTGATCATTTTTCCTGGTTCCCTCGGTCGATCCTTCCTGATTAAAGGTAAAGGATTCATCTTTAATCCATGAGGAGTTAAACTTGAAGGGGTCCCGGGCTTCTTAAAGGGGCCTTTGATTTCAAGTAGGATAGGAAAATGATCTAACAACTCACCTTCCCCAACCCAGTGCCTGAAAATAGAGGATCTAGCCACCAGGTCTTCATTAAGGAGGAATCAATCTAGCTTCTTGGCCACCCTGCCCTCCCCTGCTCATTTGTTTCTCCACGTAGGTCGAGGCTTGATCAAGGTTGCATCCACCAGGTGTGTGGAGGTCAACTGGTTAGTGAAACATTCTATAAGAGGATCAACACGAGAAGATGGACCCCATAACTCCGACAGACCCATGGAGAAGTTAAGGTCTCCCCCCAGAATGAGATTTGGATTGCGCATATAAGATTTTTCAAACAGGCTGTTCCGGTACTGCATCCTCTCCAGGCAAGGTCCATAAACATTTAGTATGAGAATAGAATGACAGAGCTCATTTGATTAGACTTCCATTGCCAGGGCATTTTCAAATCCCCAAGAAGAAATTTCCTTCTAACTCCCAGACTTGATGCCCAACACCAAACCCCGTGATCTTCCATGGGCATCCAGAGCCTGGAAACCCCAACCCGGGAACATCCTTGTAAGAGATCCTACCACTTCAATCCTTAGCCCCAAGGTTTCTTGAAGCATAAGAACATCTGGGTCATAGTACTTCATCAGCTCCTGCAATTCTTATTTTTTGGGTTGACTAGCTAACCCCCTGCAATTGTAGGAGATAATGATCATCTAGAACCCAGGGAGGGGGTCCGCGCTGCTCTAAGCACCTTGGAGAAGGAAAGCTACTTCCCATCAGAAATTTCAATTTTTTCCTTGACTTGAGCCTTAGAAAGGTTAGATTTGCTACCTCTCATCTTTCTAGGACCGACCGAGATAGGGTTAGACTCCAGGCCACCAATGGCCTCCACTTTCCAAGGATTTTTCATCAAGGAAATAAGGTTATAGGGAGGCTTCTCAGGGATAGAGGGCAAGGGATGGGGTGTACCTATATCAGCCTCGGGGAGGGGGTCCACAGGCGGGGGCGGGACCGATGTAATGATACTATCAAGAGACTCTATGACATCGTGCATTTCCAAATATTCCATTTGAGGAGGCCTGGAAGGACCAGACTTTGTATAAGAAAAATAAAAAGTGCATAAAGAGGAGAAAAGGGAAGGAGCAGAGACCAGAAGCATACCCTCCTGAGAAGTTGCAGCGGTTCCAACATCAGGTAGAGGATCTACTACTTGAGGACGTTCCTGTTCATGGATCATATCTTCAGGAGTAGATTGAACTGCCTGATGAGTCACGGAAGGGTTTACATTCATGTTGGCACCGGGACCTTCGACTCCTTCCATCATTTCCCCATCAAAATTTCGGACCTCTTCAGCCCCCGAGGATCTCAAAGGCCTAGGATTTAACCTTTTTTTTTTCTTCTTCTTCGATGCCCCAACAGGTAGTCCTTTGCAAGATGGTCATACTTATGGCAGTGGTGGCATCTAAACAACATGTGTTCATAATCCAGAACTTGTGAGTATTCATAGTCCTTGTATTTAAGACGAATTTCCTCTGCTAACCCTTCCTTAGGGTTTAAGTTGACCAATATTCTTTCCGCGCTCAGATCCTTGGTCTACTGGAACGACATGTATGCTTCAAGATAATGGCCCAATTTGTTTCCAATAAAACGAAAGGTAGAATCCGTCCAGAAACGTATTGGAAGGCCAGGAAGATTTACCCAGACCGGAATGTATTCAACTTTTTCCCTCTGTGCATCGAATAGTGTTGTCCATTTTCTGAACAGAACAGGGCTCTTCCCAAAATTCCAATTCCTTTCTAGCACCCATTCTAAGTGCTCCCTCTTCTCAAATTTAAGCATAAACCACCCTCGGGCTAGTGTTTGGATCTTGATGGGGTGTTGTGTGGCATTAGTCCATTTCGAGGTTGTACACTATGAGATGTAGCTTGCAGAGAATTTCCTGCCTCTGACTCTGCAGACAAGGATATTTTCCGTCGCTTCCATGACTTCATCGATGTGTATATCAAAACCAAATACACAGCATGGGTACTCTTCCAATCTCCTAATCAACTTGGTTTTTTTCCTTTTTTTTCCTACAACCCTACTTCTTCCACCTTCCTTGCCTTCTAGCGGCCTTTCATTCGCATCTGGAACTTCAAGAATCGGAGACCCAGGTCGCCCTTCCTCGTGGTGATTTAGAACCTCCTAGTCAAATCCTCTAGTTCCTCTAGGGCCTTCTTGAGGCCTGATAGACCCTAGATCCTCCTTGCGGTTGTCTCCTTTTTCCCTTCTGCATGCACAGAATGAAAGACTCCCGTATGCCCCAACACCGACTGTCTCTACCCACGAGGGTTTCTAACTAGACCCTTGACTACTTCCGGCCCCGAGCTTGCCACTTCACTACCCTGCGAGAGAATATAATTTTCAAGAGAATCGATGCCCTGCCACTGGGGAGGGTGTCTTTACACAGTAGTAACTTCACAAGGTACCCCCGTTCCCCACCTCGACTCTCTATGGCTTTCTCCCAAAAAGTCTTTGAGCCCAACAGAGCCCAAAAAACCACATCTAGCTACTATATCTTCCAACCCCCTGAACGAAATGGGATTGATGAAGTATCTGGAAGAGATGCAATTTGTTGGGGTGTCTGGTGCAGTTCACCACCAATCTTCATAGGGATTGACGAAGGCTGGGTTGACTCTCAAGCAAAACCTTCCCTCCATGCACAGTTGAATGTGATCTGTAGACTTTCCTCCAGTAAGGCAGCTCCGTTGGACAGACCCCAAGCACCTTCAGGAACCTTTTTCTTATGGCCTATATCACCCAAAGCCGGAAAAAACGGTCCAAGTATTTCACCGAAACCTCCTGACCCCAGACTGCAAGAAAATCTTTTGGCGTCGGTTCAATATCCACAAAATTCCATTCAAACCCCATTTTTATCGTGCGCTTTAGTGCTAAAACCGCATGTTCGACAGCGCAAAAACCCTAGCAACTCAAACCTCCCATGCTCACATCGCCGACTAGCAAGGAGGTTAGGGTTTGAAAATGCAGAAACAACCATACTAACCTTGCTTAACCAAGACCAAAACTGTCAAATCCTAGCCACTACATGGTTGACTGTAGATTTCCTGGGAGTTTGCATGGCTTTGACAACTTGGGACGTCTATCGCACCGTACGTCTCCTTGCTGTTGGTACCTGCAACCCACTTCAGGTCCACCAGAAATTTACCTTACCGCCATGGTTAGGGTTTCAACCAGTGAAAAACGTCATCCCTTCAACAAGGCCGAGTATTTTTCAAACTTCGCAGTCTAATGGATGATGACTTAGACGACAGAGATCTTCAGAGCATGCCAGTGAACATTTTCCTCTCGCGCATATGATCGGCGACAAAGAGATTGACCAGCGGGGGGGGGGACAACCCAACAACCCTCGCAGTTCCTTGTTTCTGTTACTGAGGGTGATGATGTTTCGAGATCCATAGATGTTGGACAGTAGCCTCTCTGCCTCCGAAGTCTTTCTCAAATATTCGCTATTATAGGACCTTAAGACTAACATAGCAAGCAATTGTGAGGGCATGAAAACTCTAATGAAATGAAACAATAAAAGAAGCCTATGAAGGTAAGATCAAACTGTAAAGGACCTTAAGATAGTAAGATAAAGTTGTAAAGGACCTTAAGAGAGAATCGCGAAAGAAATTGTGAGGGCATGAAAACTCTAATGAAATGAAACAACAAAAACAACCTATGAAAGTAAGATAAAGCTATTATATACGAAACATCTCGATGATTTAATGACGTATTTATTGATGCTTCAATGCCTAGAGGAATTAATATTACAATCGCGCCTGATGAAATGAAACAATAAAAACAACCTATGAAAGTAAGATAAAGTTGTAAAGGACCTTAAGAAATTAAGATAAATCTATAAAGGACCTTAAGACAGAATATAAAAAGCAATTGCGAGGGCATGAAAACCCTAATGAAATGAAACAATAAAAGCAAACTATGAACGTAAGATAAAGCTATTATATATGAAACATCTCGATGATTTAATGATGCTTCAATGCCTAGAGTAATTAATATTACAATTAGGCCTAATGAAATGAAGCAATAAAAGTAGCCTATGAAAGTAAGATAAAGTTGTAAAGGACCTTAAGACAGAACAAAAAATCAATTGTGACAGCATGAAAACTCTAATGAAATGAAACAATAAAACCAACCTATGAAAGTAAGATACAACTATTATATACGAAACATCTCAATGATTTAATTATGTATTAAATGATGCTTCAATTCCTAGAGGAATTAATCTTACAAGCAGGCCTAATGAAATGAAACAATAAAAGCAACCTATGAAAGTAAGATAAAGCTGTAAAGGACCTTAAGAGAGAACAAAGAAAGCAATTGTGAGGGCATGAAAACTCTGATGAAATGAAACAATAAAAACAACCTATGAAAGTAATATAAAGCTGTAAAGAACCTTAAAACAAAACAGAGAAATAAATTTTGAGGGCATGAAAAACTCTAAGATAAGAAGGTTATATAGCCCAGTTAAGAAATCAAGTTGCCCAAGTCTCCATTTGGAAAGAGAGTATAGTTGAGATGGATAAGAGGGCAAAAGAACATGATAGTTTATATAGGTAGAATGCCTCAAGATCTTTGTACAAGCCAAGGAGCGGAAGATAGTTTCTTCTACAAATAAATTATCCCCAAGAAAAGGGCCTTGAATTTTCTCAAGGAACCCACACAATAAAGATAGATTTGAACCATTGGATAAGAATTACAACATACTGTACATTTTCATAGACAAACGAAATCCATCTAGGTAATCAAAGGAATAACTAGTAGTAAGCTAAGTAATTCTTTTACAACTCAATTATCCTAGGAAAAGGGCCTTGAAGATGCTCAAGGGACCCACACAATAAAGACATATTTGAACCAATGGTTAAGAATTACATCACACTGTACATTTTCATGGACAAGGGAAAGCCAGCTAGGTAATCAAAGGAATAACTAGTAGTAAGCTAAGTAATTGTTTTACAACTCAATTATCCCCGGGAAAAGGGCCTTGAAGCTACTCAAGGAACCCACACAATAAAGACAGATTTGAACCAATGGATAAGAATTACTGTTAGAAAATTATATATTATAGAGCAATGCAACACATAAAATATGCGGAAAACACAAAACACATAAAACCAAAGAGACACAGATATATGTGGTTCACCCAATTTGGGCTACGTCCACCCCGAACAACTAGTCCTTCCTTTCTATTATCTAGCAAAATGAAGAGACACAACCTATAGAATATCCGTTGTAATATCCTATGTTCTCTCTCACAGTCTCCCTATCAATTTCTCGCTCTAAGAATACACATAAAATACACAGCCGCAATACAATAACGTCATACCAAGCGAGGGGTTGCCTTCTAGGGCAAAAAACCATAAACTAAACATAACTTCTATCGTCAGATCATCCGTCTAATGAACGGCCTAGATTGACTAGAAATTACTATACTTTTACAAGAAAATTTTACACATGTTTTTAGCTTCAGGGGTGCTGCCCTCGAAACCCCCCGCCAGGGGGGGCTCCATAAAGTCGCAGCCATCACCCCCTTGACCCCCCAAGCAGCATTTAATTACGGACGGAATTGCTGCCCCATTAAGGTACAGGGGTCCAACACTATGATACAAAATAAAAAATATAATCAGGCTCCACACCCAACAATCTCCCACTTGGAGTCTGATTGTAGCAGCTCCAGAGTCCACCGCTGCTTCATTTTCTAGACAATGATTCCACTTTGGACCTAGCTGTTTCTCATCTTCATCGTCATACTTTAAGACCAATTGAAACTGAGCATATTCTCAGTTTCTCCCTGGTTACAACTTTTGTTAGCATATCTGTAGGATTCTGGCTAGTGTGTATCTTTTCTAGCTTCAACTGTCCATCTTCCAACACTGATCATATGAAATGGTACTTGAGCTATATGTGTTTAGTCCTGGAATGAAATGTTGAGTTCTTTGCAAGATGAATGGCACTTTGGCTATCACTGTATAACATGCCCATATCATGCTTATTACCCAATTCATCCATAAACCTTTGTAACCAAATCATTTCTTTACTAGCCTTTGTAGCAGCAACATACTCTGCTTTTGTTGTTGAAAGAGCAACAACGCTTTGGATTTTTGAAACCCAACTGACAATTGTTCCACCTATAGTAAATACATATCCTGTAGTGCTCCTCATATTATCTCTGTCACCTACCATATATGCATCAACATATCCCTGTAGAGTAATGTTTGAACCACCAAAGCATAATGTTGTATTTGTGGCACCTCTCAAATATCTGAGAACCCATTTCACTGCCATCCAATGTTATTTTCATGGATTTTTCATGTATCTGCTTACAACTCCCACTCCATGTGCAATATCAGGCCTTGTGCAGACCATTGCATACATTAAGCTTCCAACTACTGATGCATATGGAACTTTAGACATATAGTCCATTTCTTCTTGGGTCTTGGGGCACATATCCTTACTAAGTTTGAAATGGCTAGAAAAAGGTGTTCTAATTGGTTTTTCATTCTGCATGTTAAATCTTTCCAACACCTTTTGTATGTACTCATTCTGAGACAATGTTAATTTGCGATTTTTCCTATCTCTAGTTATTCTCATACCATTAAGGATTTGCTTTGCAGCTCCCAAATCCTTCATTGCAAATGAATTTGTCAATTTTCTTTTGAGCACATTTATTTCCTGCATGTTAGACCCTGCAACAAGCATGTCATCTACATACAATAACAATATAATATAGCTTCCATCATTTTGCTTTTTCAGATAAACACAATTATTAGATTGACATCTAGTATAACCTTGTTCATACATAAACCTGTCAAATTTTAGATACCACTTCCTTGGAGCCTGTTTTAAGCCATACAAGCTCTTATTTAACCTACACACTAATTTTTCTTTCCCTTTGACCTCATGTTGCTCCATATAGATATCTTCCTCCAAATCGCCATGGAGAAATGTTGTCTTTACATCTAACTGTTCAAGATGTAAATATTCCGCTACTACAAGACTTAAAATGGTTCTGATTGAAGTCATCGTAACAACAGGAGAAAATATTTCATCAAAATCAATACCTTTCTTTTGTGCAAACCCATTTATTCTACAATTTAGTTTTACCTGTAGGCAACCTGAGTAAGTCCCAAGTCTGGTTATGCATTAAGGAGTCCATCTCTTCTTCCATGGCTAGCTCCCACTTCTTCCTGGTTTCAACCTGCATTGCTTCTTCATAACATTCGGGTTCACTAGAATCAGTCAACGATAAATAATATAATGAAGGAGAGTATCGTTCAGGGGGTCTACTTATCCTGATAGATCTTCCGATACCACTTTCAGATTTTTTAGGTGCATGTTGCTGTTGTGGTGGTTGCTGTTGTTTTGGCTGTTGATTATTATTATTTTCAGGCACCTTTACTTTTTTTTGTGATCTCATCAAGAACTCTGTATTCTTTGTTTTCTTTTTCCTGTTTCTTTTCTTGCAACTGATTCTTATACAATACCTTTTCATTGAATATTACATCTCTTCTCCTAATGATTTTGTGATTTTCATAATCATAAAAGCGATAACCAAAATCATTAACACCATATCCAATAAAGGTACATTTCTTTGGTTTTTCCTCAAGCTTTGTTCTATTTTCTTTATTAATATGGACAAAGGCCTCATAGCCAAAAGGCTTTAAAAATGAGTAGTTTACCTTTTTACCTGTCCATGCTTCCTCTGGAATACCACCATCCAAGGAACTTGAAGGCCCTCTGTTTATTAGATAAACAATACTATCTACAACATCTGCCCAAAATTGTAAATGCAGTCCCACATTCAATCTCATGCACCTTGCACACTCCATGATTGTTCTGTTCATCCTTTCTAACACACCATTTTCTTGTGTTGTTCTTGGAACTATCTTCTCTTTGCAAATTCCATGCTCTGAACAGTACCTATCAAACTCTTTACTGCAATATTCACCACCATTGTCTGATCTGAGACACTTAAACTTCTTCCCTGCCTCAATCTCAACCAAAGCTTTCCATTTCTTGAAAGTATCTAATACATCAGATTTATTCTGAATACAGTAAATCCAAGTTTTTCTAGTTGCATCATCAATAAAATTAACATAATAACGAGAGTTATCGAGAGATGATACTAGAGCAGGTCCCCATACATCTGTATGGACAAGCTCTAATTTTTCGCTCTTCTTTTCTTTCCCAACTCTGAGAAATTAGACTCTCTTCTGTTTTCCATAAATACAATTCTCACAGAAATCCAAATCAACATTCTTCAAACCTGGCAACAAATTTCTTGAATGAAGAATCTTCATCCCCTTCTCACTCATGTGTTCGAACCTATGATGCAATAATTTTGCATCTGCTCCTTTGGAAGTTAAAGCATTAACATAGTTAGAAATACCATTGCATAAATACAATGTACCAACATTTTTTCCTTTTGCTATTACCAGGGCTCCTTTGGTGACCTTCCAAGCTTTATCTATGAAAGTTGTCACACAACCTTCACCGCCTAACTGCCCTGTTGAAATTATATTTTTCTTCAGATCTGGAACATGCTTTACCTCCTTTAATAGCCATTGGTTTCCATTATGTTGTTTTACAATAACTTTACCCATTCCAACAATTTTACAGGGTTTATCATCACCCAAAAAAACTTGTCCAAAATCTCCTTGAACATAGTCATGAAAATATTTCTTATCAGGTGTGGCATGGAATGAGGCCCCTGAATCTACCACCCAGGAATCAGTAACATTTTCAAAAGAAAGAATCAAAGCATCTTGTAACACATCACCTATCACAATTGCTTCATGATTGTTTTCTTGTTGTGTGTCTCCTTCTTTTCCCTTCCGAGATCCACAATATTTCTTCAAGTGTCCTTTCTTTCCGCATTTCTAGCACACTATCCCTGATCTGGACTTAGATCTGCCTTTCCTCGATTTACTGCGATATCCCGAGCTCTTTCCTCTTTCCATTATTCTTCCCCTAGACTCTGCACTCAAAGCATTACCCGATGTCTCACTGGAGCTTTTCCGTCGCATTTCCTTGCTAAGGATAGCACCGACAACATCATCAAACTTTAAAGTACTAGATCTAGAGACAAAGTTACTAATGGCCATAACTAAACCATTCCAGCTTTCTGGAAATAAACACTGAAATAAAAGAGCCCTAAATTCATCATCAAAGTTTACCCCTACATAACTTAACTGACTGGTAACTATATTAAAATCATTTAAATGGTCTACAACAGATCCACCTTCTGACATATTCATATTAAATAAGTGTTTCATAAGAAATACCTTGTTTGAGGCCGAAGTTTTTTCATATATTTTCTCCAATGCCTTAATCAAATCCTCTATTATTGTTTCCTTCGAAATATTGAAGGCTACCGACGCCGCGAGTCACAACCGTACTGTTCCGAGTGCCTTTCTATCGAGAATTTCCCATTCTATGTTTGTCATAGTCGTCAGCTTCTTTGTTTTTCTGCTCAATGATAGGTACAGATCTTTCTGATATAGATAATCTTCCATCTGCATCTTCCACAGAGGGAAGTTTTGGCCTTTAAATTTCTCGACCCTAAACTTACCATCTTCTGCCATTGCTCCCACTTGAACCAAGAACCCTTCTTTCCTGCGAGTGTTTCATCCAAATAGACCTTCGGCTCTGATACCAGTTGTTAGAAAATTATATATTATAGAGCAATGCAACACATAAAATATGTGGAAAACACAAAACACATAAAACTAGAGAGACACAGATATACGTGGTTCACCCATTTTGGGCTACGTCCACCTCGAACAGCCAGTCCTTCCTTTCTATTATCTAGCAAAATGAAGAGATGCAACCTACAACATATCTGTTGTAATATCCTCTATTCTCTCTCATAGTCTCCCTATATGTTTCTCGCTCTGAGAATACACATACAATACATAGCCGCAATACAACACCCTCATACAAAGTGAGGGGTTGCCTTCTAGGGAAAAAAACCCTAAACTAAACATAACTTCTACCGTCAGATCATCCATCTAATGAACGACCCAGATTGACTAGAAATTACTATACTTTTACAAGGAAATTTTACATCTATTTTTATCTTCGAGGGTGCTGCCCCTGAAACTCCCTGCCAGGGGGGGAGGGGGGCTTCATAAAGTCGTAGTCGCCCCCCCCTGGACCCCCCAGGCAGTGTTTAATTACGGGTGGCATTGCCGCCCCATTAAGGTACAGGGGTCCAACGTTGTGATACAAAATAAACAAGGTAATCAAGCTCCACACCCAACAATTACATCATACTGTGCATTTTCACAGACAGATGGAAGCCAGCTAGGTAATCAAAGGAATAGTTAGTAGTAAGCTAAGTAATTCTTTTACAACTCAATTATCCCCAGGAAAAGGGCCTTGAAGCTTCTGAAGAAACCCAATCAATAAAGTCAGATTTGAACCAATGGATAATAATTACATCATATTGTACATTTTCATAGACAAACGTAAGCCAGCTAGGTAATCAAAGGAATAAATAGTAGTAAGCTAAGTAAGGTTAATATAAGGTAAGCATAAGGGAATACAACACCCTTACTTATAAGGAATAGATGAAGTGTGAAGTAAGACCATTATTACGAGATAATTGAGATAAGTTACATCATGTATAACTCTTATTTGAATTATAAAACATATATTACTTGTATAACTGAAATGACTAGTTTCATTGGAACAACTCTGCCTATAACTATTCGTAGTGGAGTGCTACCCCAAAAAGAGTGTTTTTTTTCTTGCCTTTCTTTGTTTCTTTGTTTCATTTCATCCTTATTGTTTAATAACAATACCTATCGCAGAATAAACAACAACCACAACCTGATATACATCCCCTAACCTCCCAGGTAAGCGACTCTACTCAGCTCACATTGGCTCTATGCCACAACTAGATCTTTCTTTTATAACATCAACAGGAGGAAATATAGTTGTTAAAAATAGATATTAATTCTCTTAAGCAGGAGGATAGTCCCAAAGAGAATTAATAAATAGATCCTTCGCATGTGCCCCAAGACCTGAATTAAGACATCGGGAGAAATGAAAAGTACGTACAGAACATACATAGCCGAGGGTCGGGGTTGGATACACTTCGTTCACGGGACACTTATAAAAGTTATTTTAATAAATGGACTAACCCATTTATTAAATAAATACATATTCATTCATAATTTAGCGGAAGTGGGAATAAATTTACCTACTTTACAAAAACTATAAGTGCTAGCTTTCACGAATAACTGAACATACATTAACAATAAGAAAACACTTTCTATTGGAATAAATTCACATGTAGCTGAAAACAACAACGTCCTCTATTCACCAGTGACCTCTCTCATACAATCTCTGGAATAAGAGCCATACCTGGAAATAGACAGTGCACGCCAATGAGGCAGACGAGGAGACATCGAGACAACGCACCTCGAGCAGACAACGAGGACGCAAAGCAAGAAAAGCACGTCGAGTAGGCAGAGCACTCCGAGGACACAGAGAAAACCCTACACAAAACCTACAAACACAATAAAATGAAAATTATATTTAAACAAAAAAAACAACTATAAAGAAAAAAATAACAAATTTACAACCTCTAATAATCTCTAGAATAAATTCATAAGAGCCATACATGGAAATATATAGTGCACGCTGAGGATACAGATGAGGAGATAACGAGATAGCGCACGCCGAGCAAGCAGAGTAGACGACGAGGACGCAGAGCAAGAAAAGCACGACAGGGACGCAGAGCAGACCCTACACAAAACTTGCAAACACAACAAACTGAAAATTAGATTTAAACAACGAAAAAAACCATAAACAAAAAAAATAACAAATTTACAACCTTTAACTTACCTTCGCACCTTCGCTTTCTCCCATGCTGCCCCGTGAAATAACGCAACACACCTAAACTGATCAAAAGCACAACACACCACATAGCTCTCCAACGGTAACAAACTGACCGAAAAATTGTTTTGGTCTGGGGGCTGGTATATTTATAACAAAAAGTTTGGTCGAATTATAATAAATAGTTTGGCTGAACTTTTTTTGTTGGTTTTCCTATCTTCGGCCAAAAATCTGCTTACCCATGCCATCAATGTTAACGGCAGAAATAGTTCGGCAGAATTAATTTCAAAAGTTCGGTCGAACTGTTGGGAAAATGAAAATTTTGAACGCATTTCTCACGAAAGTGTAGCCCATCTTCACATTTTTACCCATATTACATGATTATATTTTACTTTCTCTTCTTTTATATATCCACCTATACTTTTCCCATTTGCATGCTTGGACATGCTTTACTCAAAAACTTTTCTTCCTCCGTATAGTGTATAATCATGTTTTGAAGATAGAGCACGAGGGTTTTCGTAAATTAATAAGGTGAAGTGGGGCATGCTAGCTTTCAAATATTCCCTTCCCTAGTCTCTTTGTTTTAGGTACTACACGCCCATTTCATTTTTGTTGTCTTTGGAGTGTTTCTCTTAAATTGTATTTGGTTTATATTTGATCGTTTTGGACATAAAAACCTTGGAAGAGTTTAAAGGAGTTTAAATAAGGGCAGTAACACTTAAGGATGGATGACCCAAAGCTACAAAGGGTAATAAAGTGTGATATATGTGTGTGTTTTTTGGTTTTGCGAGCTCTGGGTCGAAACAATGCAATTTAGTGTTGGGAAGTATCAAGTACAACAAAGATGAATCATGTATGGATGAAGAGATCGCGAAGAAGAAATTTATGGCATAGGACTTGAGAATTCCTAATAAATTCGCTGAGAAGGCCCAACAACTCTATCCTACGTTGGATGACCTTCCCTAGGTGATGGTTGTGATGGAAAGGAAGATGAGGAAAACATGCAAATTTCACAAAACAATCTTCTATTCATAAAATCTTCTCACATACACAACTACCGAGTTGCAGATCTTATCTCTTCTAGCCTCATACATCTCAGAATGACCCAACCATAGGTATATATATCCCAAACTTACTAAATATGGAATCTTGAAAACTCCAACTATACTTTACTCAACTCTGGCTAACTTGTTCATACAAACTCACTCTAAATTTGACTTTTCCAAATATAGATTGAACTCGAACTAACTCACACTAAATCAAATTAAATAACGCCCTTAATATAGACTACAGGTTGATTGGGATTTTGCAGATTGACTGGGTTGTTGATGAGGCACTTATCAAGAAGCGGTATAGAAAGTTGGCCCTATTGCTCCATGCAGATAAGAAAAAGTTAATAGGTGTTGAGGGTGCTTTAAAGCTCATAGGTGAAGTGTGGGGCATGCTCTTTGACAATCTTAAGAAATTCTCTTATGATCATAAGAGAATCATGCCATCCTTTTAACTTTATTGGAATATTTAGAAACCTCCAAGTGTGACATATAATTCTAACAATGGTCATTACAAACATCCTCCTCCTACTTATTCCAACACAAGCACTAGTAGCTCCTTTTCTACTATGACTTTCTGGATTTCCTCTCCATTTTTCAAAATGTAGTATGTGTACCCAAGCATTTATGTCAATCATCATCTTTGATTTCCAACTTGTTATAAACCATATATGGCCTTTGAAATCAAATCTTTTCTAGGACTGGAGCGAATGCTGCTCCATAAAATCCCACGAGAGTGACAGTTGTGTTTTCCCATATGTCGTTTGGAGGATCTTTTCCAAGCATGTATAAAGGTGTGTCCTATCCCAATGTTAATTATTTTTTTCATAATTAAATTGCTAAGGTTTCCAAATTTGTTGACAATGTCGCAAATGATGTGAAAGCTAAAACTTAGCATGTTAATAAAAAATAAGACACTCCCAAGTGTTAGCCACCTATAATATTTTGTTATACCAAAAGGTGGCTAAATCTGTTTTGAGCCTTCAAGGAACAATTTTTCATTACTAAAATTTGTTGGCTCTTGAAGACTCCTTGTAGGCCTCATGCCTCTGTCCAAAATCCTCATTACTGTTCCTATTAATTCTGCTGATTTCCTATAGGAAACTAATGAAGAAACCATCATTTTTCCCCTTTTCTCCCACTCATAACTAACCTTCATTTACTTCCCCTTTTCTCCATATTATTTCCTACTTTTCATAAGTTTCTCCCTCCATTTATGAAAAATTCCCCTTTCATAGTTAAAGACTCACTTTTTAACTATTTCGGAACCCCCACATCCATTTTAATCCTTGAAATTTCTCATAAAAAATCAAAGTTTTATTGCTATGGACCTAAGCCCCTTGGGCTAAGTCCTAAAACTACTTCCCCACATATCCCCGTCACCCAAGACCAAGAGCTTAAGCATTAGGGGCCAATCGCAATCGAAGGCCGGGCGGGAGACAAATTCCTTTGTAATATTTTAAAAACCCCGATGCGATTAGTTTATATTGTTAAGTCTTGCGCATGTTTTCTCCACCGTTGATCTTCCCCGTCGTATCAACGGCCGCTCAATCGCTCTCCGTCTTCCGATCGCAATCGGCAAAGTCCTTCTGCTCCTCCTCCGATTGCGTGCCCCGATTAAATCTCCACCGTCCATTCTTCCCTCAGATCAACGGTCAGCGCTCAATCGCTCTGTCCCTCCGATCGCAATCGCAAGTCCTTCTATTCGCCTCCCGATTGCATCGCAGCCGTCCATTTCCCGCCTATCCAATGGCCCTTATTCCCTCCGATCGCAAGTCCTACCGCCATTTCAAAGCCCGCCGATTCGTTTTCCGCCGTCGATCTGATCTGCAGATCAACGGCCAGCGCTTAATCGCACTGGAAGTTCAATCGCATCCCCTTTTGTGCCACCTCCGATTGAGACCCTCCGATTAGATCTCGACCGTCCACGTGTCCAGATCGGACGGTCCACAACCGCTCCTCCTTATTCTTCTCCCGCTATCCGTTTTGCCTTCCTATGCAGATCTCCGCCGTTGGTTGCCTTCATCCGACGGTTTCGCTCCTCCCCCGCCATTCGGCTAGCTTTCTTTAACCTATTCCCCGCAGGATTTCAATCGATTGCTGCGTGTTTTGCAGGTGTTTTAATGGTTTTCCATTATAGAACGAAGGAAAGCGAGGGATGGGAAAGACGTTTCCTGTGCCTTCTGGATATCTTAAAGAGGCCATTCACGGGGCTCTATTCCACGTCTCGTCAGTACTCTATGAGTATTGATGCCGTAAAGCCCAGTGCGGGTCTGCACATCGACAAGACACTTTTTTTAATCAAACACAGTTAAAGAGTATCAGTTTTGAGAATAAAGCACAGCAGATGAAGATTGAAGACAATTTTTATGGGGATTACGGCTAAGACAGTTATCAAAAGCCTAATCCCCAAACTAAAACACAGTTTAAATGAAAAAACCTAAAGTGTTTTATCAGACAAAAAGCCTCCACCGCCACATCTGAGGCGAATTGATTCCTCAGCTACCACCGAGCCACCTGGTGCCTCAAACCATTCAACCAAAGGTTGAGTTATTGAAGAAAATCAGATATCCGCCTCCAGCACAGCCAGGGAGTTACTTATGCAAGGAAACCAATGAATAAATATCTGCAGATTTACTCCAAAACGCAGCATATGAGCCTCAAAGTCAAATGAAACTCACTTCGAGTTTTAAATCATAAATGTAAAAGTTAATGCAGCACTTCCACCTGTAATTTCTCCAATTGATGCCTCTCAAAGGGCCGAGAATTCTTCACTCTGCATTAACTGTCTTTGAGATATTTTCTTAAAGTCTCACCTCCTCATCTTCCTATAAATACTTCTACAGAAGAGGGAAAAAGGGTTGGTTGCAGAACTTTGAAATACACTTGAGCTTGAGACTTCTATTTGTACATAGTATTCACTGGCCCTTGAAGCTCTGTTTGTGCTAGAGTAGTTAGGTTGAATAGTGAAGATGATTGCTGAACTGAAACATTGGACTTGAAGTTTGTAGCTGGTTTGACATCAATATAAAAGCCGTTTCATGGGATCCTGATCTATATTGACGGTGATGTTATTCTCATTTGTAACTTGTTGTTTTATTTCTGTTTTCATGTTGTTTCATTTTCCACTGTAAAGAACAGTTTAAACGGGGTTAGGACCTGCTGTATATCAGTAACCTTCTCTGGCTGAGAAATCTTTATTTGAATGTTTTCTTCCAATCTGTGTTATTTAGGAATGACTTAATTCAGTTTTAGGTATGAGAATGCTGGTGTTCCCTCATTTTATCGTCCTAGCTGAATATTATTTCTGAATGTTACTTTCAGTATGTGTTATGTGATGATGAACTGAAGGAAGATATGGTTAGCCCCGGTCCCAGACTTGTCTGCATAACTAACAGATTGTTTCCCTTGGAATGTGTTAAAAGCTGGCTAGTTTAGAAGCACTTGCTAGATCTTAGACCATTCTGTGTTATCTTTGTGTCTCCCCTTGTTTTGTATGTTTTCTATTGGAAGTGTGTCAAAGGTTGGTTGGTTTAAAAGCACTTACCAGATCCTAGTCTGCTTTCGTGTCCTCCTTAAGTGTTTGCCAAAGGCTGACTGGTTTAAAAGTACTTATCAGATCCTAGGCTGCTCTTCGTTCTGCATCTGTTTAATTCCCCTTCTTGGTGTATCACTTCATTCCATAAATCAAAATTTAAAGAAACCCTTAGACATAGATGACTTGCCCCTTGGATCACACTTGATGTTGTTGTTCAATTAAAGCCCAGATATGACTCCATAGCCCAATGGACTAAAAACCAGCGTTATATCTATCTATCTGCCAAAACTATTCTATTTGCTTGCAACTTCTCACTTTTGAAACTTTTTGCATTTAGGACTTTCCCCTCAAGTAACATTTCATGCTCAACCATCCAAAACAAAACAAAACCCTTGGCCTTCATAACTAGCCTAATATCATTACCTTAAGCTTTTCAAAGACAATATCCATTTTTGTACATATTGGAGAGATCCCTCTCCGGATTCAGGAGGGCTAGATCCTAGAATCCCAAAGTTGGTTGAAATGATGTTAACTCTGTGATTGGACTCTCCCAATCTTGCTAATAAATTACAGAGACCTAACATTTCTGGCGACTCCACTGGGAAACCCCTTACCCAGAATCTTCATAACATCTTGTGAGTCAAAAGCAGCCTTTTCAAGCACTATCGAGAAATGGTAATTAAGATGAAGCTCAATTCAATCGGTGACAAACTAGGTCAACCCTAGGATTCTTTTAAGTTTTTTATCTAACCTTGGAAAATCGGCTGGCTTAGCCGTAAGAGTAGACTGCCTTTGTCTCGCGACCTTAGCTAAGTTTTGAAACAAAGTTAGCATATTCTTAACAACCATAAAATTGAAAAATGACTTAGAAAAACCTAAAAATATTTCAGATTGGAATTAAATAAACATGGTGGTGGACCATACGACCTTTTACCTCTGAAAGGAGCTAAAAATTTCCACTTGGCGACTCCACAATCCTAGCAGACCTTAAGACTCCTCTGGGAAGAACCCTTATTATTATAAAATCATTCAAACTCGTTAGAGGACTGTGGGATTTAAAAATTGTAAAAACAGATTGGTTAACCTCTCCAAGATTGTCATATCTGGTTGAACTTTTCTTGTTTTAGGTCTAAACAACACAGCATAGTGGCTTCTAAAAAGATTCACACTAGAGCCCACCCAGACCCTAACCCACCTGAGATAGTTGATAATCCAGAAAGTATCCTTTGGAAGCCTCCTAAGGTTGAATTATTAACTGTTTTCAGATCACCCTTGAGAGCTAAATCAGTCCCTGAAAATCTTTCAGCTCTACAACAATCACAAACTGACTTAGTGAACCCATTTAGGACTAGGTCATTTGATAATATAATCCAGTTAGACTCTGAATCTTCACTTTCATCTCCTGAAACAAGTGAACATCCTGGTAGCAGGGAAAAAACACCTCCTGATTCACATTTCCTTCACAATTTAGGTATCTCCCATCCAAGATCATCTCAACAGTCTACTCCTGGTCCATCCACTTCTACTCACCTTACATCCACTGTCCAAACCACTTCACCTTAGCCCACTTTCCCTTCTGTAAATCCACCTCCACCTCCTGCCATGGCAACATGGTATGCTCCCTTAGCCCTTAATATACCACTAGTCAATCTTCCACCGGACTATCAGTCCAAAATTCCATTATATGATGCTAATAATGCTACAACTGCATCACAACATGTGGATAAGATGAATGACTATTTTGATCAAAATGAAATTGATGATGATTCTATCAAGCTCAGACTGTTTGCTCAGAGCTTAGGGGGAGAAGTAAGAAAATGGTTTAAAGGTTTAGCCCCCCGTAGTATAAATGACCTCCAAGGCTTCCATCAAACATTCTTAAATAAGTGGGAAGTGAGAGAGAATCATCTCCAAGTCCTTGCCGACTATAACAATCTCCATAGGAACCATGGGGAAAGTGTACAATCTTATTGTACCAGATTTAACAGCGTCTATAATGCACTTTCCCCCGAACTAAAACCTCCTCAGGGCTCAGCTTTAAACAAATTTCCTGAAGGGTTTGATCCAGACATGACATAATCACTTAGAGAAAGAGTTTTTGCAACCCTTGAAGACATGCAAAGGGGTGCTCTTTCTGTGGAAGTAAACTTGATGGAGAAAAGAGCAAGAATGAAGAGCGAGAAGAGAGTATCTTTTAGAGAGGAATCAACCCCTTCCACTTCAAGCTCAAAGATAGAGAGAATGATGGAAGAAATGATGAAAGAGATGAGCATAATTAAGAGAGCACAAGCAAATCAAAATCAAACTGCTCCTCAAAATAGGAACCAAAATCAGAATGTTAGAAGGAACCAACCTCCAAACATACCCAGGGATGATGATCAACAAATCACCCCTCCCTTTCATCAAAACTATGTAAGTGAGGTTGAAGAAACAGAAGACATAGCAGAGGGAGAGGATATCAACATGTTTGGGGAAGAGGATGATGACTTTGAGGTTCATTATGATAATAAACAAGGTCTTTACACACCTTACGACGACAAAAGAGATGATAATGAAAATTATTATCAAGACATGGAAAATGTCGTCATAGAACCTCAAAGAGAATATGACCTTAGAAGCAAGACCAGTCAACAAGCCCCCAACACCAAAACCTCTGACAAATCCTCTCAAAGCAGCACCGTAGCTAAACCCAAAACAACCAAACAAAAAGACAAAACAGTGGCTGTTAATTATGATAAGGATAAGGAGAAAAACACTCAAAATTCTGAAAAACAGAGTGAAGACATCAGCAGTACTAACACTTCAGCTAGTACTCCTTCTACAACAGTTGTGTCAAGTAAAACGAATCAGCAAGCTGTGATTGTTGATAGAGTGGCAGCTAATAAGGTTGAAACAAGTGCTTCAAAGAGTCAAACCCCTTTCAGCCTTGAACAGGAAATCTTAAAGATCAAGATCTCTGTTCCATTAACTGAGTTAGCTGCCCAACATGTATATAGGAACCAAATTTTGAAGGTTTTAAATTTAGAGGAAAATGGAGATACAGTTAATCTTAGTGACGACCTACCATAGTTGATTTTTGGCCCTAAAATTGAAGGGAGGTTTCAAGAAGGACCATTTCCTCCCTTTTATGTGAGTTTGAACATCCATGACAAAATTCTACACAACGCTATGCATGATTCCGGGGCTTCTCATAATTTAATGCCTAAAGCTGTGATGGAGAGCCTTGGTTTAGAAATCACCAGACCCTACAAAGACCTATACTCCTTTGACTCAAATAGAGTAAAATGTCTAGGATTGATCAAAGACCTTTGTGTTAACCTAGCCCAGATTCCAGCCAAATGTTTACTCATGGACATTGTCGTGGCTGATGTTCCCCCAAAGTATGGAATGTTATTATCAAGATCCTGGGGAGCTAAGTTACAAGGGACTATGCAGATGGACATGACATATGCGACCATCCCGGTTTTCAATCAGACCAGAAGACTTTACAGGGAGTCTCATATGCAATACACGGTTACAAGTCAAGACAGACCACAAAACTCTCCTATATATTCTGTCAATACAGGCCTTGATTCTTTTATCATGTTTAACAATGAAACTCCTAGTGAACAAGTCACTTTAACAGAATTAAAGGCTGACAGGGAAGAAGAGTATAATAACGCAGAAGTGTCCAAACAGTTTGCCGCATGTGAAAAAATTAGTAAACAAAGCATAGGTCTTGATTTAACGGTTATGAGTCCATTGTTTTTAGCACTTAACAACCCAGATAATACCCCTAACGTTTCTGGCATCATCCCTCAATCTATTGAAGAATTTGAGGAGTCAAAACAAATTCAATTGGGTGCTGCTAACCATGAACAGTCAGAAGGCACCATAGTTAAAAAGGACAATGGCCAAACAGACGAAACCAAAGACAGTCCTTTATGGAGTATGTATTTTGATGGGTCATGTACTAGAAATAATGCTGGTGCAGGGATTTGGATCATTAACACTGAGAACAACCACACAGAATGCATCTCTTGCAAATTAAACTTTCAGTGTTCCAACAACATAGCAGAATATGAATCCCTTCTCTTAGGCTTGCATCTCTTGAAGAAATTAGGAGCCAGAAGAATTAATGTGTACGGGGATTCTGAGTTAATCATTAGGCAAATCAATGGGGAGTATAATGCGAATCATCCCAGACTTAGAGCCTATCGGAATAATGTCATGGATCTGTTGACGACATTTAAGGAGTCAAACCTGAGTTTCATCCCAAGCAAAAACAACATTATGGCCCACAATTTAGCTTTTGCGGCCAGAACATGTCTAACGCCATATGAGACTGGAGACAACACAACTCCGATAAAATTTAGACCGGCAGTGCCTGATAACGAAAAATATTGGCAAGTGTTTGACAATGACAAACAAATAGAAGACTTCATGCAATTCATAAATGAGTTCGAACTCCACAGTTCAGATTCAGATGATGATACAGACTGCAGTGAAGAAAACTTTCTTGGTGAAGAAGAATCGTCTCCTCAACCTGCCAATATTAACCTATTGTCTAGCGAACTTAGGAGAAAAACAGAATTAAGTGCAGAGTTAGAAACGGAAGAATTACAAACTCTGCATTCTAAAGATGAAAATCTGCCAAGTGGTCTAACGCCTTTAGAGGAGTTGTTCGATTTTAATGATGTGGCCAATAAACCAAAACTGGAACCTGTAGAAACTGAAGTAGAGGAGTGCAATATAGGCAGTGAGGAAAAACCGAGAATGATCAAGCTGTCCAAAACTTTGCCAGCTCACATTAAACTCAAATACTTAGAGCCGTTCAAAGAATTTTCTGATGTTTTTGCTTGGAGTTACGAAGATCTCAAATCCTATGACACTGAAATAATACAGCACAAAATCCCTCTTAAAGAAAACCAAAAACCATTCAAACAGAAACTGCGCAGAATAAACCCTGTCCAGTTGCCAGTGGTTAAGAAGGAAATCATGAAGATGCACGATGCTGGCATTATTGTCCCTATTAGATATTCTGAGTGGGTATCTAATCTGGTGTCCGTTAGGAAGAAGATTGGAGAAATCAGGCTTTGTATAGACTTTAGAGACTTAAACAAAGCTTCGTTAAAGGATAACTACCCTTTACCAAAAATGGATCACATTTTACAAAGGGTGGTGGGGTCTAAAAGGATTTCGTTGCTTGATGGCTATTCAGGGTATAATCAGATTTTAGTTCACCCTGTTGATCAATTAAAGACATCTTTCACTACTCCATGGGGCACTTTCATGTATGTGAAGATGCCTTTTGGTCTAATGAACGCTGGAGCAACCTTTCAAAGAGCCATGGACATAGCATTCTCGGAAGAATTGGGTTTCTTCATCATTATCTATCTGGATGATGTCACTGTGTTTTCAAAAACAGATGAAGAACATTTAGAACATTTGAGAAAAGTTTTCGAGAAGTGCAAAAGGTTTGGAATATCTTTAAACCCTAAGAAGACACTATTTGGTCTCTAAGAAGGTAAGCTTCTTGGACACATTATTTCAGAAGAAGGTATAAAGATAGATCCAAAGAGGATTGAGGCTATATTGCAAATCTCTCATCCTCGAAATATCAAAGAGTTGCAGTCTTTCATTGGAAAGATTAACTTTTTGAGAAGGTTCATTCCTAACTTGGCAGAGCTCCTTAGAAATATCACAAACATGTTGAAAAGGGAGCAAGGGATAAAATGGACCTTAGAAGCAAAGACATCCTTTGAGCTGGTGAAACAAGCATTAACCAAAACACCGGTTCTCATAAGCCCTGATTTTTCAAAAGATTTTTATATCTTCTCGTTTGCATCAGAACATACCATTGCTGCTGTCCTTTTACAGAAAAATCCACAAGGACAAGAGCAGCCTATTGTATTCTTTAGCAAGGCATTGAGGGATGCCCCTTTGAAGTATAATATTATGGAAAAGCAAGCTTTTGCTTTGGTTAAAGCATTGAAAGACTTCAGAGTATACATCCTTCACTCACACATCATTGCCTTTGTCCCTAATTCGGTGGTTAAAGAAATTCTAACACAGGACCCAGATGGCAAGAGAGGGAAGTGGATTGCTGTTATTCTCGAATATGATTTAGAGATAAAACCCACTAAACTCATCAAAGGCCAAGGTCTAGCTAGATTAATGGCTGAATCCAATTTTGAAGTTCTTGATATTAATATGATTAATGCTTTGGACAGCCAAGAAGAATTCTCAACTCCTATTATTGAAAACCATTTTATGAATTCTCCTTGGTATGCTGATATCGTTTATGTTTTGCTTAATTTAAATACACCTCCTGGTTTGTCGAAAACAAAGGCAAGGTTCTTAAAACTGAAAGCAGTAAACTATTGCATTTTAGATAGGTGTCTTTATTGGAAAAATGCTAGTGGTATATTGCTTAAATGTTTGCCTGAGTTTGATGCAGAGAAGGTTAAGCAAGAATTTCATGAAGGAGAGTGTGGAGGCCATTTGTACTGGAAGTCAACAGCCAACAAAATTTTGAGGGCTGGTTTCTATTGGCCCACCCTTTTTCCTGATGTTCACAAAATGACAACTACTTGCCATAAATGCCAATTGTTTGAGGGCAAGAGAAAATTATTACCCCTTCCTTTGCATCCAATCACCGTTGAAGCTCCTTTTCAACAGTGGGGACTTGACTTCATAGGTGAAATCCATCCCTCATCTTCTGCCCAGCATAGATGGATCCTTACTGCCACAGACTATTTCACTAAGTGGATAGAAGCCATTCCTTGTAGGCAAGCTAATGATTCAATTATTATAAAGTTCATAGAAACCAATATCCTTTCCAGATTTGGCTGCCCTACCAAGATCATCACAGATAATGCAGCAGCATTTGGATCAAAGAAAATGGTGGAATTCTGTCGCAAATATCAGATAACGTTGGGACACTCCACAGCCTATTACCCTCAAGGTAATGGACTTGCAGAGTCTTCCAACAAAAGCTTAGTGAACATAATAAAGAAATTGTTGGAGGACAACAAGAAGTCTTGGCACACAAAGCTGATCCATGCACTTTGGGCTGACAGATTAACTTTGAAGAAATCTACTGGTATGTCACCTTTTCAGCTTGTGTATGGTACAGATGCAATCTTTCCTAATAGCCTTGGTGTACCAGTTATGAAGTTTATCCAAGAATTGCAGACTGAAGATAATGACATGATCAGAAGAATAAATCAGACCATTCATCTTCAGCAAATCAGAGAGGAAGTGTACAACAAAACATTGCAGAAACAGAACAGCATTAAGAGGTTTTTTGACAGAAGAACAAAGGCAAGCAATTTCAAGATTGGAGACAAAGTTTTAAAGTGGGACTCAAAGAGAGAAGACAAGGGAAAGCATGGTAAATTTGACAATCTATGGCTTGGCCCTTACTCTATTCATTCAGTTGCTGGAAACAATGCATTCTTCTTACAAGAGTTGGATGGAACAGATTTGTTTGGGGGTCTTGTCAATGGCAGGATGCTCAAGCATTACTTCTCTTGATTCATGATATGTTTTTAAGCCTTCTTTTTTCTTTTTCATTATGAATATTTCATCCACCATTGCATTCAAAGTTATGAAAATTCAAAAAAATACAAAAACAAAGAAAGAAAGAAAAGAGGGCAGAAATGAAGAACAAGGAAGGCACAGCCCCATGCCAAAAAGAGAAATAAATCTGAAAGTGTGCAAGCTTAAAATGCCACTCCTGCAAAACACACTTCTAGTTAGTCAAACTGTTTAATTTTGACTAATTAGCTTTCAATTTTCTGTTGATAGGGTAGTGAATTTGATTTGCCAAACTGTTTAATCTTGGCTTATCAGTAGATAGATTAGGATAGAAATTAAAGGTTCAAACATGTTCAAAATATGAACCAAAGTCTCCAAAGAGAGATGACTCAAAACTGTGTTATTTTTCTGAGTCATAAAAAAGAAAAACTGGTTCTAATTTGCCCAAAATCTGAATCAGATATCAAGAAAGAGACAGCTCAAAACAAAATTAAAAACAGAGCTGCAAAGAAAAGAAGGCCATAATGAGAAACTTTCAGATCTTTAGCCTTCCATTTTTTATTTAATTTTCTGCAAATAATAATCTATGTGCAGTTTGTTTTTATGCCATAGATCATAGCAAGTCGAACAGCTCAATCTTGACTTGACTATTTTTAAATCTCTGTTCTAGAATTTAGAGAATGAAAGTTTGTTGGACTGTTTAATCCCAACAAACAGTAGACTAGGTAGAAAAATATCTGAGCTCAACTGTTTAATCTGAGTTCAGGGAGAAATAAGGATTAGAGATAGATTAGATTTCCTGCTTTTAAAAGAATAAAATGTTGTGAATAGAGTTTGCCAATCCAAGTGCACTCTGATGAAGAAAAAATGTTAGATCTGTAGGATTGGGTAGGTAGCAAGCTTGTTGATAAAGGTCCATTGCTTTCATGGCTGCCAAATATGTTTTTAGAGAAGATCATTCAATCACAGAAGGACAGCCCAATGGATGAGGCAACTAGACAACCTCCCAGAAGTCAAGTCTGAATTCTTGATGCCTTCAAGAAGGCACCATCCCCAAGTGGAGCCACTGTTAGCCACCTATAATATTTTGTTATACCAAAAGGTGGCTAAAACTGTTTTGAGCCTTCAAGGAACAATTTTTCATTACTAAAATTTGTTGGCTCTTGAAGACTCCTTGTAGGCCTCATGCCTCTGTCCAAAATCTTCATTACTTTTCCTATTAATTCTGCTGATTTCCTGTAAGAAACTGCTGAAGAAACCATCATTTTTCCCCTTTTCTCCCACTCATAACTAACCTTCATTTACTCCCCCTTTTCTCCATATTATTTCCCTACTTTTCATAAGTTCTCCCTCCATTTATGAAAAATTCCCCTTTCATAGTTAAAGACTCACTTTTTAACTATTTCGGAACCCCCACACCAATTTTTATCCTTGAAATTTCTCATAAAAAATCAAGGTTTTATTGCTATGGACCTAAGCCCCTTGGGCTAAGTCCTAAAACCACTTCCCCACATGTGCCCGTCACCCAAGACCAAGAGCTTAAGCATTAGGGTCCAATCGCAATCGAAGGCCGGGCGGGATACAAATTCCTTTGTAATATTTTAAAAACCCCGATGCGATTAGTTTATATTGTTAAGTCTTGCGATGTTTTCTCCACCGTTGATCTTCCCGTCAGATCAACGGTCAGCGCTCAATCACTCTGTCCCTCCGATCGCAATCGCAAGTCCTTCTATTCGCCTCCCGATTGCGTGCCCCGATTAAGTCTGGACCGTCCATTCTTCCCGCAGATCAGTGGTCTGCGCTCAATCGCAAACCCATGCCCGATCGCAATCGCAAGTCGCATTGGCGCTGCCCCGATTGGAGCCTTCCGATTTAATCTCAGCCGTCCGTTTTCATGTTGATCCGACGGTCCTCATTCCCTCCGATCGCAAGTCCTACCGCCATTTCAAAGCCCGCCGATTCGTTTTCCGCCGTCGATCTGATCTGCAGATCAACGGCCATCGCTTAATCGCACTGGAAGTTCAATCGCATCCCCTTTTGTGCCACCTCCGATTAAATCTGGACCGTCCACGTGTCCAGATCGGACGGTCCAAAACTGCTCCTCCTTATTCTTCTCCCGCTATCCTTTTGCCTTTCTTTGCAGATCTCCACCGTTGGTTGCCTTCATCCGACGGCTATGCTCCTCCCCCGCCATCCGAAGCAGTTTTAACCTATTCCCGCAGGATTTCTTAACTGATTGTTGTGTTTTGCAGGTGTTTTAATGGTTTTCCATTATAGAACGAAGGAAAGCGAGGGATGGGAAAGACGTTTCCTGTGCCTTCTGGATATCTTAAAGAGGCCATTCACGGGGCTCTATTCCACGTCTCGTCAGTACTCTATGAGTATTGATGCCGTAAAGCCCAGTGCGGGTCTGCACATCGACAAGACACTGTTTTTAATCAAACACAGTTAAAGAGTATCAGTTTTGAGAATAAAGCACAGCAGATGAAGATTGTAGACAGTTTTTATGGGGATTACGGCTAAGACAGTTATCAAAAACCTAATCCCCAAACTAAAACACAGTTTAAATGAAAAAACCTAAAGTGTTTTATCAGACAAAAAGCCTCCACCGCCACATCTGAGGCGAATTGATTCCTTAGCTACCACCGAGCCACCTGGTGCCTCAAACCATTCAACCAAAGGCTGAGTTATTAAAGAAAATCAGATATCCGCCTCCAGCACAGCCAGGGAGTTACTTATGCAAGGAAACCAATGAATAAATATCTACAGAGTTACTCCAAAACGCAGCATATGAGCCTCAAAGTCAAATGAAACTCACTTCGAGTTTTAAATCATAAATGTAAAAGTTAATGCAGCACTTCCACCTGTAATTTCTCCAATCGATGCCTCTCAAAGGGCCGAGAAGTCTTCACTCTGCATTAACCGTCTTTGAGATATTTTGTTAAAATCTCACCTCCTCATCTTCCTATAAATACTTCTACAGAAGAGGGAAAAAGGGTTGGTTGCAGAACTTTGACATACACTTGAGCTTGAGACTTCTATTTCTACATAGTATTCACTGGCCCTTGAAGCTCTGTTCGTGCTAGAGTAGTTAGTGCTAGAGTAGTTAGGTTGAATAGTGAAGATGATTGCTGAACTGAAACATTGGACTTGAAGTTTGTAGCTGGTTTGACATCAATATAAAAGTTGTTTCATGGGATCCTGATCTATATTGATGGTGATGTTATTCTCATTTTTAACTTGTTGTTTTATTTCTGTTTTCATGTTGTTTCATTCTCCACTGTAAAGAACAGTTTAAACAGGGTTAGGACCTGTTGTATATCAGTAACCTTCTATGGCTGAGAAATCTTTATTTGAATGTTTTCTTCCAATCTGTGTTATTCAGGAATGACTTAATTCAGTTTAGGCATGAGAATGTTGGCGTTCCCTCATTTTATCGTCTGAATAATATTTTATTTCGAATGTTAATTTTCATAGTATTATGATGATGAACTCAATAAGATATATAGCCTGTTCCAGATTTTGTCACAGAACTAAGGATTATTGAAATGTTAGCTGACAGTTTAGAAGCACCTACAGATCCCGAGACTATTCAAAGCATCTGCCAACTCCCTGCTTGTATGTTTTCTATTTGAAGTGTGTCAAAGGCTGGTTGGTTTAAAAGCACTTACCAGATCCTAGTCTGCTTTCGTGTCCTCCTTAAGTGTTTGCCAAAGGCTGACTGGTTTAAAAGTACTTATCAGATCTTAGGCTGCTCTTCGTTCTGCATCCGTCTAATTCCCCTTCTTAGTGTATCACTCCATTCCATAAATCAAAATTTAAAGAAATCCTTAGACATAGATGACTTGCCCCTTGGATCACGCTTGATGTTGTTGTTCAATTAAAGCCCAGATATGACTCCATAGCCCAATGGACTAAAAACCAGCGTTATATCTATATGTCTGCCAAATCTGTTCTATTTACTTGCAACTTCTCACTTTTGAAACTTTTTGCATTTAGGATTTTCCCCTCAAGTAACATTTCATGCTCAACCATCCAAAACAAAACAAAACCCGTGGCCTTCATAACTAGCCTAAAGAAAAATCAAAACCAACCCAAGACTGAAAAAACTCACAGTGCGAAAGCTCATGGAAATGGTAGAAAAGCCATCATCGAGAAGAAGAATAGGCGAAGAAAAGAGAAAGATAGTGATTCTGTTAATGTTGAAAATGAAGCAGACTATGATGAAGATTACTTTCAAGATATCAAATTTATGGATAAGGGTGCATCAAACAATAAGGGGCAATATGTTGAGGAAGAAAATAAGCGGTCGAGGAAGATGAGGTTGAAGGTTGAAAAAAATGATGTCATGGAAAGTTCTACAAGCAAGTAATCACATAAGTTTGATATAGGAGATACCGAGGAAGAAGAATCAACTCAAGATATTAATGTACATGATGTTGATTTTCATGACTTTGACAAGGATCGAACTGAGAATCATTTCGAAGCATATCAGGTTTGGGCTATATATGATGATGAAAATGGAATTCAACACTTTTATGCTCATATTAAGAAATATTGTTTCACAAAGAAAGTTGAAGGTAAAGATGTTTTGGCTCTAGGTCGTCATTAACAAAGAGAAAACTCTCACTAACTGGATGGATGATAGATTTTACCAAGGTTGTGGGCATTTTAAGCATATAAAATTTTCCACCTGGTCTAAAATGGTTTAATGAAGACAAAAATGAATAGATATTATTGGTTGGGATGAATAGTGTCTGCTCACCCAACCCCGTAGAGAAACACCTTCGATGTAAATATAGATTTTAATATGAAAGTTAATTAAATTATTGAAATTTAATTACTTAATTATTATTTTTATATTTGATAATTTTAAATTTAATATAAATTTATGATATATTTTTTTTTAAATATTATCTCATATGATTGACCAAAATAATATAACATATTGATATAGATTTTAAATTCAATTCAAATATTTGACATGAAGGTTAATTAAATTTTTGAAGTTTAATTATTTAATTGTTTTTTTAATATTGGATAGTTTTAAATTTAATATAAGTTTATGTTATATTTTTTATTATTATTATCTCCTATATAGAAAGAGTGTGTGTGTATTGTAAAGAATTTTATTATTTTCAATATAATAATAAATAAAACTATTTTTGGATTACCCATTACCGTAATAAAGTAATATCATTTTTAGTTATAGTATATTTTTTCTATATTGCATAGCGACCTATTCCCTCAAAAAAAAAAAAAAAAGACTCACATACCTTTTGTTCCCATGTTTTGGAGACTTTTGGATCCATAGAAAACGTCTCCAAACTATTGGGGACTTTATTGGGGACTCAATAACTTTTTAGTTGTCCCTAAGACATTCCAAACAGATTTCAGGGATGGTTCGAACAAATTTTAGGGATGTTTTTGGCAGATTTCAAAAAAAATCTAGGAAGATTTCATGGATGTTTTGGAAATATTTATGGGATAATCCAAATATATAGCCTTAGTTTTGAAAATCAGACATTTATTATTGAACAATATGATCATTTTTCCCGTCCATTATTTTTGTAATGTATTGAATCTAAATTTTTTGTACAAGTTGCAATGCAAAACATGGGTTTTGTATGATGGTTTTCAATTTGGATTTATTATTATTTATATATTGTATTTTCAATGGTAAAATTACAAGAATCGGCCTCCATTTCAAAAAACAAAAATGCAACATTTTAAAAGTTTAATCTTGTGGTTATTTCTCTTGTTCTTTCTCATTTTTTGGATCGTCTCAGCTTTTACATATTGTATGTGGCTTTCAAGGAGCCATTCAAGTTCATTTCTTCCACCATCCCAACCTCAAGAATTATGAAAACAATCATTTAGTAGTGAATTGGACTGGGTACTAAATATTTAAATAAATTCCTCTTCAATTCCCTTCTAAATATAAAATATGAATTTAATCTCTTTACAAAACCAAGGTATTTTGTAGTGGTTTTTAACACAATTGTAAAATATTACAAAAATATTAAGAAGTGAAACAAATTGTTATAAAGACATTTCTCTGTCTGATAGATCCTTCATAGACCTTACTACAAATTGAAAGTAGTTACAATTAAATTTTCCTAAAGTTAAAGCTCATGTCTAGTTTCCAATAATGAAATGTCACTAAACTCTTTTTTAAAATTGCTTGGGAGTTTTCATAATTGTTAAGTGTAATAGTGTAATTGCTAAGCATAATACTATAAAGTATAGTTTGTTATGCTTAGAAACTTGAAACAACTAAAAAAAAATTGAAACAACTACAAATGTTAATAATGAATTCTGAATATATATATTATTCACAACTCATCATCCACTAAAAAATTTGCAAGTGCACTCTAGCCATGGACGTGTCCTTCCATCCTTGTTGTTCCCCTGTCCCAAAAACCACTGCAACATAAATATTTTTAATGTGTCAGTTGCAATTATCTGTCCTTGCATTGATATAATTTTATTTATAAAATTTTTAAATGTTTTTAAACATTGATTTATCTATTAATTTTATTTTGATGTAATCATCCTAGATGAGTCTTAACTTTGGATCTACGAAGAGTTGAGAGGGATTAAATCACATTTTACTCTTGAAGAAGTTTGCACTTCAAGATATTTGATCCTTCTCAACCCTTGGTAGATCCAAAGTTAAGATTGAACTAAGCTAGTTATATATATATATATATATATATATATATATATATATATATATATATATATATATATATAAGTTGTTGCTCGGTTGGTAGGTAGTAATGTTTGCAAGGGCCCGATCGGGGTTTTTTAAACTCTCTATTAATCTATTTGAAATTTTATCTCAGTGCTCGATCAAGCTGCTAAGGACTTAAAAAATATAGTTTTAGCTCCCCTTCTATAGATTTCTCTAGAACACCATTTTGTACCCTCGTGAATTTAAGGAAATATTTGTCCTTAAGTGGCAGAGTTGATCATGTTGGATTGTGAAGGAATCCTCTATCCAATGACATATGAGTTTTTCGTTTTCGAATTCATATGATAATTTTCATCTAATTGCTTTTAAATTTTATACTTAAAATATTTTTGGATAGTTTCAAAGGGGATGAATAAAAAATCAATAATATAGAAAACAAAGTTACCGATCAAATGAAAACTCTAGCCAAAAAATACCAAAAAAACATGAAAAACCGGGTTGAAAATGAAAAGTGTTGATGGTGGAATAACATTTTTTTTTTGGGGGTAAATTTTCAATATTTTTTAAAAATTGCAGTTAAAACCATTTTTTGTGCAAAAAACAACCTAAAAAGAAAAATGTTGATGTTGGAATAGCATTTTTTTTTTTTTGGTAAAATTTCAACATTTTTTTAAAATGACAGTAAAAACCAATTTTTTTGTGCAAAAGACACCCTCAAAACGAAAAGTGTTGATGCTGGGATAACATTTTTTTTTTCACGGTAAATTTTCAACATTTTTTAATAATGATGTTAAAGATAAAATATCATGACTCCAAAAAACTTTGAAGTTCCAACGGTTTTCAAGCATGGAATTAGAGATAAAATATCACGTCTTTGAAAAACCTTAAAATTCCAATAATTTTTAGGCATGACATTAAATATAAAAATATCACATCTTTGAAAAACCTTAAAATTCCAAAAAAAAATTGTCATGGTGGTAAAGAAAAAATACTTATAATTGTTTTCAACAATAGCATTAAAGATAAAATATCAGCCATGAATTAAAACCAAAGTTTATGACTAAAAAAAACTCTAAGTTTTCAAAATATTTTAAGCATGACATTATGGAAAAATTATATGACTAAAAAAACTTTAAAAAAGAACACCTTGATGAAGGAATTAGTATACCAAGATTAATTTATTTTTTAATTGTTAAATGTATAGCGATTTTAAAATCTTAGCCTAGACAACTTGATACATTGAAACAAAAATTTAAAAATCAACCATCAAGTTGGCACACCGTGTAGGTGAACTCGACTAATTGTAATAAAAACTTAAAGACCAACCATGAAATTGACACATTGTGGGGGTAGACTCAATTCATTATAACGAAAAATTTAAAATCAACAATCAAATTGCACATAATGAAATCAAGTTGATAGTCGACAAAAAGCCTGATTTAAAAAAACAAAAAAACAAAAAATCAAAAAAACAAAAAAAACAAAATAATTAATAAATAAAAATGAAAAGACCAAAAGAAAACAAAAATTCAAACATTGGAAAAAAAATACAAAAATGTTTAAAAAAGAATAACAAGTAATAAAACATTAAAAATAAAACAAAAATCTTATTTTTTACACTTTAAATTTTCTAATGTATTAAGTGTGAATAATTTTTTTAAACATTATTAGAAAAAAACATCACAAAAAATTCAAATAATAATTAAAAAGAACAAATTTAATTTGTAAAAATAAATAAATAAATGGGGAAAGAATTTCAAAAAACCACATAAATTAAGGAAAGAAAGTATAAAATTAAAAAAAAAAAACCCCATAAAAACATTTATTTTCTAATTTAAAAAGAAAAAATCATGATGGAAAACAAATAAAAAATGAAATAAATATATTAAAAAGAAAACATTAAAAGAATTAAAATTAAAAATTAAAAATAAAAAATAAAAAAATAATAATAATCAAAATAATAATTAAAAAAAATCAATTCAAAATAATTTAAAAATAATAATAAATAATTTAAATTTAAATAAATTTTTAAAAAATAGAAATTAAAATTTTTAAATGTTATTATTATTTTTTTTAACTGAGAATAGTAGTAGTCTCATTAATCCGCAAATGGGTCGAGGCATTAAATTGGATGATTACATCGTATCATTTTCATGCCAAATTTCGAAAAAAGTTTCCCTACTTACATACATGGTTGTCTTCATAGATGCCTTATTTCTATTTTTCCTAAATCTACGGTGCATTTTGCTCCCATGTGTGCTATAGAGCACACAAAATGAGTTACCGAAGTATGTGCATTTGTGCTTGTCCATTTAAAATTAAATTGGTGCTGCCCAAAGCTATCTGTGACAAATGTTGTTCATATGCTGCGCATGGTGAGTACTGTTCCAATTCTGTCCAGAGGAATTCTTGTTCCTTTGTTTTCCATCCAAATGTTGTTCCATCTAGCTGTTGTTCCATCCAAATGATGTTCCAATGTTGTTCCATCTAATGTTCTGTCTGTTGTTCCAACTGTTGTTTAATATGCTATTCCAATGTTGTTCCATCTATTGTTCCAACTGTTGTTCCAATGATGTTCCACCTGTTGTTCCATCCATAAGTTGTTCCATCAAGATGTTGTTCCATTGTTCCATCTATTGTTCCATTTGTTGTTCCTTCTGTTGTTTTGTATGTTGTTCCAACTGATGTTCCATCTGTTGTTCAATCTATTGTTCCAACGTCCTTCCATCTGTTGTTCCAACATTGTTCCACCTGTTGTTCCATCCATGAGTTTTTCCATCAAGATGTTGTTCCATCGAAGTTGCTGATCCAACGTTGTCCAAGGAAATGTTGTTTCCTAAGCCATGGTTTTCTTATGAACGCTGGGGTCTAGGTCCTAATATTTGTGCCAGTAAGAATGAATGGGTTAAGGAATAGATTTGGTGTCAACATTTCCATCGATGTCGCATATTCCCTTTAGCAATATGCACCCTTTATTAGTCTGCCCGTCAGCTTGAGTGTTTAGGGATCTGAGCACGTGTGAGTACTCGATGCCTTCAAATTCCTTTGCTACCTCCTTAATTCTGGTTAACATTTGATTAATACTAGCATTTTGTGTTTCCTTCCCTTGAACTAGATTTTTTATTAGGATATAGGAGTCCCCCAGTACCCATAGATGTCTCACACCTTTTCCTTTTGCGATAGTGATTCTGAGCCAAAGGCCACTTGACTCCGCTAGGTTGTTGGTTGCTCGGCCTATCCCCCAGGAATATTTGTGCCTTGTTTTTCCATCAGGATCAATAAGGAACCCTCCTCCCCCAGCCTCCCCTAGGTTTCCTTTGGAGGCTCCGTCAAACATAAGAGTCTAGTTCCCTTTCTTCTTTATCTCATCCATTAGCTCTGCTTGGGTGCTTCTGAAACACCAGCTGGGAGGATCCATCTTTTTTATTTTTGTTTTCTTGCTCCAGTACCATGGACACAGCCATTCCAATTCTAAAAGATCTAACAACAATTCAAGCTGCGGGGAGTTGAACTCGAAACAGAAGGATAGGGCTGAGAGCGATGAAACTCTAACAACATGATTTTTCATTTTGAAGATCAATTTGTTTCTTGCTATCCAAATCTTCTAGCAGATGTACTTTGGAAGAGATTGAAGGATGCATTTCAGATTCGGTTTAGTTTTGAGATTGTCTTTGTACCATTTTTGGGTGTTGAGAAGAACATGGACGTATCTGTTGGCCAATCAATTCTGGGTAATATCTTCCCGAAAGCCTTCTTCCAGACTTGTTTGTTGTAGGAAAATTTTATGAATAAATGGTTTATGGTTTCTTCTTCTTGTTCACAAAGAGGGCACCTGGTCAGCCCGCTTACACCTCTTTTCCTGATGTTGTCCCGTGTGAGTATTTTCTTGTGATTTAGCTACTAGTTGAAGTAATTTACTTTGGGGATAGAATTTGGCTTCCAGATGTGATTCCATATCCCACTTTTGGGAGGGACCTATTCTTCAAAGAGGAGATGTGTGTAGCCTTCTTTGACTGAGTAACGTGTGTTCTTCTAGCACCATTTATCCATTTTATCTCTCGAAATTGGGGAGCATCCCTCGAGAAGATTTAATATATCGTTTTTTTGCTCATCTAGCTCTTCGGGGGTATCCGGCAGAAGCCATCCTTTCCAATTCCTCTTGTCATCCCATACTGTGATTTGTGCCAAGATTGTGATATTAATCGATATGAAGTGATCATGGAGGGGTTTCAGTTGTTCCAGGCCTGCTAGAGGGTCGTTATTCATTATTTTTTCCTCCCAATTTTTGACTGTTAGACCATTTCCAGGAACTCTGCTGATGTTTTGAGTGATTAAGGGAGATGAGGATAGAAGAAGACGCCAAATTGGGGAGCCTTGGGTGGCTGGAATATACCTATTTTCCTGTTCATGTTGCTTGAAATACTTTCCTCATATCACTTGAGCCCACCATTCTTCAGGATTTGTGACTAGCCCCCACCAAATCTTGGCCCCAATTGTTGGGTTCGTTAATCTTGGGTCCCGAATTCTAAGTCCTCCATGTTGCCTAGGCGTTGTAACAGTCTTCCAGTTTACCATGTGATGTGTCCTTGTTGTTTTCTTTCCTCCTTCCCATAGGAACTTTCTTATGAAACTACCAAGTTGTTGTAGGACATACTTCGGTGCATGCAAGACCGGAAATTGGTATATAGGGAGAGAGGACAACACTAATTTTATCAAAATGAGACAGCATGCTAGATTTAGCCAAATCCCTCCCCAATTGGTTATTTTCTGTTTCATTTTTTCAATCATGCCTTTCCAAGCCTTAGGACTAGCCCTTTTCAAGAAAATTGGTACTCCTAAGTATTTAAATTCCTTCCATTCTATTTCTACCTTAAAGCCCAAAATTTCTTCTATTTTTTTTTTCCTTTCTAAGGGATATATTCCATGTGTATATTCTACATTTTGCATCGTTTTTTTTCCCTCTAGATGCTTCGTGGAATTTATGCAGATAAGATTTGAATCTTCTAGCTTTGACCAGAGAGTCTCCATCCAGAAGAGTCGTATCATCAGCAAATTGCCCATGATTTATTCTTTTGATTCCTTCTTTAAATATACTTCCTAGGATGTGTTGAGAGATCCTTGTTGCTTCAAGGCTGCGACTAAGAGCCTCTCCAACCAAAATATATAAAAAGGGCGAGAGGGACACCCTTGTCAGAGACCTCTTGATGCTTGGAAAAACCTAGCCCCCTATCATTAATTAGGGGAGAGATCCAGGGCCTAGAAATGCATTTCTCTATCCATCCGGTGAAGGTCTCTGAAAATCCCATCTTCTTCATTATCTCAAGGAGAAATTTGTGCTGAACCCTGTCAAATGCATTGGCCATATCCAGTTTAATGACCATTCCTTGTTCCTCTCGTCTCCAACTTAAGTCAATGGCTTCTTGGATTAAGATTATATTGTCATAGATTTGTCTTCCCAGGAAAAATCCTCCTTGGTTGGGGGAGATGAGAAGAAGCAGGAGGACTTTAATTCTAAGGGCTAGTATTTTGGAAATAATTTATAAGATAATTTGTAGAGGGAAATTGGCCTAAATCTCAAGAAACATGATGGATTTCGTTATTTTGGAATCAGGACTAAAAAGGCAGAATTTATTCCACCACCGATGTAAGAGATGTTTAAGGAGTACACGATCATTCGGCATAAGTCTCTTTTTATTAGATGCCAATAGGTTTGGTAAAACCTACCAGTGAATCCATTAGGTCCAAGGGCCTTATCTGGAGAAAAGGAAAATACTACTTTTTGAATTTCTTGAGGATCAGGAAGAGCATCAAGGGTTTTGTTGGCATCAGAGGTCACCAGAGAAGGAATTGGGTTCAAGAAGAAGGCTTCACTAATGGGGGCGAGGGTTGGTCATCATGGTACAGGGCAGAGAAGTGATCAATTGCAGCAGCCTTAATCTCAGGAAAAGAGTCAAGAGGTTGGGCTCCATGCTGAATTTGGGTGATGCCATTTTTTATCTCTCGAAATTTTGCTTGCTTGTGGAAATATTTCATGTTCCTGTCTCCAAAGATGAGCTAGCTATTGCATGACTTGAGCCACCACATATCTTCCTCTTGTCTCAGGCTCGCATGGTATGTTTGGAACAGTTTTATTTCTTCTTGGAAGTCCACCTTTTTTAATTTCAATATTTTCTATTTGAGCCTGCTTTTTTGCAAGATTGTCTTTTGTTATTTTGACATTTAGGGACAGATTTGCATTGTATGTCTTTAGCCATTCTTTGATGTCTGCATTTAACCTTTTGAATTTCCTTTCCAAAATGGTTATAGAGCTTCCATTTACCCACTGATTCTAGGAAGCAGTGATCATTTCATAGAAGCCAATTGTTTCTATCCATAGAGTGGAAAATTTGAAAGGAATTGGCCCATAGTTAACTGGAGGAGAAACAAGGAGCGTGATCGGTCGGTGGTCCGATCCACACCAAGGTCGGATCTCTGAAGATATTGAGAAGGGTGAAGATAGCAAAAGATCTAAAACTAAAAATATGTCTAACCTTACTGCTATGTGTCTCGGTCCTGCCCTCCTATTATTCCAAGTGTATTTAAATTTACTTGGGTTCACATTGAAGAGATTTAACTGCATTATCAGGTCTTCAAAGTCTTCCTGATGAATTTCTCTGACGACTCTCCCTCCTCTCTTTTCGTCCTGTTTTAGTACTGTATTGGAATCTCCTCCTAAAATTCAATTCATGCCATACTCTGTGTGCTTGAGGTCTTGAAGGGACTTCCAGCAGTCTTTATTTTTAGCATAAGTATTTGGCATGTATATATTTATGATTGTTATAGTGTAATTTATATTTTTGACAAAAAAATTTGTTGCTATCCAATGAACTGATTTTAGGGTACTTACCAGGAGGAGGTTTGTGGGATCCCACAGGGTGCAAACGCCACCCGAGGCTCCACGCAAGCTCATTGCCTCCAGCTCACTTTTGTTCCATATCTCGGGGTGATGTGTAATGATATCCACCTCATTCAACTTTGTTTCCTACAAAATTACAATGATTGGCTTCTTTTTCTTGATTAATTTCATGGCTTCTGCTCTTCTCTTTCTGGTACTGAGTCCTCTGCAGTTCCAGGAAACTACTTTCATTTATCACTTCTTTGAGAGAGAGACCCCTTTTAATGGGCCTTCTTGATTACGCTTCTTATTTTCTTTGTTGCTTAGGTCTGCTAATTGGCAGATAATTGTAGTCTGGTGCCCTAATTATTTGTCTCTTTCTTCTTTGGTCTGCATGATTTCTCTATTGGATTTCCTTCCTAATATTTTGGCACGTTGCTCAATGAGAGTGCCTTTTTTTGTGCCTGGATCATCTGTTGAGCCCTGAGGTGAAGAAACATCCTCCTCTCCAATTTTTCCCTCTTCTTCTTCCGACATTCCTGCTTCCTCTGTGCCTGTTTTATCATGGGTTTTAGCTTCCCCTTTCCCTCCAACTGTGTGATTTTGCAAAGCTTTGTCGAGTGTCTTTTCTCCTATATCTTCCTCAGTTTCCATGTCAACAAGAGCTTCAAACCTATTCGAATTATCTGAAGTAGATGGACCACAACTAGAATGGTTTCCTTCTTCTGATGGTTGTGTCTCAGCTAGGCCTGCATTTTTTTGCTGTGGAGTAGCAGTGGCTTCTTTGCCCCCAAGATTTTAGGTGCCTCTTGTAAGATTTGACTGGGCTTTTGATGCTTTTTTGGTTTTCTTTGATACCTTCATTTGTCCTAGATCGTCTTGAACCTCTATTGTCTCTCGTTTCGGGCATTCACGGGCAAAATGTCTGTATTCATGACAGGATTTGCATTTGAACATAATATGGTCATAGTCCACTTCTTGGATATGGGTCCAGTTATCCACGTGCATTTTGATAGCCTCAGGAAGGCCTTTCTCTAGATCTACTTCAACACAAATGCGAGCACATGCAAATAGTCCATCTTTCGGCTCGACACAATCGATATAGTTTCCTAAACTGTTGCCAATGGATTTGAAGGTGGAGTGGTTCCAGTAGTGGAGAGGTAAGAAAGAGAGTTTTACCCACACAAGGACAACAGAGTGAATTTCACAATCAGGTTGAAGTTGGGGCTCCAACGATCAAGGTACAGACCCATAGAGTAAGGCCCATTCCTGAAGATTAAATCACGATCCGCTCGAAGCTCAAAGTAAAAAGTGTAGAAACCCTTACCATAGAATGATGCCATGACATTGCCTTGTATTAATGGCTTCTAGTTTTTGTCCAGCCAAGATCTGACAAAGTGGGGAGAGGGCCAAAGGCCCATGAACTGTTTGATGAGACCTCAATCTGCCAGTTGGAGGGCTCGGGCTCGAACATGCGAAGCTTCAAGGGCGATTTCAGGGATTTCGTCTGCCTTTTTAACGAATCTAGCAGGGTCGACTGTTTTGAAGGTTGGAGCAGCATCCATCGGCACTTTGAAATCTGTTGATGCATTGGGAGGACCATTAGGAGTAGAGGGATCCATCAAAGGTTATCACCTAGGCAACTGCATGCACAGTGCCTAGCAAAGGGCTTCCGCATCAAAAGGTCAGCTCGTAGAGGGACAGCCGGGGGAATAGAGTTGGAGCCCGCAGGCGCAAAGCCCCCAGCAGAGGTCGAAGTTGTAGAGATTTGGTAACCATTAGGTTTAAATTTTATTATTATTACTATTATTATTATTAATATTTATTTATTTATTTATTTTTTAAATTTAATTTTATTGATTTTAAAATTTTTATTTTAATTATTTTACTTTTCTTTTTAATTTTAATTTTTTTAATTTTTAATTTTAATTATTTATTATTATAACTATTATTTAATTATGTAGCTTTTTTTTTTAACTTAAAAAATAAAAAAAATTAAAAAAATTAAAAAAAAAAATTGATGTACTTTTTTTTTTAATTAATTTTTATTGTTTTTCCTTAAATTATCTGTTTTTTTAAAATGGTTTCCCCATTTTTTATATATTTTTTAGTTCATATATATTTTTCTTTTTTAATGTATTTTTTGTATTTAATTTTTTTTGTGATGTTTTTATTTTCATTTTTATTTTTTTGTTTTATTACTAACATTAAAATCAGTAACATGTAAAAACAAATTATCCACACTTAATACATTATAAAATTTAAAGTGTAAAAAATAAGTCCTATAAAAAAATGATTGATGTTGCATCAACACTTTTCAAAATTAGCATGAAAATCACTAACGTTTTAAAACAAATGTTCATACTTGATACATAAAAGAAAATTGAAGTGTAAAAAAAATGGGTCAATGTTGCATCAACACTTTTCAAAATAAAACATGAAAATCAGTAACATTAACAAAAATGGTTACATAAAAAAAATGTGCCAAAAATATGCTTATTACAAAAAAATTATTCTAAATAACCACGGTTCAAAATTGGGTGTTTGTTTTGCTACTTCAGAAAAACGAGTAATCGGTAATTTTCTCGTTTGATAGGTAACTATGTTAAAATATACAAAACTTAAAAAAAAAAAAAAAAAAAATACCACCATATTCTTTTACAAGTCCTCTTCAAATAAGTACTCTTGGTTTTTGAATTTGTTTAAATAGTAGAAAAAATATGATGTGAACATGTGTCTAAAAAATGCAATTCAAATATTAATTCACCAACTTTGAAAAATAATAAAAAAATATAATTTTGTATAAAAAATAATGTTTTAATATGCATAAATTAGTTCTCTCTGTGTAGATCATGCTTATATATATGGAGAATTATATTGTTGTCGTTGACAATTTTCCATTAAATGAAATGCTTGCCCTTGCAAATTTCTGCATATATTAACATGTATGTGTGTGTTCACGTACATATATATATATATTAAAAATTATACATTTTAGACTAAATTATTGTACGTGAACACACACATACATGTTAATATATGCAGAAATTTGCAAGGGCAAGCATTTCATTTAATGGAAAATTGTCAACGACAACAATATAATTCTCCACAAATTGTCATTTTACTCCAAATCAAAATTCACAACGCTTATATGAATTTTGAGGGCTTCGATTTGATAAAAGAGTAAAATTTTGAAAATTCATTGTTGAGAATGCAACAAGATGATGGAGCTTAGTGAAAAGAAGTCGCCTTCACTAAGTGGGCCCGCAGGCTATTTTTGGCGCAAAGTCTATTTTTAGACTATGTCTATTTTTAGACATATGGATCATGGTCTATGAGTTGCAGGATGCTATTTTTGGATGGTTGGTCGAGTTGGTAAAAATAGATGGACCTCTATTTTTAGACATTGGGCGGTTTCTATTTTTAGATTGCCAGTCTCAAAATAGATATATCGAATATTATTAGCTCTTAATAATATTTGGACTCTAAACATTATCTTATCCTCTTGGAGCAGTTTAGTTCGAGTCACGGATGTGGCACATGTAGCTGATAGAAGGAATTACACTATTCCTAGGGTTAAGTGGAGCTATTTCATGGAGACTTCAGTTAGAACTCATGTGACAGAGTTTGGTGGAGTTGATAAGACAGTTAATGGAGTTGTGTTTAGTTTAACTTAGTTGAGCTAGTTGTATCTAGTCTAACTGATAAATACACTAGTTATGAGTGGTGTGAATTAATTATAAATTAAATCACTAATTATTAACTCATAAATCAACTAAAGAACACATTAGTTAACTGCAATGCATGGACAGTTCAGTGGAGACCGGTGTTAGAGGTGGGTGAAAGGGTGAGTCTACTATCAGTTGTGACTATGAGCTGTGCATGAGATTTGCACACACATTGATTGAGATTTCCAAGCAAATTGCCTGATGCTGAAACCGGTGGGATTTGAACTTGGATCCAATCATTATTCATCTTAGTTGCGCGATAGAGAACGAAATTTAACGGGTGGAGGAGATTTGAACTTGTGACTTGTTCATATATGAGCTAGTTAGTGTGTGTAACAATTGGAGATTGTACTGAGAGCTTGTGAGGAGTTTGTACAATGATTGTTACATGATATCTATCATTATAATATAAAGATAGTTGGGGGTTTTCAGCTTTAAGCTTTCCCATAAATACTGTGTTTATATGTGTGATTGTTTATGGTTTTAATGTGCGCATGCGATTGTTTATATTTCCGCAATTAATGATCAATAGTATAAGAGGTTATGTATTATGCATGAAGCTCAAATAGTGTGGCATTCAGGGTGTCCTAATCATTACTAAACTCATCTATTATTCAAATTTCTACATGGTATCAGAGAAAAGTTGATCATCGGATCTATTACAGCGATTACATTTTATTTCTTTAGGCAGAGACTGTAAGAGGGCCAGGTAGCCTCTGGATCCATCCTTTCTTTGAAAGGTGATATATCCAGTAAATTACCCTACAGTCGATCTCTGTACTAGAAATACTTTGTTCTCACAAATTTCAGATCAGAAGCGGTTGAGTTTTGAGCTGGTGGAATTCGAATTTGCAGCAGTGTTTTCTTAGTGTCGAAAGTCAAGATGTCTTTCAACGGATTGCGATTGGAGTATGCCCTTGAAGGCAGCTCTAATTATATTGCATGGAAGGATAGGATGGAGGCGGTGTTAGATGACAACGGGTTGAAGGAGTTCATAGATGTTGAAGTCCCAAAGCCTACTGATGTTGCTCAAGTTGAGGCTTGGCAAAAGAAGACAACAAAGTGTCGAAGGATTTTGTTGGAGGGCGTGAAGGATCACATAGTATCCAGCCTGCATGGTAAGGCTTCTCCATACTTTATGTGGAAAGCGTTGATAGATTTATTCCAAAGCAAGAGTGACCAGAGGAAGTTGGCACTCAAGGATAAACTCATAAACATAAAGATGGAGAAAGGCGACAGTATTCCCAAGTACCTCACGAAGTTCATCCAATGCAGGGATGAGTTGGGAAGTGTGGGGGTGATTGTAGATGATGAGGACTTAGTGAGCTTGGATCTCCTTGGGCTTCTGAAGAGTTGGCATTCCTATCAGGACTCTGTCAATGGTCAGGAGAAATTTCCAGGATGGGAGCGACTTTGGTCGGATCTTGTGCGGAGGGAGATGAGGCGGAGTACCAGGGCTGATCTTCATCAAAGGCATCGATGAAGAAAATTGCACTTTTCTTTACATGCAGCAAAGGAGAAGAGAAAGAAAGCTTCTCATTAGGTACGCGAAAGGCAAACGAGGACATGTCGAGGAGAAGTGCTCGCATCTTAACACGGACATTATGCCACAAATTGTCCACCGAAGAAGAAAAATAAACGGTGTTGGATGCACAGAAGCGGAGGAGCTTTAGCCCTCGCAGTTTATTTAGTTTTTCAACATTCAGATAGCAGTATCGAAGTGTGATGGGTTCAGTGTGGTTTCTGGACAATGGTGCATCTTTTCACATGGCAGGAGATCGAGATTTGTTTACTGATCTGGATGAGAAAGATCTTGGAGTGCACATCGAGATGGGCGATGATGGTAGATACAGTGCGACCGGTATCGGTACCATTTCCTTTGAGAGAGAGTCTGGTAAACCCTTCGTATTGAAGGAAGTGATGCATGTTCCAGGATTGAAGAAGAATCTTATCTCTGTGGCGATGTTAGAAGACAAGGGATATGATGTTGTCTTACGAAAACTTTCTGTGCGGTAAGACATTTAGGCTTGAAGATAGGGGTTAGTCAAGAACCTTTATCGGTGTAGGTAGATGGCTTTCTTCATAATGGCATCTGAGAGTAGAAGGAGTGGTGGCCAGGACGATGGCGAGCTGTGGCACCAGAGATTGGGCCACCTTCACCATGGAGCTTTGAAGATACTGCAGCAGATTTCTACTGGGCTTCCTAAGGGCACTCTTGCGCAGTCAGATCAGTGCAAGGGGTGTACCTTGGGAAAATTTGTGAAAACCACCTTTCACGAGAAGGATAGTCGCGCCACGACGATCCTTGAGAGAATTCACACAGACGTGTGTGGACCTTTCTCAGTAGCTTCGACAGCAAAGCACAGGTACTATGTGATCTTTGTTGATGATTTTTCTCGGAAGTGCTGGATCTTCTTCATGCAGAAGAAGAGCGAGACATACTCAAAGTTCTGTGAGTTCAAGGCGCTAGTTGAGAAGGAATCGGGGAAGCATGTGAAGGCTCTTAGGAGCGACAATGGTGGTGAATTCATCTCTGGCGAATTCAAGGACTTTTGCAGCGCAGAAGGAATTCGAAGAGAGCTCATAGCACCTCATAACCCACAGCAGAACGGGTTTGCTGAGTGGAAGAACAAAACGATCGTGGGTGCTGCACGGGCGATGTTGCATGATCAGGGCCTACCCATTTACTTGTGGGTGGAGGCATGCAATACTGCAGTATATGTGCAGAACCATTGTCCTCACAAGATACTTGGCATGAGTACACCCGAGGAGGCGTTTTATGGTAAGAGGCCTGATATTTCCCATTTGAGGATTTTTGGTTCACCTGTTTACATTCGTATTTTTGACGGATGCAGGGAAGAAGGCGAAACTGACACAGAGGTAGGGATGACTGTAGGGGTACAGCGATCGCCTGACTATCATGTATTTCCAGACGGTCATGGCTTGTTGTGCGACGAGATATCAAATTTCATGAGGAGAAAGCCATGAAGTGTTAACTTGAGAGGGAGCCACACTTGCATGTAGATGAGGAGCTATTAGTTCCTAAGGATGAGCCTCAGGATGTGGATCAGCCACAAGAGGAGGTTCATGGAGTGGAAGAGACCACTCATGCAGCGCCAACCATTAGAGGGCGGAAGCGCACTACAGAAGCTGAGCGACTGGCTCAAGATGCAGAGAAGGTTGTAGGACCACCTACAGCACAACGCAGACAGAGACAGTCACCGGACCGGTACACTGGATACATGGCTCTTGTGAGCAAATGTGTTGTGACAGAACCATCCTCTTTCGAGGAAGCTGTGGAGGAACCCGCATGGGTAGATGCCATGGTGGAAGTGTATGATTCGATTGTCAGAAACAATGCATGGGAGATTGTCCCGCGACCGGAGGGGAAATCAGTGGTGGGTTCGCGATGGATCTACAAAGTGAAGCAGGCGGCTGACGGGAGTGTGGAGAAGTACAAGGTGAGATTTGTCACCCGTGGCTTCTCACAGATCGAGGGGATCGATTATGAGGAGACCTTTGCACTTGTCGCAAGGTACTCTTCCATACGGACGATCCTAGCTCTCTCAGCGCAGATGGGATGGCACATCCATGAGATGGATGTGAAGACTGCGTTCCTCAACGGAGTCATTGAGGAGGAGGTGTACATAGAGCAGCCTGAAGGTTTCGAGATCTTCAGCAGTGAGTCGCATGTGTGTCGACTCAAGGCGTTGTGGGTTGAAGCAGAAGTACCTCGTGCTTGGTACACACGGATGAAGCGGTTATTTCACCGGACTTGGATTCTCAGAGTGAGGCGGGAACTAACCTATACCGGTTGTGGTGGAGGGCAGTTGTTGATCATTGTACTTTATGTAGATGATTTGATTCTAACAGGTGATGAGTTTTTGATACTTTCATGCAAGGAGGATCTTGCTAGAGAGTTTGAGATGAAGGACTTGGGCCTCCTTCATTATTTCCCGGGATTGGAAATTTGGCAGCGCAGTGATGGACTATTTGTTTCTCAGGGTAAGTATGCCCGGGAGATACTGGAGAAGTTCAACATGCATGGCTTCAAGCCTGTTGATACTCCTCTTCCTGGAGGTTGGAGGAAGGAGGATGCTACTTCAGCGGAGGTAGTGGATGCCACTGTTTATCGACAGTTGGCGGGTTCTCGCTATGTATACGGTCGTGCACGACCCGTGCCAATAACATCTTTACATTAACCAGTGTCACAAGCTATAGTTAAGCCACAGAAAGCTCTTGGAAGAGCGGCAAGCATGTTAACGTTATCTTAGAGGCACATCGGGATATGGTTGTGAGATACAGAACCCGGGAGGATGAGGTGAAGTTATGTGGCTTCACGGATGCAGATTGGGTAGGGAGCCCAACGGACAGAAAGAGCACATCTGGAGGGATCTTCAGTATCGGGTTGACAGCAGTTTCTTGGTACAGCAGGAAGCAGAGATCCGTGGCACTCAGTTTAGCAGAGGCCGAGTATATGGCAATGAATTTGGCTGCATGCGAGGCTATATGGATGAGGAAGATCCTGGTCGGGTTGTTCGGTTCACACTTGGAGCCTACTGTGATTTATTGTGATAACCAGAGTTGCATTAAACTCTCGGCTAATCCAGTATTTCATGATAGATCCAAACACATCGACATCAGGTACCATCATATCAAAGATTGTGTGCAGTGGAGAATCATGTTACTTTCATATATTCCCACGGAGGATCAGGATGCTGACATCTTGACGAAGGCGCTCACCAGGAGAAAATTTGAATTCCACAGAGGCAGGATAGGGGTTGCGGATAATCCATATCTTGTTGAGAGGGAGTGTTGAAAATGCAACAAGATGATGGAGCTTAGTGAAATGAAGTCGCCTTCACTAAGTGGGCCCGCAGGCTATTTTTGGCGCAAAGTCTATTTTTGGCTTATGGATCATGGGTACATGAGTTCACGAGGATGCTGTTATGGATGGTTAGTGGATTAGGTAAAAATAGATGGACCTCTATTTTTGGTATCTTTTAGTGATCTATTTTTAAGTATGTTAAAATGATGGTGATATTATTAGCTCTTAATAATATTTGGACTATAAACATTATCTTATCCTCTTGGGAGCACTTGAGTTAAACTACGGATGTAGCACATGCAGTAATAATAAGGAAAATTACGCTATTCTTAGGTTTTGGTGAGCTATTGCATGGTTGACTTCAGTTAGAACTCATGTGGCAGAGTTTGGTGGAGTTGATGAGACGGTTGATGGAGTTGTGTTCGGTTTAACTTAGTTGAACTAGTTGTATTTAGTCTAACTGATAAATACACTAGTGATGAGTGGTGTGAATTAATTATTAATTAATTCACTAATTATTAACTCATAAATCAACTAAAGAATACATCAGTTAACTTCAGCGCATGGACAGTGCAGTGGAGACCAGTGTTAGAGGTGGGTGAAAGGGTGAGTCTACTATCAGTTGTGACTATAGCTGTGCATGAGATTTGCACACACATTGATTGATATTGCCAATGAGGATTGCGCAGTACAAGCCAGTGGGATTCGAACTTGGATCTCATCATTATTCATCCTGGATTGTGCAGTAGAGGCAGGCTAACAGGTGGAGGAGATTTGAACTTGTGACTTGTTCATATCTGAGCTAGTTAGTGTGTAACAATTGGAGATAGTGCTGAGAGCTTGTGAGGAGTTTGTGCTATGTATTGTTACATGTTCTCTATCATTATAATATACAGATAGTTGTGGGTTTTCAGCTGTAAGCTTTCCCCATTACATACTATGTTATATGTGTGCTTGATTATGTTTTTAATGTGTGCATGCGACTGCTTCTAATTCCACAAATTGATGATCAATGGTAGAAGAGGTTATGTATTATGCATGAAGCACAAATAGTGTGTAATCAGGATAATCTCGGTGAATAACTCATCTATTATTCAAATTTCTACATTCATTGCCACATTTGGCCCAAAAGTATAACCCATATTCATGCATTCACCCATTATTATCCACGACATATTTTTGAAGAGCTCTAAATTGCTTTTTTTCTTTTTTGTTTAAATGTAAGTAGCCAACAACAATATTGTTTGGATACTTTAGCAACAAAATATGTATCTAAAACAAACTTTGGCAACAAAAATGACCTATTTTCAATATGTTAAGTTTGTGTAACTATATTTATTTTTCTTTCCTTGTGTTCCCTTTTACCATATAGGAAAACCTCAGCCTTTGCAAAAATTCAAGGAGGCACGTGTCCAGTTACCATGCAATACACATGTCTTACAAACACATCTTGAATTAAACAAATGTTTAAAGAAGCTTTGTGCTTCCACGATATAGAATACGTAAATTGAATTCGTTCCTCACCAAAAATCTACTTTGAACTAACCATCTTCAGTCATTTTTACAAATTTTCTACCAGTTTTACGATCTTATGTCTCATTTTCCCATATTCTACATTAACAAAATATTTAAAAGATATTTTCGTGTATTTCTTCACTTATGACACTTTCACGTATGACAATAACAATAATAATAATTTCAAAGAACAATCTTCTTCACACTGTACAATGATACAACGGATCAAATTTATTTACTACTGATAAACTTTTATTATTAGTAGTTGTTTGTTCCTTAACGAAATTTTTTAACAACTTCCCGCTTCATTGGAAACTATAGTATTTTCCTCGTAGTCAAAATCCACTAACTATTATTTGTTTTTACTACAATTATTCCTATTTTCCATTGAACTACATTGACTATCTAATAGATATGTTCAATATGTATAAGGTTTTGTGACAATTGTGACCACTAATTTTGGTTGTGTTGTATGTAGAAGAATTCGTGAGGTGTTCACCATGCAATATGTTTATCATACACATTGAAAATGCATGTTAAATTACTTTTCGGACCATGTGGTTACAAATAGAATCCTCGTGTGGGTTGTACAATATTGCTCATGTTGTTACATGCTATGAGGGATTATCACTGCAAGCTGATTTGAAGCGAAAGTGAAAACTGTGTAGCATTATTGACAGGTAAACAATGCATTTATTGTTCTATATGCGAGTAGTTAGAACATTCATGCAATATATGGTGCAGTCCTGTAGCAATGATGTACAACTTTAAAATACGGCACAATATGATAATATTAAACATGTTTACAAAAAACCTCTTACGTTTGAATTACTTTCGTTCTATGAAGTTAAAACCTCTTATTTTTCTTATTTTATATATTTGATCTAACTCATATTACCATAGCAATGTTAATGGAAACAAGTAAAATAGATATTGTTACGGACAATGATAGATTTCCTAAGATGTATGTTTTTGTTTTATTTATTGTACTTTTATTATATTTTCATTACACAATCCAGTGTATGTAAAAGAAACACCTTTTCAATTTCCAGGAAACATATGACACTTAGAGATTCGGATCCAGGACAACAATTACAAGGAAAAATGTATTTTTGAACATTTTTATAAAACATTTTTATTAATTGAAACTAAGATCTATTTAGAAATTTTCTACACTAATAATTACTTTGCATTATCCTATTATGTTTTCATTATACAGTGTGTACTTAGTTTAATTTATAATGTCCTTTTAAGCAAGGATTAGTCTATTATTTGTGAACAGAAAAAAGATATTGAATTCAAATGATATCACAGTAGAGATGGACAAGAATATAGAGACATCCATGAGTGGTACTACAAAAAAAAATATTGCAATAAAAAAAAACAAGACCAACAGAAACCAACGAATAAATAAAGGAAAATAAGTACTTATTAGAGAAATTTTGAGGTCTAAAATGGGTCTCAAAATAAAAATGTACAACCAAAATCAACTTTATATCAACCAATAGGATTCAAGATGATGATGTCAACCATGGGGGATGATTCACCATTTTTTGACTAAAAAAACAAAAATATTAAAAAATAAAAAATAAACTATTTTTTCAACTTATCGCCCTACTGTTTACTCAAATTTCAAGCAAGAGCACTCGTTAGATGTAGAATTCGATTATGCATCCAAAAAGTGCTCTCGCTTGAAATTTGAGTAAACCATAGGGAGATAAGTTGAAAATTGAAAATACAAGTTGAATATATATATATATATATATATATATATATATATATATATATATATATATATATAATTTGATGATGTAATCTAATCTTATTTTATTATTTCCACTATTATTTTATAATATTCCTTAGGAGGCCAATTTTAGATCTCAAAATTTCTCTAATGTTTGTGCACGTTCAATTAATTTTGTATCATATATTCTTTCTCTTTTTTTGTCATTTTGTTTTTTTTTTTTTTTTAATTTGTTTCAATTCAATGTTGATGACTAGACAAAACGAAAGTGAGTATATGCCATTGTTGATCGAAGATATCAATAACAATATAACTAAAATGATTTTTTCATGGCTTTCTCCAGGTTACATATTTAATATTTTTTGACAAAGCAAACAAGACAAAAGCAATATTGTGTGTAGACTTAACAGATAAGAAAGCAGAAATGACAATAACATTTCTTATGCCAACACAGTTAATCAAACAACATGAGTTAAAACATGTTGAAAATGTTGGTGTTTCTATTACATATTTCGAAAGAATTCCAAAGCATAAATACAACAGTGGTAATTGCGAAAAAACTACTTGCCTAAATAGTTTAAGCAATTTAGAAAGAATTTTTCCTATTTGTGCAGAGTATTGATTCTTTCCAAATATGACAATTTAAAATATGTCATGTAATGACGATGTATTTCCAGTAGGCACAATTGTTTCCATTGCAATTTTGATAATACACACAGCAATGCAATATGTAATGGAAATCAAAGACAACAATATAAAAGATGATATGGCAACAATGAACTTTGATTTATTTAAATGTTTAATTTTTATAAAGTTTCTTTCCATCAAATTTTTTTTTCACCAGGGAAAACCAATTTTCATTGAAATAAAAAAACAAAGTTACATATGTGTAGCTCTATATACCCCAATGTTTAGTAAAAGTTATTTTCATATATTATGCAGTTCTCATGTATTGTTTTACAAATTCTACATATGTAACAGGTTCAAGTACATGATAAATTTGTTTCTACACGTGTTCCAATTCAAAGAGAATTGTAGAAAAATGTTTTTCCATTGATCTTGCTAAAATATATAGTTAGAAAAAAATAAAGATTTTTTCAAAATTCACAATCAACGTTCATATTTCCATTGAAAACATGAAAGAAAGTCGAAAATCTAAGAAACTTGCCTTCCTTGCCAAGTGGAATATGTATGGTAAACTATATTATATTGTTTATATAGACGTAGATATAGAACTTCATTAAAGAGACATTTGATTTCATGTTACTAAGTCTTTGTTCTCTATATCAATTTTACAATACTTACAAAGATACCTGACAACAATCAGTGCATATATGAATCCATTCAATATTATATGTGTGAAATATAGTACTCTATTACAAGTGCTAGAACTATGAATAAGACTATGCTTTATTGCATCGCTTGCAAGCAGGACAATCATTTCCTTTATTTCCATCGGTTAAACTGCATCATACATGCAAATGACATGACTGAAATATAATGTCTTTTGAGGGGCATATAAATGAAAAGAGTATTACCTACACTACGAAAAAATTCCTACGAGCAATATTGTGCAGAAAAACATATGTTATTGAAATCATGTCCAATTTCAAGATACATGGCACATTTACTATAAATCATCGGAATGTAGTTATACGTATACAATGATGGTTTTCTTTGTTTGCATTATCAAGCAATCTGGTAATGGCACAATTCTCATTGCTTTCATTTCCAAGCACCCTAACATCGCCTTAAAGTTTTTGGTTCATGAATTTCATTTTTGTTGAACAATTGTTTGTTTTAATAGATAATTGGGATATGATTACACATTGTCAATCGATATACTATACTTATGAGAATAATATTAACAACGTAATCATTGGAGCAAACAAGGCGATTGCTTCTACTAATGCAAATGTTACTGTGACATTGTACAAGATCGTATCTCAATGAACAATTTTGTTCGGGCTCTATGTTTTGTACTATGTTATATCATGTTTTCTTTCTTGCAGTCTCATTTCTTACATTGTTTTATTGATCGATTATATTTGCAAGTTCTATAACTACTCAAACAATATCGCAAGTTGGTGATGTGACAATTTGCAGCTTCGTTAATAATCTTCTAGTGACATTTTTATTAATTAATGGACTTTACAATCATGGTTTTCTTTATTTACAGTGTCGACCAATCCATTATTATTTCTATTAAAAAAATTATTTCATGTAATATTTAAATAAATATATAAACAAATCATTGTCATACAGACTTGAAACGAATTTCTAAATCAAATAAGCAAGATTACAATATAAATTATAAAACATGTTGCATTTATAGATACATCTATAATCTAGAATAGTTTGATGTGTTTTTTTTTTCTTTAACTTTGTTGAGAATATTACAATACATAGCCTTTAGCATATACTAAATTTCGAAATTGGTTCAGCAAATAGCAAAAATTGGTAACGATTTCTTTACTAATTAACCATTCTTTTTGGACATTAACACTTATAGTGATTATGTTGTAAGAATTGATAAGTGGTTGGTTGACAACATTTTTACTACATCTATTCCATATTTGAATCACCTAAGCATTTGTCCAAGTTCTATTATCTTATCCACTAGCATTAAAATATCTTGACTAAGAATTAAGATATATTAGCTGAGCATTAATATATCTTGGCTTTATGCATGTACCTCTTCCTCTGCACTCCTGCCATTATTTCTTTGGGCCATTTGTTTGTTGTTAGTAACAAATTCAAAAACCAATAGACAAATAAGCAAAACCTTGTAACACTTAGGAGTTTCAGAACAACAAAGCAAGTCAGTTGCTTATAACTTACCAACGAGTCTACAACAAAATGAACATCAACAAATTTCTTTAAAGGCAACATGCCTACATATATTACGCTAGAGGTGATAGACCATCTAAATCATGAATTTACATCTAAGTTCTGAAACAGCATTTAACTATTATCAATTTTAATGTTATTCATTAACTAATGATCGTCATCAATATGAATACTAATGATTTTTCTGATCTTAATTAGAAAAATTTGTTGTGGAATTTGTTACTTTATATCATATATGTTTTACTTAAATTCCAATTTGACATAGTCCAATTGATACAATTACATTTCACGATTGATCTATTTTACACGCTTTACAAATCAATATTGAGATAAAATTTTAATAATATCATAAACCACATTTTATTTTGATTAACTAAAGCTCTTTTGCCAATAAATAAAATCCTTTTCCTGTTTATTCAGTGAACCAATGTGTATTTAGCACATTTACTATGTAGACTTTCCTTGTTATCGATCGGCTTTTACTTTGTGAAAGGCACAGTGATTCCAAATCTTAGATGTTAATTCGTGAATTGGATGCCTTATTTCCTTTTTCCCATTATGAAAATATTAAATGAACTTTGTTCACTGAAATAAGTAAATTAGGTAACAGTTTGTAACTTCGAATGGTTTTTGTCATTTTTCCTTAAGCTAAAAACTAGAATTACAAAACTATTACAAGTTTTCCTGCACAATAAAAGCTTTGATTACATTTCCAAAAACCATCCTTCTCTGAACATCATCAAAAATCTATGACTAAACAGTACCATCCATTCCCATGTTTCACTTTCATATAGGCACAACATAATAAAAATTATTCTTAAACTATTTAGTTGAGAAATAGCCTTTGAAATAGATTGAATCTACCATCGAAGAAATGGAATCAGGTCCATCCGCATAACTATCATTTGGCCTCCAACCAAATTTCTAATACGTAAATTGCAATTCCTCCACATATCCTCCATTTACGACTTACCTTTCTAATTATTGATATGTAGATACAAAATTCGAATCACTTTTAAAATCATTATGTATTCTTTAATTCACTCAATAAATATTGAAGGAACTATCTTATAATATTGATAGATATAATTTTATTGATATGTTAAAACCAATAATCATTACACAATGCATTCGAGTAGATGTTATTAAGTGTTTTAGGGATAACGTAAGTCTGTATCAATTTTCTCAATAGATATTAATATGATTGTTAATAATTAATTAATTATTCAATGCTAAGTGTGATTTCCAAGTTTTTTCATCTTTGTAAATCGTCTTGACAGATATTTTTCATATAACACACATGTCCTTTCTTAGTGGACAAAGTCATGGAGGAATATGAGGACATTTTCTCCTCACCCACAAAGGTTCCTCTACACTGTCAGGTCAAGCACTCCATTGATCTGACCCTAGGCGTACCGCCGCCTGATATTTCCATACCTCATGCGACCACACAAATAGAATCCACACATGTACTCTCTGAGGCTGATAAAGAAACCAAATTTACTGAACACATCCAGCATGTCCACCCGCGGGTCCATGACATCTTCGACAATCCCAATACCCAGTTCAACAGAATTTGCCTCATCTCATGGAGGATCTCAACGCAATGGGGACCATTTCTTCCTAAGGGGGGAGGAATGATCCAGGTGGATATTTGTGGCCACCCACCTATTCCATTTGGACCCGCACCATCGGTTCTTTCAATTTTTCACTTTCAACACAACTTACTATTTTTAGCAGGTTTTCGAGTACTGAACCTCGGGAGCCTTTTTGGTGCCCTAATGATCCAGGTGGATATTGGTGGCCACCCACCTATTCCGTTTGAACCTCCACCATCAGTTCTTTCAATTTTTGAGATTCAGCACAATTTACTATTTTTAAAATTTTTTCGGATCCTGATATTCCAAAGCTGTTTTGAGGCCCTAAATGAAGTTTTTTGGGAAAACCGGTAGAAAAAAGGTTCCATGTACCGATTTTTCTCACTCAAAAGTTATATTCCTCGGATAGATATTTCTAACGAGTTATTGAGCGCGTCAAACGGAGATCATATGTCAAAGTTACGTCCCCGAGATGATTAATGTACCAATTTACCCAAACGGGGCCCATAGTTTTGGCGCTTCACCTCCTAGGGTTAGGTTTTTGGATGTTTAGGGTTTTCCATTGTTTCTTAACAATAATAGGCCTTTAAGCCTCATTGTAACATAGTTCAGAGGCCTGTAGCCACCACATCTCTTCTCAGAGATAAGCTACCCATGCCCTAGCTAGTGTATTTCCATTATGTTTGTAAGCAAATTTCAGTTATTTGATATTAATGAAATGAAGTGTTATTTCCACTGCATCTTTGTATTTATGGTTATATGTGTATTCTTTTGCGTTCCTGCATAAATCCGGATCAATTACATAATAAAATATATTATAAATACTAATGTTATGCTACACAAATAATGAGTACAAAATGCGATATTAAATTCGATAAATGAAAATTGATATTTTATATTGGCTATGAAGTGATTGTGAGACATTATATATTAGCTTTGAATTTTTCCACACTTAGTCTCCACACTTAAGCAAATATCCACACTCATGCACATGTTTAGAAAAATAATCTACAAAATCCTTTTGTGTGGAGTGCAGAGATCCATGCAATGAAAGCTTTAAAGCTACCTCCACACAATGGACTTCCTCCACACTTGCACACATGTACCTAATTTCAAAGAGATAACCATAAAACAATATTATTCTCAATGATCTTCTAATGATATTTGACAATACAGAGATATGCATTATTTATAATTAAAATATTGCGAACAACAAATATGGATTATTTGATACTAAAATATTAGCAATTTAAAAATCATTATTTACAATTAAAATATTTTCAATAATATTGTATGGGTCCACCATTTTCCTCGGTGTTATTGCGAATAGCAAATATAGATCATTTAATACTAAAATATTAGCAACAAAGTCCTTTAGTGCGGGATCTGTAGATCCGTACGATAAAAGCTCAAAAGCTTCCTCTGCACAATGTACTTCTCTGCACTTTCGCACATGTGCCTAGTTTCAAAAATATAACCATAAACACTTTTTTTGCTCCAACACTTACCTTGGTGTTATTGCAAACAATAGATGTGCATTATTTAATACTAAAATATTAGGAATAGAAGTATTTAGTGCAAAGTGCAAAAATCAGTATGGAACATCAGAGAAATTTTGAGGTTTAAAATGGGTCCCCTAATTAATATTATAAAATAATAGTAGAAATAATAAAATAAGATTAGAATACATCATCAAATTTTAGAGGTAAAAAAGAAAAACTACTTGTTCAACTCGTATTTTCAACTTATCTCCCTATGGTTTTACTCAAATTTCAAGCGGGAGCACTCATTGGATGTATAATTTAATTCCTCATCCAAGGAGTACCCATGTTGCATACTTTCGATGGTCCCTGCTACACAAAAAATGAGAAATACATGAAAAAATGTGATTTCAATCACGTTTTTAATGTATTTCTCATTTTTTGTGTAGCAAGGTCCCTCAAAAGTATGCAACATAGGTACTCCTTGAATTAGGAATTAAATTTTTCATCCAACGAGTGCTCCTACTTGAAATTTGAATAAAATCGTAGGGAGATAAGTTGAAAACATGAGTTGAAAAAATAGTTTTTTTTAATTTTTATTTTTATTTGATTTTTATTTTTATTTTTTAATCATCATCTTGAATCCTATTGGTTCTTATGAAGTTGATTTTGGTTGTACAATTTTGTTTTGACGCCCATTTTAGACCTCAAAATTTTTCTAATGATTTGTAAAAGCAATAAACCATAAAAATATTTACTAGACTTGTGTGGAGCTTTCGTTGTGCCATTCAAAATCATGACATCACTTCAATTTGAATTTGAGAGATGGAAAACTAAAATACGAAGATATGAATTATTTATAATTAAAATATTTTGCAAGGTAACAACTTCAAATGTTTATGACTAACCAAACTGGGTTGAGTAAGGAAGTAGTTATGCAAAGGTCATTGTGCGTGTGTAGAGGCCGCTCCTCGAAAAGCGTTATTTAGTACGAAAGGAAGTTCAATGACTGAACATAATTGTTTCTTTGAATTTTATTGATATCTTGATTTACAAAATATATCCATAACACAAGAAGATTATTGCTATTTTTCATATATTTTTTGCATATTCCATCCACACCATTAACGAGGTCATCCTTTGTATTATAGTTCCATGCATATAGCTTAACAAGAACATTGTATTTGATAAGGATTCTTGATAGTAATCTCATTTTTTTCTCATCTGCTACAAACCATATTTCCTTAATGTGAGATTCGTTAATTACATCAAGAAATATTAGCTCTTCATTTACATGTGACAACGTTTTTTCGTTATGCTTCTGTACATCCTTGTTTCGGTAAAATATGTATAGAAATAATGGATCCCGTGGAGCATAATTATTATTCAGGAACGTATTTCACAAGATAATAGCTTCAAATGTCAATGACAAATCGAAATGCGTTCTTGAGTACGGAATTTGTTGTGCGAAGATGGTTGTGTGTGTGTGAAAGTGAGTGCATAATGAAGGCTCCACACAGTGACAGTAGAAGCTCTGAACAAGCAAAGCTCCACACAAATCTAGTAAATATTTATAAATTTTATTTCTTAGCATTGACTCCACGGTTAATCATTTATTTCAAAGAATCTAAAATTAAGCATTTAGTATCACATGGCATTGATTTTTTTTTCTTTTTTTCTTTTTTGAAAGGAAGGCGTGTAAACGTAAACACTCGTTAGCACCTAGTGTTTAAAGTTTTAAATAGTGTGTGGAGCTTTTCTGCACAATGAGAACTTTGCACAATCGCGTATTCCAGTTATTGTTTTACTCGATTGTAATGAGTACATGTGTCAATTAAACAATTTTTTGAATTTTGTGTGGAAATATTTTACTATGCAAAGAGCTTTCATTGTCGGAAGATTAATTAGGCATGTAAAATTAAGCATTTAGAAACATGTGGCGTTGATTTTTTTTTTTGAAAAGGAGGCACGTAAACTTAAACATTCATTGTCACCTAGTGTTTAAAGCTTTTAAACGTTGTGGAGCTTTGTATGTAAAGTAGTGCGGAGTTTTTCTTGTGCGAATGTTTTCTGCACAGTGAAAGCTCCGCACAATTACACATTCTATTTGTTGTTTTACTCAATTTTAATGAGTATGTATTGCAAAGAAAATGCATGTGCCTATATATTTCACTATGTGGAAAGCTTTGTGTAAGGTTTATTAAAATAATAAACAAAAAAATTTATATATTTTTTAAAGTATTATTTAGAAATTTATTCCTCTATTAATAACGGCTTCGAATTCCAATGATTGACCATAAGGCATTATTGAGTATGGAAGTAGTTGTAAGGAGGTGGTTGTGCATGTGCAAAGGTGTTTGTTCAGAGAAAGTGTGTGTGGAGGTGGATGTTTGGAGAAGTGTGTGTAGAGAAAAAATGCATGTGCGCACAACTTTCACTGTGTGGAAATCTTTGTACAAGAAACAAGCAAGTTAACCAACCTCCAACTCAATTGTAACAATGATTATTTAATAATGTCAAATCTAATGATTTTTATACATAGCATGCTTTTTATTAAAATCAAAGCTCTGCACAAGAAAATCTTAAGGTTTATTTGTTAGTGTGGGCTCCCCAGTTAATCATTTATTTCAAAGCACGTAAAATTAAGCATTTAGGAAACAGTAACAGTAACACTAACACTGTTATGGTGTTTCTCTATCCAATGATGCATAACTGATGTAGTTGCATGTATCTCCAATTAATATTTCCATGTGCGGAGATGACTATTACTTTTACAAATTTCCACATACTATAGCCTTACCGTTTTATTAAATTCATGATCAAATTAATCATATTTTTACTAGTTAATCATTTATTTCAAAACATGTAAACTTAAACATTCGTTAACACCTAATGTTTAAAATTTTTAAATAGTCTCTGGAGATTTTCATGTAAAGAAATATGAAAATATTTGCTTATATGGAGCTTTTCCGCACAATGAAAGCTCTGCACAAGTCTAGTAAATATTTTTAAGTTTTATTTCTTATTGAGGGTTGGAGAGATAAGGAAGAGACACCATTCAATTAAAGCACTTTCCTCCACACTTCCGCACAATTAAATTTTTAGATCAATTTCACATATTCTAGTTTCTGTTTTACTCAATGTGTTGAAGCTTAGGTGAAAATATTTCACTATGCGGAAAGCTTTGTGCGAAGAGTATGTAGAGATATTTTTTCTTTCATTGTGTGAAATTTTATTTGCACTTCATGAAATATTTAATCAATTAATTAGAAATAGTTGTAGAGGCAAGGACTATGTTGCATTGTAGCTATTGATCTTGTTTCATTTCATTATTTTTACTGTCTAATAGAAAATATTATGTAGTTGAAACAATTATCTCCTGGTAGGTTGTAAATTGTTCCTTGACATAATGAAATATCCATTATAATTGGGTTATATAAGGTTATGATTGAGTGTACAAAATGTTATGATGCATATTGTAGCAATAACTAGTTTTCCCTTTATGCCTCCTTTTCAGGTAGCATTAACTAGCATATTATCTCATGCTATTATGGACAAAAATGTTAAAGGTGAAAAACCTAAATGTAAACCTCTCAAGGAAAGTTGTTTCCCTATTTTTGTGAATGATTTTGCTAATTCTAGTGAGGCAAAAAATACTTATGTCCAAGCAACACAAAAGGAAATCCACCTATTTAACCAAATGCATGTTACCAATTATTTGATAAAATACCAATCCTGGATATGTCAAATAAAAGTAAATATTATATATTTGTGATATCATTGGAAAGGATAACTATCGTTAATTTGTAAATGGGGGTTCTATGGCTCATCCATGTTGCCAATGCATATCTTCAATGCAAAATTTAAATGTGCAAAATTATTTGCAATTGTGATATCAATGTTAAGTTCAAACCTCTATTATCCCAACTATGGACCTTGAAAATGATCAAAATAGATACAACTGCAAAGTAATGCAACAAAGATGCCTACTAAAAAATTTAATAGGCCCCCAACACATATTCTTAGCTAGTCACTATAAGGTATCTTACTTGTGTGGACTATGGTTAGATTAATGTGTTGTAATTTACTAATTCATGGTTTGTTTGATATGTTGATGATGTGTGATCATTTCATAATTAAGTTTAGTAAATTGTTGATGATTAAATTTCATGTTTGACATATGATCCTATGATTTATAATATTTTATGATATTGAAATAATTTTTGGGATGTGAATGTCTAGTACAACCTTGTAATCTATTCTTTATTGTTATTGTATTCTCTAGCTCTAGTGGTTTTGGTCTCTCACACCTGCAACAATGTGAAACATGGTTGGGAAGCTAATAAGTGTGTCAAATCTCAATGTGTCTTCTTATGCATAACTTTTCACAAAACAAGGAAAGTTATAAGCATTGGACATTATTACAATACACTTGTGTAAAGTTGGGTTAGAGGTAAAGGTTCCTCCATTGACTTATGGTTATGTGCTTAGCAAAGGGAACAATCATATGGCCTGGAAAGTGAAATATATTAGCAAGAATCCACATTACAAAATGTTGGATATAATATTTGTGGTTAAAATTGTAATCAAGAAATTGTGATCATTCTTTTGATTCAAAAGTGGATATTGAAAGGGAAAAATTGTATATTTTGACCTAATCCATAGTACAGTTCGTTGTTACACCACATGCTTAATCGAAGGGAAGATTTTTTATTTTTGACATTGCACTCCCATTCACAACCAAATCCATTCTAAAATTGTGGGTTTATGAGAGGGAAGTAAGTGGATTGAGAACCTTGGAAATATATTTTGGCTTGGATTTTTGTTTGAAAAAATTGTTAAGAGCCAATTTTGATCATTAATACCATGATCCCTCATTCCTTATATTTGTTGGTTAAAGGAGATTAAATTTGGCCATTGTTTCATGGAATAAGATTGATAGAAAAACAAGGATGGATACATCTCCTCCACCAAGTTCAAAAAGAACTACAAAAGAGGTGACCCATGACTATCATGGTATTTTTTTGCCTTCAATTTGTAGGTGTGATGCTTAAGAAATGGTTTGGAATTTGGTTCACTAGCATGCTTAAAACCTTGCCAATTTTCTATATGCACCATTCTGTGTTTGTACTTCCTCCTGCAATTATGTTTGCCTTCATTTTCCCCTTTAATACAACTCATATTTCACTAAATGGACACAATTTTGGGTTTTGAAAATCCCATTCAATCATTGACCTGTTGTTTCGAATTTTCTTATTGCTACTTATTCAATATACTATGGTCCATCTCTCATTTTGGTATTTGGTAGTAAAGGCTAATGAACAACCCAACACTTATATTTCAAGCCTCCTTTGTTAAATTGTCCTATGCTTTAAATTGAATATTTTAGTAGCATTTCCAACCATAGCTTAATGAGATTTTGGGACAAATTTCTATTGTTGAGAGGGTTTTCACTTAGCTACTATTTAGCATAGTGTAGCTAGTAGAAATATTTACAAATCATGGAATATAGATTCCATGATATATTCATGCTCTAGTTTCATTTTTAAAGGGAAATAATAACTAACATAAGACACTTGAAAAACAAAAAAACATGCACACATAACTAGAGGATTAATACCCTTAAGGGAAAATACTTTGATAATTGGCTTGAATAATAAATATAACCTTGCAGTTGACCAACTTAGGTATATTAGCATATTTGGGGTTTCCATCGCCATTTTTTTCCCATTAAAATCCCGGCAAGGGTGTTTGATTGTTGTAATTGACTTGTTTATTTCAATCATCAACCCTCATTAGCGGCACTACAATTATAAATAACAAATCTAAATGCTAAATGAACAACATACCATTCTAGGAAATATTTCAAGCTACAATTTTATGTTTTAATCTAAAAACATCACACATTAAGTAATGATGTCACACATGAGGAAGGTTTTCATTTCCTTCTTTTAGGTGGATTTGCCAAAGTTTCTATCACATAATTGTTTATTAGTGAAGGTGAGCGTCCCTCTTGTATTAGCATGGACCCAATTCCTTTTCCTAAGGAATTGCACTTTAAAACAATTGAAACCAAGTCAGTTACTAAGGTGGTAACTAGCATAGTGCACATATCATATTTTAAATCTTGAGAAGATTGCTCAACATCCTCATTTTAATTTAAGGCAATTGTTTTTAGAAATTTGGTGAGGGGAGCGCCAACTTTACTATAGTTATAACAAAATTTCTATAGTAACTTATGAGACCAAGGAAACTACACAAACTTTTCAGGGTCTTGGAATGAGGCCAAACTTTTATTCTCTCTCTATTTCTTATGATCAACATGCACAACCTCCCCACTAATGATGTTTCCCAAAAATTCTACTTCAAAAGAAACAAAAGCACATTTACAAAATTTGAGGAATAAAGTTATGATTATGAACAAGTTGTAAGACCCAATTCACATGTGCCATATTGGTCACTCAAGTTTCGTTGTAGACAAAGATGTCATCAAATAATTCCAAGAAAAAAATTTTGTAGAGAGGGTCTAAATATGTGGTTCACAGGGATCTAAAAGGTTCAAGGTACATTGCAAAGACCAAAAGGAATCACGAAAAACTTGAATGACCTTTATTAGTGTGGAAAACAATTTTGGAATATCCACTTCTTTCGCGTGAATTTGATGATAACTAAAGAAAATATAAAGCTTGGTGAAGCACTATGCTCTATGCATCTCATCAAGGAAATCAACAATGACTCAATGGAAAAATTATCTTTGATTATTAACTTGTTAAGAGCTCAAAAATCAAGACACATGTGCCAATGGTCATGCTTTTCAAAAACCATGACAACCAAAAAATAGTAGGGGCTTGTACTAGGATGGAAAATGATTTCAATAAATATCTCCTAGACAATTATTTCAATTTCATTCTCTTGGGAAAAATGATGATGATATGGACACAAATTAAGTGGTAGAAATTTGAGAATCAATGATATGTTATGATCATGCTCTCCATGTGAGGGTGTTAATCCTTATGGAACTCCAAGTATCTATTGGTGATTCTCCACTAACAACTAGAAATTTTGATGCACTAGATGTGAAGCGTCTTCAAAACCTAAATCATGGGGAATTGTGCAGTAATCGCAGAATAAAAATATTTGGAATATTTCCCATATGGCGAGAGCTATATATTTTAGGAAATATTCTTGTAAGACCTTTAATAATGTAGGAAGTTCCATCCTTCTAAAAATTTGTATATGAAATCCAAAGTGATGGGGCCTAATGTTTTCATCCATTCATCACCCAAAACAATATCACAACTACCCATTTCAATGGAAAACCTGGGAATTTTCATGCTAGCCACCAAATTTCATATATCCCTCATTAGTAATCATAATTTAAAAGTCATTAACAACATGGATATAATATAGTGTTTCTTGGACAATTCAATGATGAATTAAATTATGGGCAATACAATGACTTTCTTATGCTTAATATATCCATCCATATTTAAAATATAAGGTGAAGGAATATACATCAAAGCATGAAGGGACATTTGGGGTGCTTCACCCAATTGCATGAAGAGAAAATTCCTTGGTTATGGGAGTGGATTCCTCTCAAGTTCGTCCATCAACATAATCCTTATAATGACCATATATATTTTTGTTCCTTACACTTATGATTGAGAGAATTTTTCTATCGTAATTGTAGTAGAGACCCTTGAATTAATGCTCTACCATTTTATCCCATTTCAACTTGTGGAGTAGGTTGTTAAGGAGCTAACATGTTTATGTTGACATTATGATTGCATGTGTTGTCCTTGATGGCAACCCACTTGTAAAATACCAAGTATATTGGTTTTGGATAAGCTCAGAAGTGGAAAAGTGATGGAACAAAATGTCAGAATAATGGGACGAAAGCTCTACATAACAGAATCAAAATATGGATAAAGTACATATTTGAGGAACTATACACGATTTGGTAAAGGCAAAGTCGTGTATACACGTGGGTACAAAGAAGCAAAGTCACATATGAGATAGTGCACTAATTATATAATACCAGGGGTCCTTACCATGGTATTAGCCCACATTATTGAGCGCATTAACGGTTATTTGATCCCATCCAACAAATACCATCGGCACTTGTGTGGTTTTGGCTCATGGTATTGGCTAAGGCTCACACTATATAAGGAGGAGAATATCATAGTGCTAAGTGTGCATCAGTATGTGAATTGAATGAATACTTCAATTTGAAGTATATCTGCATGGAATGTGCTATAATCAATAGATAGATCTGATATTATGATGCACTTATGAATACAATGATGGATCAGGATCTCTAGACCTAAAATGACTAGGTATTTGCATGATTTTTTTATGATTTTCTTAGATCTGTGGTCTCGTGCATGTTTTTTGAAGTGAAGGGTATGATCTGAGTAGATTTTTTATTCTAAATTTTTGTGCAGTCCTGAATTATTTATAGATCTAGACAAGGGTTTGTCTCATGGAATGCACGTATACACGCGGGTTTGGCTCAGCAAAGGCACGTATATATTCATTGAAATATATACGAAAGTTGGTTTTGGAAGAAGCGTGTACGATCACTGATTTATCTTATGGAAGGCGTGTATACAAGCTAGGGTTTTACTGAATAATTCTGAAGGAAATGTCTGATCAGTTTTGTTGTATTTATGTTGTCTGTCAATGATGTATTCATTTAGATCTAGTTTGTTTAAGTACTGATTATGCTGCTAGTTGATTGTGTATAAAGAGTGATTGGTTGATTGAATATGATGGATGTTGCTGACTGTATGAGGGCTCTATAAATCTAACAAAATATGTCTGAATATATGTGATCTATTCTGAGTTTGGTCAGAACTTTAATCTTAGTATATTAAGATCTATATGCAAGTTGCTCCATAGAAGAGCACATATGCACGAGGGTTGTCGTAACTAAAATAGTGTATACATATATCCTATGAATGATCAAGGTTGTAGTTGATTCTGTGTGGTGATGCAAAAGTCTGGGTTTAGTTCTGTTGTCTAGTTAAATTGATCTCACTGTTCTGTTCGAATTTGGCTGATGGTTGTTTCATTTGATATACAGGTTGTGTTGAATTAAAATTTGTTGGATCCGGTGTGAAAATTTATGGAACGTGGTCTGCAGTGGTTCTGAGGGTCGAAGCCTTCAGTGTGGAAGATGAAGCTTCCTTCTAGTATCAGGTGGTGATTAGATCAGGGGGTTGTAGCTCCCCTCCAATGGTGGCTGGTAAACGAGATCAGGGGGTTGGAGCTCCCTTCCAGTAGCAGATGGAGAATGAGAGAAGGTTGCAGCCTTTTCTAGTGGGTGCCTACATGCTTGTATGAGTCTGTGCCAGTACAACATTGTAAGAATTTTTCTATATAATAAATATTGAAAACAGAGATGACAACAGCGGTGGTTTTCTCCCAAATTTGGTTTCCACCTTAAATTCTGGTGTTCATGTGTGCTGCTTATATGTGATGATTTATTATGTTCTCACTGCACATGCTTACTGCTTACTAAATGTCTGATGAATGAATGATGCACTTTTCTAAGTAATGTTACTGAATATTTATCTGCATAATAAGTGCATTGGGCATGCACAAGTTTTCTTAAAGAAAGTTGCATATATACGAAGTTGGATTAAGTGAAGTAGCATATAGAAATCAGCAAGTAATGAAAATATTGTATGAGTTTTAAAATACTGATTCACCCCCCCCCCCCTCAGTATTTTTCACAACAAATGGTATCATAGAAGGTCCTTCTGAAGAAGATTGATCGCTAGAGGGAAGATCAACCAAGATGATGAATCAAGATGGAACAACATCTATCAAACCACCACTCTTCAACAGAAACAATTTAATCTTCTGGAAGACAAGAACAAGATCCTATCTTCAGTCTCTTGGAGCATATGTTTGGGAAATTGTTGAAGGAGATTAACAATATCCAGCTGCAGTTCCCACAGATCCAGTGACAAATAAGAAATATGAAACTGATGCGAAATATTTCAATGCATTATTGGGAAGCCCGGCCAAATCAGAATTTGTCAAGGTTATGCAGTTAGATACAACAAAGGAGATATGGGACAAAATAATTTTAAGAAATGAAGGCGATGCTAAGGTAAAAAGTGCTAAACTCCAATCTCTCAGAATTCAATATGAAAATCTCAGAATAAATAATGATGAAAGTATTGGTGGTTTCTTTCTGCTTCTAGATGATATCGTAAATCGTATGAGAAATATGGGTGAAGACATAAAAGAAACAACTCTAGTAGAGAAAATATTAATATCTCTAACTCCTAAATTCGAGTCAAAGGTGTCTGCTATTGAAGAGAAGCGGTGATCCAGGGTAAATTCTTGATACCCTTAACCAAGAACTTTTACTTCGACTGATAATTAGAATTGTATTTAATTAAGACGTTAATGAACTGGAATGAACAATTGTAGCTGTAAATAAGAGGAACATAAATGAACAAGATCCGCAATCATAAGCACACGTTGTTTGATAACGGAGTTCTTCCAGGAGGGACTACATCTCTGGGCCTCGGTGTCAAGATGGTGTAGGCCACTACATTATGTGGTGTAAGAAGAAGACGTACATGGATGTGTTTCCCTATGACATACAAGGAAAAATTTCCCTCACATAGGAGTGGCTTGACTTCTTTAAGAGATGTTCCACTGCGGAACTCTCATACATAAAGAAAGACTCCTATCAGTATGATCATAGCTGACATGTAATAAATAAGAGTATCCCGCCAATCCTGGAAAACAAGGGATCTCAACAATACACATACGAAAACGAGCTTCCCTCCAATGTGGCATAAAAGGGATATCATACATGACACAAATCCATAGTTGAAAGTACATCAATAACAAAACAAGGCAAGATCCCACGACTCATGTATCAACCGGGATCTGCAAGACATAATGCATCTCAAAGAGAAATAAATGAAGAATTACATGGAATCCACATCATATACCTCATGCTGCCATTTGCTGAAGGCTGAGTTGCTCTGCGGCTGAATCTGAAAACGCCATCAATCTTGTGGCGTCGAAAAAGGTGAAAACGACTGCTCACTTGTAGAAATCTGACACCTGCATAACCCACTTCCAAAAGTGGCTGAAAATTCGAAAAATCAGATGAAGAAACTGAGCACTCCATCAGACTCGTGGCATCGAGTAGTGCAGAAACGACATAAATTTTTTCCCATTTGGACAAAGTCAAAATTTCGCCCTCCTGAAAATGGGGCTCAATCAAGGTTCCACCTGGCTCTTTTTTGGCTCATGGTTCCACCTCCTTGATTTGCCTGCAGCAATGTACCTGCAAATAAAAAATGAAATCCTTGCATATCCTCAGATTACGTGCCCATACTTGGCTGCAAAATAACATTAATCTTCTGCAAAATCGTGTTCCTTCTCCATGCTTGGCCTCCCCTACGCACAACAAATAAGTTGGGTTTAAATACAAAACGTGGGAAGACATTTCCAACATCTAGCGGTTTGGTGTAATAGTAAATATTAGAGTTTGTTTAAGAGAGTTCGGGTGGTCAAACCCCGACCCCTCCATAATTAAACATGGTTTTTAACTGTTTTCCCAGATTTTAAAAACAAATGGTGCGTTTTTGACACAAATGTTATTTAATTGGGGGGTCGGACCCGCATTGGGCAGCCTGCCCCCAACCTTCTCCACCAACACAACTATATGGTAATGTTGTTGGGTTGACTGTTTTGGGATTGCCACGTGGGCGGGGCCGGCAACCTACCGGTCGTGGGTTCAACCCCCACTTATCTCGGCCTTTTAATGAGTTAATACCACGCTGGTTGGAGTGGTGGGCGAGTCCGCCCCCACGCGGCCCGACCCAACCATTTCATTTTTTATGATGCAATTTTAAACTGCTCGGTTCCGGTGACGGGGGTGGCGGGGTTGACCACTCGCCCCCCATAATAATATATTATATTTTTGAAATGCAGTTGGGTGAGTTGGCGGGGGTGGTGGCCCACCACCTCCTTTTTTTTAATTTAATTTTGTTTTATTAAAACAAGTTAGCCATTTTTAAAAAATTTGGAAATGACCGAAGGAGTCTTGTTAATAAGGCCACAAATTTTCCCAGAATCTGGCCTGAGCTTGTCAAAATCCGGTGGCCGGAAAAAGTCGAATTTGTGCCTTCCTTAAGGCTGCCTAGTCACCAAGTCAACCCAAAACTTTGACCGCTCCTAACTCCTTCATACAGACTCGGAATTGAGCGTCGTCTGTGTCGTTGGAATCAGAAAGACAAGATCTACAACATGAACATAGTTCAAGAGATTTTAGAACACTTTGATTTTTGAGCCTTATACTCAAGCCATTTGTACTTGTACCTGTTTAATCCACCTAGATCATTCCTCCCCACTGAGGAGCTTTTGGTGCTCTAAAATCATCAAGCTTTACCTATCATCAACTGTCTGCAAATGTAATTTAAAGGCACATCCCCATATGACTCCTTCACCTGGCGTACTTCAGAATCAAGATGCAAAGCCATCATCTACAACTGTTGTAATGCGATGTCTGAAAAGGCACATCCCTTGAAGACTCCTTCACCTCTCGTACTTCGGAATCAAGATGCAAAGCCATCATCTACAACTGCTGCAATGTGATGTCTGAAAAGGCACATCCCTTGAAGACTCCTTCACCTCTCGTACTTCGGAATCAAGATGCAAAGCCATCATATACAACTACTGGAATGCGATGTCTAAAAAGGCACATCCCTTGAAGACTCCTTCACCTCTCGTACTTCGGAATCAAGATACAAAGAAAACACCTCCAACTACTGTGATGCAAATGTGTGAAAGACACATCGCTTGAAGATTCCTTTACCTTACGTACTTTGGAATCAAGATGCAAAGCCAACACCTGCAACTGTGGAAATGCAAATGTCTAAAAAGGCACATCCCTTGAAGACTCCTTCACTTCCGTCCTTTGGAATCAGAATGCCAACACCTGCCTAAATTTGCAACGAACATTACATTCTCAATGTGACCAACAATGACCCAAATATTTCCATACTTGACACGAGTTTATAACATGTACTCGGTGGTCAAGCTTACAGAAAAATGGAAATCATACCTCAACAAAATTACAAGACCAGACCTCATCGTCACATTTCGAAGTGATGGCAAAACTCCTCATCACTTTTACATGAAAGAAATGCATCAAACAAATCATAGAACATGACCAAAACATAATCGTTGCACCTCGAAGTGATGGCAACACATCATCACTTTTACGTGAAATAGGTCCAACACTCGACTTATAAAACAAGGCCAAAAAGAATATCATGGTCGCTTAAACGAGTGATGGAAAAACATCATCACTTTCATAATAAAAATGCGACAAATGATTTACAAACATGGCCATGACAAGCTTAACATCTCTAGAAAAAAAAAACAATCTAGAACACTTCTCACTTATTAAAGCGAGTGGATCATTTCCCTGTGGTGAACTTTCTTGTCGATCAGCTCTTTCGACTTGTGTATGCACGAGCGCTTTGTCTTTAAGGCCCTGCTCTAGATGAAGTTTCCAGCATGTGGCTCTTTGGTGGCCACTTCGGTCGCAATGGGTGCAAAAGTTATTTTTCCTCCAAACCTGCTTAACTGATTTCTTTTCCTATTGGGGAGAAGGATTTTCACGCCTCTTCCTCCTTTGTGCTACCATCCTTTTCTAGCACTCAAAAATCACATGGTTATTTAAACCAAAAAATAAATAAGTTTTATGATGCCATATTTTACGACCGTGGTTATCAACATTCTTATAATTAAAATGCACTCTGGAATAACGAGACTTAGTATACCTTCTGGGGTGGTCTCTGGTGTGATCATGATGACGGGAGCTCACATCAGTTCCTTCACTGTAACGTGCACTTCGATGGAACGATGGGGAAGTTTCCCCATCATTCCTCTTACTTGGAGAGTTCATCATTATCTGTTTGCCTTTGATGTCCTTCGAACATCCTTCTTCATTGTACCCCAAACCTGCATAACGAGGTCGTTGCACAACCTCCAATGGTTCGGTTATGCCTTGGCCACGAATTCTAAGTCCTCCTCCTCTGTACCCCATTTTGGTGAGGAGTCTCATGGCGGTACCTGTGATGGGTATCTCCACACTTCCAACTGAAATTATATCATGTGAAGAAACTGAAGCAAAATCAACATTGTTTACCTTAGGTGTTGATTGTGAAACAGATGAAGAAAGTTGTTGTAAGCCTTTGTTGCGCTTCACTTCCGTCAATGCCTCTAACATGGCTTGTAGCTGAAGCTGCAACTGTTGTGTCTCCTCCTTCTCTTTCTATAGGAATGCTTTTAAGGCATCATGATCTCTCTGAAGAGTTTCGCTTTTGTGTTTCAAATCTTCCCACGCCTATGTCGTGGCTTGCAATTGAAGCTGCAACTGCTGCTTCTCCTCCTTCTCTTCATGTAGGAACGCCTTCAAGGCACCATGATCTGCTTGCAGAATTTGATTGTTGCGCTTCCAATATTCCCACGCTTTTGTTGTGGCTTGCAACTAAAGCTGCAACTATTGTTTGTCCTCCTTCTCTTTCTGTAGGATAGTCTTCAATTCTTCGTTCTCTGTTGCTTGTTTTTCGTAAGCCTCATACAATATGTCCGCTTTCTCAGACACCTTGAGCATGGTTTTATACATGTCCTTGACATTCTCCATGGCTCAACTCATCAAACGTTCAATGTTGACACCTGCAATCTAATCAACAAGAATATCGCTCTGATACCACTTTATCCAGGGTAAATTCTTGATACCCTTAACCAAGACCTTTTACTTCGGCTGATAATTATAATTTTATTTAATTAAGACGTTAATGAACTAAAATGAACAATTGTAGCTGTAAATAAGAGGAACATAAATGAACAAGATCAGCAATCATAAGCACACGTTGTTTTATAACAGAGTTCGTCCAGGAGGGACTACATCTTTGGGCCTCGGTGTCAAGATGGTGTAGGTCGTTGCATTATGTGTTGTAAGAAGAAGATGTACATGGATGTGTTTCCCTATGACATAAAAGGAAAAATTTCCCTCACGTAGGAGTGGCTTGACTTCTTTAAGAGATGTTCCACTGCGGAACTCTCATACATAAATAAAGACTCCAATCAGTATGACCATAGCTGACATGTAATAAATAAGAGTATCCCACCAATCCTGGAAAACAAGGGATCTCAACAATACACATATGAAAACGAGCAACCCGCCAATGTGGCATAAAATGGATCTCATACATGACACACATCCATAGCTGAAATTACATCAATAACAAAACAAGGAAAGATCCCACGACTCATGTATCAACCGAGATCTGCAAGACATAATGCATCTCAAAGAGAAATAAATGAAGAAGTACATGGAATCCACATCATATACCTCATGCTTCCATTTGTTGAAGGTCGATCTGCTCTGTGGATGAATCTGAAAACACCATCAATCTTGTGGCGTCGAAAAAGGTGAAAACGACTTCTCACTTGTGGAAAGCTGACACCTGCATAACCCACTTCCAAAAGTGGCTAAAAATTGAAAACTCGGATGAAGAAACTAAGCATGCCATCAGACTCGTGGCATCGATTAGTGCAGAAATGACATAAAATTTGTCCCATTTGGACAAAGTCAAAATTTCGCCCTCCTAAAAATGGGGCTCAATCAAGGTTCCACCTGGCTATTTTTTGGCTCATGGCTCCACCTCCTTGATTTGCGTGCAGCAATGTACCTGCAAATAAAAATTGAAATCTGTGCATCTCCTCAGATTTCGTGCCCATACTTGGCTACAAAATAACATTAATCTTCTGCAAAATCGTGCTTATTCTCCATGCTTGGCCTCCCCCATGCACAACAAATAAGTTGGGTTTAAATACAAAACATGGGCTGACATTTCCAAGATCTAGCGGTTTGGTGTAATGGTAAATATTAGAGTTTTTTTTAGGGAGGTCGAGTGGTCAAACCCCGACCCCTCCATAATTAAACACGGTTTTTAACTGTTTTCCTAGATTTTAAAAACAAATGGTGTGTTTTTGACACAAATGTTATTTAATTGGGGGGGTCAGACCTGGATTGGGTGGCCTGCCCCCAACCTTCTCCGCCAAGACAACTATATGGTAATGTTTTTGGATTGACTGTTTTTGGATTATCACGTGGGCAGGGTCGGCAACCTGTCGGTCGTGGGTTCGACTCCCACTTCTCTTAGCCTTTTAATGAGTTAATACCACAATGGTTGGAGTGGTGGGCGGGTCTGCCCCCACGTGGCCCGACCCAACCATTTCATTTGTTATGATGCAGTTTTAAACTACTCAGTTTCGGTGACGGGGGTGGCGGGGTTGACCACCCGCCCCCCATAATAATATATTGTATTGTTGCAATGCGGCTGGGTGAGGTGGCGGGGATGGTGGCCCGCCACCTCCCTTTTTTCTTAATTTAATTTTGTTTTATTAAAACAACTTAGCCATTTTAAAAATTTTCGAAAATGACCGAAGGAGTCTTTTTAATGAGGCCACAAATTTTCCCATAATCTAGGCTGAGCTTGCCGGAATCCGGTGGCCGGAAAAATTCGAATTTGCGCCTTCCTTAAGGTTGCCCAGTCACCAAGTCAACCCAAAACTTTGATCGCTCCTAACTCCTTCATACGGACTCGGAATTGAGTGTCGTCTTCACCATTGGAATCAGAAAGACGAGATCTACAACATGAACCTGGTTCAAGATATTTTTGAACACTTTGATTTTTGAGCCTTGTACTCAAGCCATTTGTACTTGTACCTATTTAATCCACCTGGATCAAGCGGGATCTACAGACTCTTATTGTTGTTCAACTTCATGGGATCCTGATTACTTTTGAAATGAGAAAAGCAGGTTCGTCTGAAGTGATAGAAGTCACATTTAAAGCTACTACACAAGGAAAGGAAAAGGAAGAACAAAAATAATCGAGGTATGTATCAGAATAAGATGAGGTAAATTTTGTAAAGAAACTTCAACTTGGCACTGGAAGGTTCAGAGGTAAGCTTGCTTTAAAAAAAGATTCTTGTGGAAGAGTGGGTCATTGTGCTGCTAAATGTCCTCATAAAGATAATCATGATAAGGGAAAGAATATAGAAAAAGGTAATAGGAGAAGATGTGAAAATAGAAAAAGTTATTATACTCATGAAGATAGTGATGGCTTGTCAAATAGTGAAGAAGGAGAATCTGATCAAGATCTTAAACTTCTCGTGGCATTTGAAAAGGACACTAATGAGGCTAAAGATAATTTTATGGATGCTTTAGAAGAAAATGATTTCTTTGAAGAAATCACTCAACTCAAAATATGCTTGGAAGAAAAGAAAATAGCCATAGATGCTCTAAAGAATCAACTCATAGAAAAGGAGAAGCATAAAGAGAAATAGTAAACCTAAGAAAGGAACTTAAGAAAGTAAAAACTCTAAATATTAGATTTTCTAAAGGATCTGAAACCTTAGATGAAATTATCAAGGTTCAGCGCTCTCCTCTTATGAAGACATGTCTTGGATACATTGGTGAATATTCTCAGACAGAAAAATCTTCAGCCACAAGCTATCTAAATGCAGCAAAAGCCAATCAACAAAGTTTCATCACTTAGAAAAAGAACAAAGACAATTCTCAGGTAAAGCATGTTCATTCTAATTCAAGGATGAGCAATAATAGAAGCATTAGCCAAAAGGTAAAAAACACTAAAAGGTTCTATGATCACAGAAATTTTTTCTTTAATGGAAAATGTTTCTCATGCCATAATTTTGGTCACAAAGTTGCTCAATGTGTTGCATACAAAACCATCATGACTAGAGAAGCAAGAAAACAAAGAAATGAGACAGGAAAAAATAAGAATACTTATAACAATTTTTCCCCTCTTCAAGACGAAATTGAATGTTCATTTTGCAATAACTTTGGACATGAGGAATATGAATGCAGGAGCAAAGTACAACCAAAAGAACAAATATCAACAAATTCTAAGGTATGGAGAAGGAATCACTTCCAATTCGAAAGTTGTGGCATAGCTTTATTTGCAGAAGGAGAAGAAAATCAATGGTAAACTAATAGTGGATGTTCAAAACACATGACAGCTGATAAATACAAACTCATTTCATAAAATGAATTAGAAAATGAAAATAATGTCACTTTTTGAAATGATTCTCTTGTTGTCATTAAGGGTAAAGGGTCTGTTTTTCTAAAAGAAAAGGTTAAAGCTAGTAATATTATGTATATTGATGGATTAAAGCATAACTTCTTGAGTGTTAGCCAAATGTGTGACCAAGGAAATGAAGTTGTCTTCTGATCAAAAGGATGTGTGGTTCATGAACTTGACACAGGAAAAACCATAATAAAAGGAACAAGAACACCAAGAAATCTGCATATATTGAAAGGTGGCCAAGACCAATGTTATCTAGGAAAATCTGTGGAAAAGTGGTAGAAGATTGGGACATTTGAGCTTTTCTAAAATAATCAAATCAAGCAGGCTCAAAGCTATTCGTGATCTACCCAACATCACTTTACCAGAAAGTACCATATGTAAGTCATGCCAATTCAGTAAGAAAAGCAGAGTTCAATTTAACACCAAAGAAGGATCAGCAAGTAAGCCTCTTGAACTTATACATACTGATTTGTGTGGACCTATAAGAAAAAAGTCACATCATGTGGAACAATACTATATCTTATTCATTGATGACTTTTCTAGAATGTGTTGGATCAGTTTATTGAAACACAAAGATGAAGCATTTGAAAAAATTAAGGTCTTCAAAGCTTTAGTTGAAAATGAATTAGATCAAAAAATCATATGTCTCAGATCTGACAGAGGAGGAGAATACATTTCGAATGAATTCTTTGATTTATGTGAACAATATGGCATAAAAAGACAATTTTCTGTAGCTAGAACTCTGCAACAAAATGGCGTGGTAGGATGAATGAATATAACAATTTGGAAAATGGCTCATGCCATGCTTGATGAATCTGGAACTCCTGACACCTTTTGGGGTGAAGCTGCACATACCACAGTAAATATTCTCAACAAGGTTCATGTTCGTGTGAATAGTGATAAAATTCCTTATGAACTCTCGTATGGTAATACTCCCACTGTGAAGCACTTTAGAGTTTTTGGAAACAAGTTCTTTATCAAAAATAATGATGAAAAACTTGGTAAGTTTGAACCTGGAGCAGATGAAGGAATACTTCTTGGTTACTCTTCTAGAAGTAAAGGATCCAAATGCTACAGTAAGAGACTTCAGAAACTTGTTGAATGTATTTATGTTATGATTAATGAGGCATGCACAGCTCCCAAAAAAGAGATAACAACAAACGAGGATGATGATGATGATGATGAATGCTTTCCCACATCAAATCACAATTATATAGAAGAAGAACCTAATGAAACATCATAAGAAGACACATCAGATAGAGAAAAGGCTCCATCCAAGTATGTTCAAAAGAATCATCCAGATCTCAAATTTTGGGAGAACATGAATCAGGGGTACAAACAAGAAGAACACTTGTGGGATCTCCTAGTTATCTAGCACTAGTATCCACCATTTAACCACAAAATGTAAATCAAGCTAGTAAATATGAATGTTGGATTAAGGCCGTGAATGAAGAACTGGATCAAATTGAAAAGAATAATACTTGCGAATTGGTTCCAAGGCCTCATGATAAAAAATTTATTGGAACAAAATGGATATTAAAAAATAATTTAAATGAAAATGGAGATGTAATTAGAAACAAAGCTAGACATGTTTGTAAAGGTTATGCTCAACAAGAAGGTATAGACTTTGAAGAAACATTTGCACCAATATCCATACTTGAATCCATAAGAATGTTTGTTGCATTTTCAAGTTTTCAACGTTTCAAAGTTTATCAAATGGATGTAAAATCTTCCTTCCTTAATGGAGATCTAGAAGAAGAAGTTTATATAAAACAACCAGAAGGATTCATTTTCGGGAATGATGAAAAACTTGTTTGCAAACTCAAAAAGGCTCTATATGGGCTAAAGAAAGCTCCACGAGCATGGTACTATTGTCTTGACAAATATCTTCAACAACAAGGCTTCACAAAAGATCTGCAGACAGTAACCTGTACACAAAAATTGAGGATGACAAACTGTTAATTATTGTTGTTTATGTTGATGACATCATTTTTGGGAGTAATTAAGAACCCATGAGTCAAAAATTTGCTTATGTTATGCATCATGAATTTGAGATATCTTTACTTGGGGAACTAAAATATTTTCTTAGTTTACAAGTGCAACAAGCAAAATATGGCATCTTTCTCTCAGAAAAAAAATATCTCAAGCAGATTCTGAAGAAGTATGGGATGGAAGGCTGCAAACATGTGTGCACTCCAATGATGACCAGATGTAACCTCAATTCTCATAATGATTCTCCCATGGTAAACCAACCAGAATAAAGATCGATGATTGGAAGTTTGATTTATATAACAAGTACTAGACCAGATATCATGCATGCAGTTTGGATTGTTGGACGTTTCCAAGCCAATCCAAAGGAATCACATCTTCAGGCAGTAAAAATAATATTCAAATATCTCAAAGGAACTCAAGACTTTGTTCTATGGTATCCCAAAAATGTTGATCTTAACCTTTATTCTTACACAGATGCAGACTGGGTTGGAAATGTTGATGACCAGAAAAGCACTAGTGGATGTGCATTTTATATGGGGCCCCGATTAGTATCTTGGTTTAGAAAGAAACAAAGTTCCATTACTTTATCTAAAACAGAAGCAGAATATGTGGTTGTTGCATCATGTTGCACACAACTTCTCTGGATGCATACCTTACAAGACATTCAAAATAAATGTTCTTCACCCATATTCATCCTATGTGATAATACAAGTGCTATCAGTATCTCAAAAAATCCTATTATGAACTCCAAAACCAATCATATTCCTATTAATTATCACTTTTTACGAGAAAAAGTGCTTGAGAAAAATGTTAAATTGGAGTATGTTCCCTCCAAAGAACAAGCTATTGACATATTTACTAAACCTCTTACCAGAGAAGCATTTGAATATCTCAGACGGAAACTGGGAGTTGTCTCTACCTCATTATGTTGTTAAAATTGTCTCATCTGTTTTCAGATGAAAATTCATAAGAATAATTTCTATACGCAGGTAGCTTGATGCATAGTCACATATATATGTGAGTCTCTCCTCAGATAGTTGTGTATGGATCTCTCTGTCATAAAATTCACGGGTCAGCCTCCAGAACAGACTTTTTCATGTTGCTCATAGTTATTGTTTTCAAAGTTACATTTTCCTCGTTGATATTTATTTTCTTGATGAAGATGCTTTGATGATTGGGTTGTTGAAATTTTTTGGGTTGCACATGTTTAGGGGGAGCATTAACCTTGCTAAGTATAATTGTAACAACCCCAAATTTAACATGCAATTAATTATATCAAATATGCAATTAATAATCAACACAAAAATTGTTTAACTAATCATCATAGAAATTTCAGAAACACAAGCAAAGACGACTTACCTGTAACAACGGTATTCCTTTCTTAAGACTCCAAATTTGAACGCTATTGGAATCCCGCTAACCGCAAAAAAGTTTTGGGGACAACTCTCCACCCAATCGTAGGCTCATTTGCACATAATATTTCCACAGCTAGCCACCCGCGATCCCTCAATTAACTTACTACTATTAGGGAATCATTTGCCTCACAATACCTTTCTCCCAAGAGAATGGATGAAGGAATGATGAATTTCATCTTCCTCAACATCTATTAAGTAGACCAAACAATGGAAAGGGAACCACATGCACACATTCCATGTGTTAACATGCAACTTTTATTTCTTTATTTCAAGTTTTACTTGTTTTACTATTTTTATGGTTCTCTTAGTTTAACTCTTTCTTATTTTATTCCTTTTTACTTTTGTTAACTTCACTTATTTTATATATATATATATATTGGAACTTCAGTTTATTATTTACTATTTTATTTATTTATTATTATTGCTCTCTTTATAATCTATTATGTATTATTTATTTACTATTTATTTTAATATTATGTTATTTATTTATTTATTGTTTTTATTTTTATTATTATTAGGGAACATTACATACTCCCCCTCTTTAAGGAACTTCGTCCCAAAGTTAAGTTGAATTATTTAATATTTTATTTATTTAGTTATTTATTACTTCATGTTTGCCCAACACCCTCTGTTGAACTAGTATAACCAGCAGGCATCGAAAGTTTCCACAACACCCAAGAAATCTCAAGGAATCTTTGTCCTTTTTCCCACTTTCGGAACCAATCATAAGCCTCATCAGTCTATACCATAGCCCAAGGCTCGCGCCCGGCTCAGACCTCATCTGCCCCAAGGCAAGAATCCAGTCCTAGTACTCAATGACTCTGGGCATCTCGCAAGGTTGGCCCACTCCCTCCACACTCACTAAGGTGCACAACCCTAGGCATCGAAGTCCTTACACCCCTTCCAAACTTCGGCAACCCAATCCAATACCGAGCACTTGGCCTACAATATCAAGCCCTTGGCCTCCTCAAGATGGTCCCATAGCCCTTCAAGAGCTATCCATCAAGAGCTATACAAGACAAAGGAATCACTAGCATATGTAGTGTTGATTGAGTTTGTCCCCAGCCCATATGGTGTTACATATTCTCCCTCATAGGTATGGGCTCGCATGAGATCATCAAATAAAGCAGCCCTCTCGACCCATTTGTGGATTTCCTGTAACAACGATATTCCTTACTTGAGACTCAAAATTTTAACTCTATTTGAATCCCGCAAACCGCAACAAAGTTTTGGGGACAACTCTTCACCCAACCATAGGATCAGTTTCACTGTTTAACTAATCATCATAGAAATTTCAGAAACATGAGAAAAAATGACTTACATGTAACAAATGTATTCCTTAATTGAGACTCCAAATTTGCATGCTATTTGAATCCCACTAACCGCAACAAAGTTTTGGGGACAACTCTCCACCCAATTGTAGGCTCAGTTGTACATAATCTTTCCAAAGTTGGCCACCCCCAAGCCCTCAATCAACGTGCTACTGCCAGAGAATCCTTTGCCTCACAATACCTTTCTCCCAAGAGAATGGATGAAGGAATGATGAATCTCATCTCCCTCAACGTCTATTAAATAGACCAAACAATGGAAAGGAAACCGCATGCACACATTCCATGTGTTAACATGCAACTTTTATTTCTTTATTTTAAACTTTACTTAATTTAATGTTTCTCTTAATTTAACTCTTTCTTATTTTATTTTATTTTACTTTTTTTTTACTATTTTTATGGTTCTCTTAGTTTAACTCTTTCTTATTTTATTCCTTTTTACTTTTGTTAACTTCACTTATTTTATAGTTTACTTTTATATTTTTTTAATATATAAATCCTTCGCCTTATTGATTACTATTTTATTTATTTATTATTATTGTTCTCTTTATTATTTATTTACTATTTATTTTAATATTATGTTATGTTATTTATTTATTATTTATTATTATTTTTATTATTATTGTTAGGGGACATTACAATAATGCATTGTTGGCATTATGTTACTGAAATATGTTCAATGATCTCCCTCTATTAAGGTCCTTTGGTATTGCTTATAAATTTCATATCTGTAATTTGACATTAGGGTCATGTTGACACCTATGATGTAAAGATTGTCATATTCTGTCATGCATGGAATTTTTCAAATATGTAAATGCACTTGGTTGGGTGATTGAGTAAAAAATGCAAACTCACTTGGGTGGGTAATTGACTCAAATATGTAACCCCACTTGGTTGGGTCATTGATATAAGTATTGATAGGAAAGGTCATAGATTCATGTATTTCATTGAAAATATGTTTGAAGATTTAGCATGTGTTCAGGGGGGCATGGTCAGTATAGTGCAGAAGAGAAACCTTGTTTCAGCATTGGTCTACCCTTTGCCCTTGATGTCAAATGGGAAGAGTAATTTGGTGTTGCCATCAAGTCCAAAGGGGGAGATTGTTGGTGTCATGATTTCATGTGTTGTCCTTGATGGCAACCCACTTGTAAAATACCAATTATATTGGTTCTGGATAAACTCAGAGGTGGCAAAGTGATGGAACATAATGTCAGAATGATGGGACAGAAGCTCTACAGAGCATAATCAAAAGATGGATAAAGTACATATTTGAGGAACTATACGCAAGTTGGTAAAGGCAAATTCATGTATACACATGGGTACAAAGAAGAAAAGTCACGTATGAGATAGTGCACTAATTCTATAATATCAGGGGTCCTTACCATGGTATTAGCCCACAGTATTGACTGCAGTAACGATTATTTGATCCCGTCCAAGAATACCATCGGCACTTGTGTGGTTTTGGCTCATGGTATTCTCTAAGGCGCACACTATATAAGGAGGAGAAGATCATAGTGCTAAGTGTGCATGAGTATGTGAATTGAATGAATACTTCAATATGAAGTATATCTAAATGGAATGGGCTATAATCAATAGATATATATGATACTATGTTGAACTTATGAATACAATGATGGATCAGGCTCTCTAGACCTAAAATGACTATGTATTTGCATGATCTTTTTATCAATTGTTTAGAGTTGTGGTCTGCTGCATGTTTGTTGAAGTGAAGGGTATGATCTAAGTAAATGTGTTACCATGAAGTGTTGCACAGTCCTAAATTATTTACAGATCTATACGTGGGTTTGTCTCATGGAAGGCATGAATACACACAAGTTAGGCTCAACAAAGGCACATATATATTCAGTGAAATCTATACGCAAGTTGGTTTTGGAAGAAGTGCATACAATCACGGATTTATCTTATGGAAGGCAGGTATACAAGCTAGGGTTTTACTAAATAATTTTGAAGGAAATGTCTAATCCATTTTGTTGTATTTCTGTTGTTTTTCAATGATGTATTCATATAGATCTAGGTTGTTTGAGTATTGATTATGCTTCTAGTTGATTGTGTATCAAGATCAGTGATTGGTTGATTGAATATGATGGATGTTGCTAATTGTATGAGGGTTCTATAAATGTGACAAAATATGTCTAAATATCACTAATCTATTCTGATTCTCATCATAACTTTAATCCTAGTATATTAAGATCTATATGCAGGTTGCTCCATAGAAGAGCACGTATGCACGTGTGTTGTCGTAATTAAATTAGCGTATACATTTTTCTTATGAATGATCAGGGTTGTAATTGATTCTGTGTGTTGATGCAGAAGTTTGGGTTTAGTTATGTTGTCTGGTTACAATGATCTCATTGTTCTGTTCAAATTTGGTTGATGGTTGTTTCAGTTGATATACAAGTTGTGTTGAATTAAAAGTTGTTGGATCCAATGTGAAAATTTATGAAATGTGGTCTACAGTGGTTTTGAGGATCAAAGCCTTCAGTGTGGAAGTCGAAGCTTCCTACCAGTAGGAGATGGTGATCAGATCAAGGTGTTGTAGCTCCCCTCCAGTGGTGGCTAGTAAACGAGATTAGGGGGTTGGAGCTCCCTTCTAGTAGCAACTGGAGAATGAGAGAAGGTTGCAACCTTCTGCAGGTGGATGCATGTGTGTTGGTATGAGTCTGCATCAGTACAATATTGTAAGCAGTTTTCTATATAGTAAATATTGAATACAGAGACGACAGCAGTGGTGGTTTTCTCCCAAATTGGGTTTCCACCTTAAATCATGGTGTTCATGTGTGTTGCTTATGTGTGATGATTTATTCTATTCTTACTGCACATGTCTATTGCTTACTAAATTTCTGATGAATGAATGATGTACTTGTTTAAGTAATTTTACTGAATATTTATCTTAATAATAAATGCATTGGGCATACGCAAGTTTCCTTAAAGAAAACTGTGTATATTTGCTATTTGGATTAAGTGAAGTCGCGTATAGAAATCAGTAAAGTAATGAAAATATTGTATGAGTTTTAAAATACCGATTCACCCGCCAACCCCCCATCCTTCCCCCCCCTGCCCTCCAACCCCCTCTCTGTATTTTTCCCAATAGTTTAGGTAGGGACATGGAGAAAAGTTAGGGAATTTTGATTGAGCATATGATACAACTTGTGCATGACGAGCTAGTTGAGTGGCACCCAAAATAATCCTTATAATGGTGATATATATATATATATATATATATATATATATATATATATATATATATATATATATATATATATATATATATATATATATATATATATATATATATATATATATATATATATATATATATATATATATATATATATATATATATATTTATTTATTTATTTTTCCTTACTTTTATGCTTGAGAAAAAAAATATCATCATATTTCTAGCAAAGACCCTTGAGTTGATGGTCTTTCATTTCAACCCATTTCAAGTTGTGGAGTAGGTTGTTAAGGAGCTACCATGTTTAGGTATGGACATGGAGAAAATTTAGGGAATTGTTATTGAGCATAGGATACATCTTGTGCATGATGAGCTAGTTGAGTGGACTCCAACCAAATAGTAAGGTGGTTCATTCTACTAGGGCTTTGATTTCCTCCTTAAGACCACTAATAAAACATTGCTTAAAAAAAAATTTCATTAAATTTCTATTATAAAAACCAAATGCTCAAAAGCCTCAATATAGTCTTCCACCATCCTTATTTCATGCCTTTTTGTAATATGACCGAGAAAATTTGTATCCTTAATGGCGTGGGAAATTAAGGCTTTTCCAAACTACTTTCATGTAGCGACACTTGGAGATGATTTATTAATCAAATGCCACCATTTCCTACATTCCCTATATAGATAGAGGACATTGATTTGGAGTTTCAATAGTTCATATGCTATAGCATGAAGGGAAATGTAGTTATCCATTTGGTTAACCCAACTAATTGACCCATCAAACTTATCAAAATCAACTTTACAAAAGTTAAGCATTAGATTGCAAGTCTATTATACAAAAACTAAGAAGGAATTATTGATACCCTCTTCCTCCTCAATGTGCTTACATTTATGATAATCATCACCCTCTTCAGGAGTATCCTTCAACTTCACAATCCAAACAAAACAAAGGGTTGGCTTGTGCAACAAGGGATGACACATTGTTTTCCATTTTTCCAATTGACTGAGAGAGAGACTCAGCCATTTGATTTACTTGATCCAAGGATAAGATGTTATGGGTGTTTTTTATGATATTAGTAGGTCCACCTAAGAGGTTGGCCAAAATTTATCTCAATATGATTAGTGGCATGACAGGAATATATCAAGAGGGGCCACAAACAATGGTACTAGTGTGCCTACTAAAAAATAGTGACTGTGGAGTGACACCACAATGATCAATGTCACATAGGGAACCTTTTAGTCACGTCTACCATAATGGTGTCGACCATAATTTTTTTTAATAATTCAAGGGGAGTACTACTCCCTTATGAGTATTACTGCATTGATGAAATTCCCACATTTTTTATATTGCAAATTTTATATGAATTTCATTGTCTATGTTATAGAGGTAGGGGTTTGCAGGGAGAGGCTAGGGTTTGTAGGGTCTTAAGGATAAAAGAGTGTCAATTTCTATAGCTCTCTAATATACCAGAGATTTTATAACAATAGTACTTAGTTAGATATACCATCACACCATCTAAGGAGGATAGACTATACTCTTAGCCATACTAAGGGATTCCATAGTACACAAAATTGTTATCCTTAGATGTTGTCTTTAGTGTACTATATGAATAGGGTGGATAAAAATAATGTGTAATGTTGGTTTTAGGTGCACATAAGTGATTTTTTATATACCCAAAACCATGTGGAAGACAAGCACATATACAGATGTTGTTTGATGTAGCATTACACAAACATGTACAAATAGAGGTTATAAGGGTGTCCAACCAAGTGATGTCTCTTGTATTTTCTAGATGTATTCTTCCATAACTACAATTTTACCTGCTCAATGAGAAATCCCTACGCCATAACACGTCTCTAGCTAAATATTGTTTTGGCTAAAGTAGAAGGTGTGCTCTAACATGACTTGTGGTGCTCCTATTAGTTGAGAAAAATATTCAAAGCAAAACAAAGGGAATATAGTTGTAAAAAGTAAATAAAAAAAGCAACATAGATTGAAATTTAGCCTCCAAAATAACTAAAGTTCCAAAAATAGTAATATTCACTTGAGAACCGGTTAGACAACTTCTACTACTCTATAATGTCTCTAATTAAGCACAACCCTAACCACCTAGTGGACCTTGAGGCCTACCGATGAAATAGGTAACTTCACTGGTACCTACTTTTTGACGTAGCAAGAAAAACACCCGATTTTGAAAAGTGGTGATGTAGAATCAATTCTTTTTTTTGAGCATGTTGTTGGCACTTTAATTTTTTTTATTTTTTTATTTTTTTTTCTGGGATGCTTTTTATGTCGATTTTGAATAGTGGTGGCGTATCATCACCAACATTTTTTTAGAGGATTGATTTTGACACTATACATTTTCTAATGTCTTCTTCTTCTGTGAGATGTTTATTTTTAAGTGCATTTATGTACTTGTGTTTTAAAAAGAAAAAAATATTTTTTTTTTAAATAAAAATTTGTAATGATATCTTCACTTTTTCACATAGATAAAAAATGAAAAAAGGGTCAATATTATAAATTTTATATTTTCTACAAGTTTATGTATTGCTAATTAATTTTTCAATGCACATCAAATAATTGTCACTAAAAAACCAATATTTTGAACGATATGACAAAAAAATACAAATTTTCAATACAAATAGAATGCAAAAAATACACTTTTAGAGACTTTTTGTTAAAAAAAACATGTTAAATAAACTAATTTTTGGGAAAATATTAACAAAAAAACTTAAGAAAATAGCATTTTTATTGAATTTTATGTCAAAAAATAATAGTAATCACATGTTTTTTGCAAAAAATAAGGATTCTTCTCATAAAATATCAAAGTCTAAACATTACAAGTAAAACTAATTAATAGATCTAAAAAATGAGCTTTGTTTGCAAGCATAACTTAAAGATCCTCAACAATATCAACTAATACATGTTCAACATCATCTAGAACATCATTGATGGCTTCTTCCGCAACATTTTCTACTTCATTTTGGTCATTGTCATCTTCTAATGGATCTTTCATGTCTGCAAATCTTCCAAAGTGTCCCTTTCCAATCTTCCATATAATGGTGGTTGAGGTTCCTTTGCTTTTTTTGCCACACGTGATTCATTAAAATCCCCTTTCCTCAAACCAACTTCTTACTTCGCATCTGGAGGGAGTTCAAGAGCGTTAATTCTTTATTGAATAAATTTGCATTGTACTAGGTCTTTCTTAATGGCAATGCAATTTCTTCCTTTTGGTAGGCAACATGCTAGTGTTGTACCTAATCATCAAGTACAAAAGAAATAAGTAAGAAAATTATTATAAAGTCATAAAAAGTAAAAAATAAAATATTTAAATTTAAATTTGTATAATAAAACTTACTTTAACCTGAAAATAGATCCAAAACCTAATCTCCTTCATTTGACGGTGTCGTCCAGCCTGCCTCCGGCCCCCAGCTGGGCGGAGGGAAATTCCGAGAATCACCCTCCGCCCAGCCGGAGGCCGGAGGCAGGCTGGGCAACCCTCGACGATGCCACCCTGCCAGCCTCCACCCAGCCGGAGGCGATTCTCATAATCGCCCTCCGCCCAGCCGGGAGCGATTATCAAAATCGCCCTCCGCCCAACCGAGAGTGATTCTAGGAATCACCTTCTGCCCAGCCGGGGGCTAAATTCAGGCTAGGCGACACTGTCAAGGGCTGCCTAGCCTGCCTCCGACCCACGACTGGGTAGAGGCAGGGTGGGGAGCCCTCGATGGCGCCACCTAGTTGCCTCCGGTCCCCGGCTAGGCGGAGGGAGATTCTCGGAATCACCCTTCACCCCGCCGAGGGTCGGAGGCTGGCTGGGCGGCACCGTTGAGGGCTACCCAGCCTGCCTCCATCCCCCGGCTAGACAGCCCTCGATGGCGCCACCCGGCTGGCCTTCGATCCCTGGCTAGGCAGAGGGAGATTCTCGGAATCACCCTTCGCCTGGCTGAGGGCTGGAGGCCAGCCCAGCGGCACCGTCGAGGGCTACCCAGCCTGCCTCCGGCCCCCGGCTGGGCGGAGGATGATTCCGAGAATCGCCCTCTACCCAGCCGCAGGTTGGAGGCAGGCTGGGCATCCCTCGACAGCACCGCCCGGCCTGCCTCCGGCCCCAGGCAGGGCGGAGGGCGATTCTGAGAATCACCCTCGGCTGGGCGGAGGGCGATTCCGAGAATCACCCCCGACTGCATGGAGGGCAATTCCGAGAATCACCCCCAACTAGGCTAAGGGCGATTCCAAGAATCACCCCCGGCTGGGCAGAGGGTGATTCTCAGTTGGGCGGAGGGCGATTCCGAGAATCACCCTCTACCGGGGTGATTCTCGGAATCACCCTCCACTCAGCTGGGGGTGATTCTCGGAATCACCCTCTGCCTAGCCGAGGGTGATTCTTGGAATCGCCTTCTGCCCAGCCGGGGGTGATTCTCAGAATCGCCCTTCGCCCGGACGGGGGTGATTCTGAGAATCGCCCTCTGCCCAGCCAGGGGCCTGAGGCAGGCCGGACAGCTCTCGACGGTGCCGCCCGACCGGCTTCCGGCCGAGCGGAGGGTGATTCCGAGAATCTCCCTCTGCCCAGCCTACCTCTGCCCAACCGGGGGCCGGAGGCAGGCTGGGCAACCCTTAACGGCGCCACCTGGTTTGCCTCCTACCCCCGGCTGGGCGAAGGGTGATTCCGAGAATCACCCGCGGCTAGACGGAGGGCGATTCCGAGAATCACCCTCTGCGAATCACCCTCCGCCCAACCAGGGGTGATTCTTGGAACTGCCCTCCGCCCAGCCGAGGGCCAAAGGCTGGCCAGGCGATGCCGTCGAAGGCTGCCCAGCCTGCCTCAGGCCCCCGGCGGGCGACAAATTAATTTTTTATTTATTTTATTTTTTTCAAACACAAACTATTTAAAAAATTTAATTTTTTTTTAACAAAAACTATTATAATTAAAAAAAAAGTGTATTGTTTAATAATAATAATAATAATAACTATTCAATTAAAATTTTAAAAAAAAATAAAAAAACAATAAAAAAAAAAATAAAAAATATGTTTTAAAAAATAAACAAACAAATATAAAAATAATAATAATAATAATAATAATAATTTTTTTTTAAAATTAAAACAATTATTATTTAAAATATAAAAAAGCAAAAAAAAAAATTTAAAATATGTTTTAAAATATAAACAAACATATATAAGAAGATTTTAATTTTTAATTTTTATTTTCTTAAAACTAAAACAATTATAATTTAAAATATAGAAAAACAACCCTTGGCTGGGTGGAGGGCGATTCCGAGAATCACCCTCGGTTGGACGAAGGGTGATTTTGAGAATCACCCCCGACTGGGCAGAGGGCGATTTCGAGAATCACCCCTGGTTGGGCGAAGGGCAATTCCGAGAATCACTCCCGGCTGGGCAGAGGGTGATTCCGAGAATCACCCCCGGCTGGGCGGAGGGCGATTCCGAGAATCACCCCCGACTGGGTCGGGGGTGATTCTCGGAATCGCCCTCCACCCAGCCGGGGGCCAGAGGCCAACCGGGTGGTGCTGTCGAGGGCTGTCCATCTTGCCTCCGGCCCCCGGCGAGCGACAAATTAATTTTTATTTTATTTTATTTTTTTCAAACACAAACTATTTAAAAAAATTATATATATTTTTTAAACAAAAACTATTATAATAAAAAATAATGTATTGTTTAATTAAAAAAAATAAAAATAAAATAAATACTATTCAATTAAAATTTTAAAATATAAAAAAACAATAAAAACAAATTAAAAAAATGTTTTAAAACTAAACAAACAAAAAAAAAAAAATAATTGCTTAATTTTATTTTTTTTAAAATTAAAACAATTGTTATTTAAAATATAAAAAAACAATTAAAAAAATAAATAAATTATGTTTTAAAATATAAACAAACATATGTGAAGATTTTAATTTTTAATTTTTATATTCTTAAAACTAAAACAATTATACTTTAAAATATAGAAAAACAATAAAAAAAAATTAAAAAATATGTTTTTATATATAAACAAACAAATATATGAATAACAAATTTTTCATTTACTTTTTCATTTTTAAAAATTGTTTAAGTCATATAATTTCTCCATAATTTCATGGTTCAAGTATCTTGAAAACTTAAGATTTAAAAACATGAGATTTACAACTTGTCATTAACGTTTTTATGCGCCACGAAATTTTATCTTTAATGTTATGGTTGAAAATAATTACAATTTTAGGGTTGTTTAGAGTCAAGATATTTTATGTTTAACAACATGGATAAAAATTGTTCGAAATGATAAGCCTTTCAGACATGATTTTGTTTATATTTAACATCATCTATCAAAAAATTTAGAATTTTATGGTTTTTCAATGTCCTAATATGTTGTCTTTAATTCCATTGTTACAATGTGTCAAAAGTGTGACACAATGTTTTTTTTTGTTATTCCAGCATCAACTTGTTTTGTTTTGAGGGTGTTTTTTCAATCATTTTTTCAAGAAGCAATTTTGTTTTTAGCATAATTTTATAAAAAGGTGAAATTTGATCTTGAGAAAAAAACAAATGCATTTTGGAATACACACTTTTTGTTTTTGGGGCGTTTTTTCATGTTTTTTGAGACTTTTTGGGCTAGAGTTCCCAGCATCAACTCGTTTTGTTTTGAGGGTGTTTTTTCAATAATTTTTTCAAGAAACAATTTCGTTTTTAGCATGATTTTATAAAAAGGTGAAATTTGACCTTGAGAAAAAAATAAATGCATTCAGGAATACACAACTTTTGTTTTTGGGGCATTTTTTTATGTTTTTTAAGTCTTTTTGGGCTAGAGTTCCCGTTTTGAGGTAATAGTTCCCATTTGATCAATAACATTTTTTTCTACGATAGAAAGAGAGGGCTTGGTTATGTTTTATGCATTAAATAAGTTTAGGAATTATTTGTTGGGAGCGCACTTCAAGATATTCCCTTATCACTATGTGTTGAAGTATTTGGTGAATAAGCCTGTTTTGGGAGGGAATATCTGTCTATGGTTGTTAATATTCAAAGAGTATGATTTTAAAGTTATAGTCAAGCTAGGAAGATTGAACATTGAACCTGATATTTTTTCAAGGATAGTGACAGGCAAAGAATCCACGAGCATTGAGGACAAACTGCCTGATGCACAATTATTCACCATAAGGGTCACATATGGTAATTTTGTGGATATTATTAAGTTTTTGGCCACAAAGATGGCACCCACAGACTACACTACGCAATAGAAGAAGGAGCTAGTAGTCAAGTCAACTGATTTTTCATTGATTGCGGGACATTTGAATAATATGGGATTAGATGAAATATTGCGCAGATACATCTCTTAGCATGAAGGTAGAATATTTTGGCAGAAGCTCATGGAGGAGTTGCACGAGGACATTATGTAGGAAAGGCCACTACACAGAGGATTTTGCGAGCTGGGCCATGGTGGACCACTGTGTATAAGGATGTAAAGGGATTTTTTAAATCTTGTGATGCTTGATAAAGAACATGAAGACCATCTCAATGGGATGAACTACTATTGAATCCACAAGTGACGTTATAGGCATTTGATAAGTGGGATATTGACCTTCTCAGACCTATTAATACACCAAGAAAGAAGACTGGTGTAAGGTATATAATCACTGCAAAATATTATTTGACGAGGTGGGCCTAGATAAGCCATTGAAGTATTACAGTGATAATACTGACGTGCAATTCATGTTTTAGTATATTTTGTCTAGATTTGAGCATTTGAAGATCTTGATGAGTGACATGGGTTCAAATTTATGACATAAGACTATTGAGAAGATAACTGAGGAAATTCAAGTACATCATCAGAAGAGTACACCATATCATCCTCAAGCAAATGGGACAGTCAAATATTTCCATAAGATTCTAGACAATGCACTCATGAAGGTATGGAATGTGAACATAAATGACTGGGATATGAGAATTCTAGTGGTGTTATGTGCATACAGGAAAACATGCAAGAAGTGGACATGAAAAACACCTTTTAGGTTGGTCTATGGACAAGAAACAATCATGCTTATGGAGTACATTGTGCCGAGTTTGAGGACTGAAGCATTCATAGACATGGAAGACCACGATACAATGGAAGAAAGGATGGAGGAATTGATTTCTCTTGAAGAAGACATGTTTATTGTAGGGTATCATCAGAAAGTACAAAACGCAATGGAAAAATCTTAGCATGACAGGCATATAAGTCAGAACACATTCAAAGAAGAATACCTTGTACTATTATATGATAGCAATTTTTCGAAGTTCCCTGGAAAATTTCAAGCACATTGGTTAGGACCATATATCATTAGGCGTGTGTTAGAGGGAGGTGTAGTTCAGCTCACGAAATTGGAAGGTAAGTTGATGCCAGGATGAATGAATGGTAATTGATTGAAGATATAAAGGGATGAACCTATCCCTAGACATTGCACTAAATAATGAGAGGGGAAATCCTTAGTGCCACCTGCAGTTGAAAGTGGGCAATGGACTATAAACTACTCTATAGAAAGGGGCAATAGAAAGTGAAGAAGCCCGAAGGAATTGCAATGTGGGAGGACTTATTGTGACACAATGGAGGTTTTTCAAATCTCACAAGAAATATGACTGTTGGAAGGAAAACGTTGACGTGAAATGGAAGTTTGCATTAAAAAGAGTGGCGGAAGTGTGTTTATTGAACACAACTGGTCAAATATAGTGCCATATCTGCATTAAATGGTCCAAATATAAAGGAAATCATGGGGTTCAAAATTAAAATTTGTTATAAAATCAAGGTCCCTCTTTTTTTCCTCCTTAGAATTCGAATTGCGAATTTGTGCCTAAGTCTGAAATAAGCGATTTTTTTTTGTATGTGAAGAGTTGCGATGAAATTTCAACAGAGTTTTTAAGGAAGGGACTAGAAAATTTCATGGAAGCCACAACACCAAGTGTTATAAGGCCAAGGTGGCCATGCAAGAAACCTACTACAAAATAAGCGTAGCTGAAGAAAAATTAGGCCAAGAAATAAAATTACTAAGGAACAACAAACTAAGTAGCGGCTAGACAAGAAGAAGAAACACATGGAAATTCAGGACAATCAGGAAGCAAACGTAGCCCTAGAAGTATAGATACCAAAAGGTATGCAAGAAGAATATGTGGAAATTGTCTCTAGGCTACCCCCTTATCTACTGCTAAGGAATCCTAGTTCCAAGAAAGTGGAGGACCCTAATAATGTGAATTATCTTGTCTTCACCTCGCTGCTACCCAAATATGTACCTTTTGAATGAGAAATGTTGGTGAAAATGCCACAACTAAAGATGGAGGATTGGGATTTTAACGATAGGAGAAAGTATCACCAATTTGAGCCTAGTAGATATATGTACTAGGTTCATTACGCAGAGAGCAATGTCACTAGATTGGAGCCACAAATGTGGGCTATGAGGATACAACAAGCAGGGTTGTTAAAAATTCCGAATGTTCCAAACTTTGGGCGGAGTAATGTCAGCACCATTTGTGCTCTCTTGCTACTTATTTTGGTACATGATGGGTCCCTCTGGTTGGGAGAGAGGATTCCCTTCGATGAAATGCTCATCAAAATAATAACCACACTTCCATACCATAGAAAGAACACAACTAAAGAGTTCGCAGGAAAGATTTAGAATAAGTTTGTCACTGACGAAATGAAGAAGAAGTATGACATAGTAAAGAATTCAAGGGGATATGACATTAGCTCCATTAATGATCCACCAGTGCACTTTGCCTCACACATTCTCACAGGAAATATAATGCACAAATTCTGTCCAAATGAAGTACCAACAATTGTGGTTTCTTTGGCTATGGAGTGCATTAAAGGGGTCCAGTACAAATAAGTTGGCTACTTATGCAGAGAAATTTTAGATGATTGTAGCGAAGCACAAAAGGAAGGGAAGGTGTTCCATTATGCATGGTTTCTGATGACCATTATAATGATAGCTTGGAAGGAACTAGAAGAATCGTAATTCACTACTATGGACCTGGATGTGTGTGAGGTTGTAAGGAATGCCCCACTTTAGTTTTCTAAGGAATTGAAGCATGGAATGGAGAAATTTTTTTTTAGGTGTTAATGGATATGAAACTATGCACAATGGTGATTTAGCATCCAAGGATGTCACCTACGTTGTTTGAATATTATCGAGGAGTTGCAGACTTCAAATATTATTTTCACATACATCGAGGCACGAAAGGATCTCGATGAAGTATGGTACCCTTTTCCAAACTTGGTTACCGAACTTGACATTGTGAAATTCACAAGGACCTGGATGATATAATGGCTAGCTCCACCCACTAGAAACACTAAGATATAACATGCAAGAATTAGTGGAAATGGTACACAAGCAAGAAAAGACATAGAAAAAGAAACAGATAAGGATGCCGAGGAGACCGAAGGCACAAAGTAGGGTGGCCAAGACCCTCCAAGTGACAAAGAACAAGAGGAGTCCCCATTTATTATGAAGAGAATCATCCCTCCATAATCTACACCAGCTGCACGAAATAAGCATAAGGCAAATAAATCCATGCGCACAGAGCTAATGACCCTCACTAAAGGAGAAATTGATGAAATTGGTGATAAGGTGCTTCATATCAGAGAGGACACATGGAGTAGGATTGAAGGTTAGTAAAAGGAAGTAGTGACAGAGGTGCAGCAAGGCTTACAAGAGCTTAGGGTGTTGGCACAAACAAAACCACAAGAACAACTAGCCATTCAATCATCATAGAAAAGCTAGCAAGTATAGCGAGAACGTCGATTGGTGACAACTCTTGATGTTCACATTTTGTAGGAACTAAGAGGAGCACTTTAGTTTGATGTAATTGAAGACAAGGAACATGCCAAATGATGGGAAATCATCCATATAAAACTCCTTGTTCTGCCCATCCCAACACTACATTAATTTCATTAAGAAATTGTTGAAGAACTCAAAGGGAAAGAAGAAAACATGTTGCAATCTAATGACGAAGTCAGAAAGGACAAAAAAAAATATAATGAAGGAACTAGATCAGATAGTTAAGGAGAGGAACAAGGAGAAGCATCAACACAAACAATTGGAGGATGCCATAGGCAAGCCTTGCAACGAGATTCCAGACATCTAGGTCCACGTAGATGAATCCCCAACAGATAAGGTTTCAAAGCTCACCCTCGTGATAAATGATTTGAAGAACAACATAGAGAAGATCAAGATTAAGTACTAGATGTATATCACTGAGCTACAAATGAGGTTGCAGCCAACCACACCACTATAGGTATGAGAGCAGAGGGAAGAAGACCTTTAGAATACCTTGGAAGGTATCTCCACCATATTAAGGTATCGTGGAAAGATTTTGGATGATACATTGTATATTTTTACCTTGCTGCAGCAGAATCCAAACATTCTAAATATCGAGGAAGAAATGCAGTAAAAGAAGAAGAAGTCAGATGACATCTGGGTAACTGCAAGGAATTTAGAACACATGCAGTGGCTCACTTGGATCACTGAAGGAAAGAACAATTTGTAGTGATAATTCGAGCATTGAATGCAACCTACACTAGAATTGTAGATAATTTTTGGAGTGCACCATGTGAGTGACTCGGGATGAGTCATATCTGAGTGTTGGGGGCCTATTGGGCATGGCCCAACTTGGTCCAATTTTGAGTCGAAGACACCGCATTTTGAGGAAGTGAAGTACGAAGTCCAGCCATGAATGAATCTACCATGTGGAGGTTTGGGGGTTCGGGAAGGGGTGAGCCCCTCTTTTTGTAAAGGGTTCATGTTTATTTGTTAGTTTTTATTTTCCTATGGTATGTGGACAATGGTATTGGATTTATGTAAAGGCTACATAAAGCAATGTAATGTCAATTATAAATAATAAGTTGTAATTGTTGATGAGAACCAACTACTGAATATCTATATTAATCTATTTTGGGTCTTAAGAGAAGGCTCTGTAGTTGTATGCATGGAGGCCTTGAAGAGTTCGCAACTTTGTGCGCATAACACCTACAACGGTGTGCATTGGTTGAAGAAGTGGATGTAACTTTTCAAAGAGCAATGAACACCACATTTTGTGGCCTTATATGTCAAAGATTTTGTGCTTATTTAGATGACGTTATTGTGTTTTCAAAGAAAAGGTCATATCATGTATGTCATTTAAAGAATATATTTAGTGATGTCGAAAGTATGTGATTTCCCTTAGTCCGAATAAGAGCGTCTTTGGTGTGTCTGAAGGGATTCAATTGGTGCACATCATAGTGAAAAGTGGAATTAAAATTGATCGCAAGAGGGTCAAGGCTATCACACAAATCCTTTTTCTAGTGGACAAGAAAGCCATGTAGACATTCTTAGGGAAAATCGATCTCCTCATAAATGTGCAAGATCAATCACATTCCTAATTCCACGTATACAACATCCTAATATGGAGATCTATGACAATTTTTGAAGCATGGCACATTTCCCTCACACTTATCGAACAAAAAGAAAATGGAAATTCGTTTAAATTATCTATCTTATCAATTGGTCCATGGAGTGTTTTTTTGGAAGCACCACAATAGCGTCCTGCTAAGGTGACTTGAGCCACAAGATATAGAGAAAGTACTTAAGGAATTATACTATGGAACACAAGGTGGCCACTATCAAGGTGACAACAAAACACACAAAGTTATGAGGGTTGGTTATTATTTGCCTACACTTTTTAAATATGCACACACCTATATGCGCAAGTTTCAATCTTGTCAAAAATGCTCCAGTTTTGATCAAAGTTCATCCACCCCACTACTCATAGTAGCAGTTGAAGAATCATTCCAACTGTGGGGCCTTGTTGTTATCGAGGACATTTTGCACACTAATAAAAAAATTCATAGGTAGATCTTAATAGAAATAAATTACTTCACCCATTGATGAGATGAAATTCTCATCAAACAAGTAAATGAGCAAGAAACCATTCACTTTTTACAACAGAACATCATAAATAGGTTTGATGTTCCTACATCAATTTTCTTTGATAATGTAAATTAATTTTCATCATTAAGGCTTTATCAATTTTCATTAGAGAATGGTATTTTTTTAAAGAATGCATCTAATTATTATCCCTAGGGAAATGGTATGGTTGAATCAGCAGTTAAAAATATTATTCGCATAATTAATAAAACCATTTTCTCTAAACAGAAGAGCTGGCATAATTCTTTGACTAAGGAAGCTTATACTGACCATGTAACTTGAAATAATTTCATAAAAACCACACCATACCTTCCAGTGTATGGTAAAAAAGTTATACTTCCTTGAACCTGTATCTCCTAGCCTTGGATCTCTCCCAAGAGTCACAAGGAAACCATTTCTTATTGGTCTAGAGGAGGATAAAAATTTTACTCAAACTTGAGGAAAAGAGGCTCAAAGCCAAAGACCGATTTTCCATACATAAAAACCATGTAAAACACTGGCTTGATAGGAAATCTACATGATTAAAGAGATTTGATGTGGGAGAACTAGTTCTAAAATGGGATAAACCCCATGAATACAAAGGTAAACACACTAATTTCAAACCATTCTGTATTGTACCATTTACGATTGAAGAGAGGCTCTGCCACAACACCTTAAACCTAAAACCTATGGACGGGGGGAATTAACCCCCTTCCCATAAATGGGAGATACCCTAAGCAGTATATTCAGTGGCAGCTACGAGTTGCACTTCATGTACATATTGTTTTGTTTTTCTCTTTTGGTTCTTTTTGTTAGTTTTTTTTTCCGCTATGTAGTCATGTCTTGTTGTGCCTTATTTTTGGGCCTTGTACATAAATAAGACGTGTGTAAAGTGAATGGCCCAAAGACTTTATAGCGCGATCGAAGAGAAGTACACTTGGTTTTTTGTTTTCCCTCCTTTTCTATTTGGGAAAATTGCATAGGTTGAGGCAAGTCTAGATGGAGAATATGATTCATCTAATAGGATAAGCTTGAGGGAACCTATTATATATGTGCTTATTCTAGTACCTGAACTACTTGACTTGGTATATGTGTACTTGTGTTCTAACACTCGCCCAATCTATTACAGAAGGGATAAGGAGAAAATATAAAGTGATTAAACTCATATCAAAGGTATTAAATACTTCTCTCAAGGGGAAAAATCCTTTACTCTCAATAGTTCAAGATCCATTTTCTTTATGTTGAAAATAATAAGTGCCAATTCACAATTCTATAAAATAAATATATAAAGGGTGAAAAAAGAGAAAGGATTCTGGCGCAGGGAGGTGAAGCAATCAACTTCACCATGGTACTATCTAGGCTCGCTGGCAGTGAAGAAACATTTCTTCTCCTGAAGTGACTCCATCAGGTTATTGTGTAGGCCTGATGGCAGTGGAGCAAGACCAAATATGAAAAATATACACACTAAATATCATAAAATCATCATGCACATTACCCTTTCCTATATTGAACCAATTATGATAGGGTGTATCTTTGTGTGACTTCAACCAAGTAGAGAAAAGAGAAGATGTTATGTATGAAACCGGGGCGAAAATGGGAAGTTGGTGTAATCAATACTTCTTGAAGTTATGACCCTTAAATAAAATCTATTCCTGGACGTATAATTTGAAGTCTGCACACTGTGTCACCAAGTGTTATTTATGCTACAACACCCTCCAAAATTTCATTACATCCAAATTTTGGAGCCTCGGTCGTCAAGTGTCATTTTTTGCTTTTTTAAGTCTTACGTGTTATTGAGTGTTCTGAAGTATTGCCACATTCATTAGAAAATATCCATACACATTTCATCATCATAATACCTTTGTTTTTTTAAAATGACAATTTCAAGTCACAGTCGCACACACTTCATTGTTTATACTTTGGGAACATGCATAAGCGGCATTTTGATCTATATTAATTGTGGATCAAGTTGGTCTAATTTTTCTCGATGATTTCATTAGTTTCACACATGATTTTATGTCTAGAACTCATCTTTCTCACCCCTTGAGTGATCATCCACACTCAGACAAATTTTGGTTGCAAAACGATCCCATTAATTCCAAGAGCGCATGAACACACTCTGAAGACTTAATGGGAGACATTTTTTTTGTTTAGAAGTGAGCATGTTCCCTCCTTCAGAGCTGGGTGCACTCCAAAAGCCTGAATCCCCTTCCTTTTTCTAAAATACAACCTCCAAAATGACTAAGTCTTCCTTGAGCGTACTCCCTCAACTTGAAGAAATGCACACTCCTTGAGAGCACTGGCACACCTTGGAGACCCGATCTCAATAAGTAAACCTTGCCTAAAGCGCCATGTATCCTCCTAAAATTACTGAGTGCTCTAGTGCACTCCAAAGGCACTAAGCACCATGCTTTAGCCTTCAGGAGAGCGCCATGCACCCTTCCTAAGGCCTCTTGAGCACATGAGTGCACCCAAATACATAAAGTCTCAGCCTTCAACCTTCGGGAGTGAACCTTGTGCCCTACCTCTATCCCTTGAGTGCATACCGCACTTTAGAATATATAAGCCTTCCCCTCCATCATTCAGACTTGTGACATGTGCCCTACCTTGACTATTTTTTTCCCTTGAGAGCATGAGTGCATGACGAAGCCCCAAAGCCTTCCCTCCTCAGCCCTTCAACCTTTCAAATTTCGCCCCTATGCCGTAAAGCTCCTTTGACCATTTTGAGTGCATTGAAAAGGCATGTACAAGACAATATGCATAAAACATGGTATAATAGGATATTTTTAGACTCATAGTTGATCATCATGAATGATTTCAAAAATAGGTATTCCAGGGACCTGATGGAAAGCACACATGAGGAAGATTGGGAAAAGAGGATAAATAAAGGAAATATATAAAGAACCAAGAACACACTTGGAACTTGATTATCGAAGAATCCCAAATACTCCAAGATCGAATACCCTTTACAGGGTGAAAGTGTTATGATTGAAATATGAACGAAGAAAAGATATAGTGGCAACTATGTCATCACTGAATAAATCCCATGTCATCAGTCACTATCATTTTGAGTCATCAAAAATAGTGACATGTCTAGTTTCATCATATGATGATGTGGAAGTCAAGATGTATTATTGTACTCATTGTAAAATACAAGCAAGTATAATTCCATGAGTCATCTATAAACTCAAGAGTCACAAAATTCCAAAGGACATGTAATACCAGAAATCATATGTAATTCCAAAAGTCATTTGGAACTCAAAATGTTGCAGAATTCCAAAGTTCACTAGAAGATATAAAGTCAAGAATCATGAGGATATCAAAGGTCACTCCTCAACTTATAAATAGGTCCTTATTTCTCATGTAAAGTACTTTTCATCTTGGCTTCTTCAATAAGGCATCAAGGAGATAAGTTAGTACTTTTTGGAAGAAAGTAGTGGGTTCAATGCTCCACTATTGGAGAAACTGATGTTCGTTGTATTCATGAATCTTGGGACTTTTACTTAATATTTGAAGCCTAATAGCCAACACATTTTTCATCCATTGATTATGAATATTTAAGAAAAAATTGTGAATGTTTATGATTCATATTTGGTTATACTAGCAGTGAAGTGGTTGAACTATTTTGGTTATTGTACTTCTTATCATATTGAGAATGTGTTGTGATGGTTGTAATGATTGTCACATATTTTTGTACTATTCTGCTAGATGTTAGATGAAATATTCGTGTTTGTGTGTGTACCTGCTAGGGTGGTACTATTACCTCTCCCTTAGAGGCTCACTTTCTTTCCCTCTGCGATAGAAGAACCTTGATGTACTTGTAACTGAACATTCATGAGACACACTTGCTTGAATTTTTAAGGTTGATATGTGATTATCTCTCTTTTTGATAGCTAAATAAAAGCTGAAGTTAATATATAAGTAAGAAAAACATTGTGTAATAATTTTTTTAGTATATGAAGGTTTGTAATTATGATTGTTACATGGTAAAAATACAAAAATTAGGAGAACAAAACGAAAAATTAATAATGATAAAATGATAAATGGTTTTCGTATAACAAGGAAGAGAATTATTTCAAGGCATACAGTCGTTATACCAGTAAAATCAGAATGGGAAAATATTTACTAGGCAAGCATATAAAGGGATTTTATTTTTTTTGGTGTGTAAACTAGGGATACATTACATCATGGAAACTATTTTCACATAAAATCGAGCTAATACCCCTTCAATATAACTCTATTATCTTTGTGACAATATGGCATATGCCTATATGTGATATGAACCATTACGTAGATTTACTCTAACTGATAATATTGGATTTTCATTTCTTTTTTGTGGTTGAAGAGTCTAGTTCACAACAAAATCAACCACTAATAAGATAACAGTAATGGGAAACATATATTTTAATAACTTAAAATTTTTATCCTTGTTTACAAAATTTAATGAATATCAAAGTGTCTTATGTCAATAAGGTTCATAAAGCTTATGAATTGTAGTCACAATGAGTGTAGGTAAAGGGTACAAACCTAACAATAGTGACCTAAATATAAAACTATTCTAAGCTTCACAAGAGAGACATCATTTATTGACAATCAACATCAATGATTAACATGATAATAACAAGCACCATAAGAAATTTAATAAAGTATGAATTGATTCCCCTCTGTTTCCATTCCGCACTCACACTAAGGGATCAATATTTCATTGTTTCAGGTTCTTGCTTGACACTGGAAAGGGGGAGGTAAGATAAAATATAACTTACCTTGAAGAGGAAATGTATTTTTATTTATCGCTCGAGCTCATCTCCTTATCTGTCTATTATAAGACTATTCAAAGCCTTTATAAATGCCACATATATGAAGGGGATGATTCTTTAAAGAGAACAAGAAGGAATCTCGATGTATGAATCCATGTGCAGTAGAGGAATATTGTGGAGGATTTTCACTTTTGCATTAAAAGACATTGCCTCTATGGAAATTTGTCTATGCTAGGGTTTTACCTTAGGCTACTTACGCAAATTTAGTTTCACACTTACAAAACTTTTAATAATAATCCAAGCTTTTCTTCCTTAGGACAACCTCATAGTTAATGGTAAGTGATAAATGTTTAAGACATATCTCTTAATACTATTTTTGGTGTTTAATAATGATTCTCTACTTAATTTATCGTGATTGATTAATTCTCCTAGATAATTCTCAAACTCTCAAACCAATATTATTCACTTGCATTTAAAACTATTAAATTAAAATAAGATTTATCAAAACGTGTTTGTCGAGTGAAAGAGAAAATAAGATATAATGCAGGTTTCCACCATGGGAGAGACACAATAAATTGAATGTGAAAAGAACTTCAATGAAGAATATAATCACACCGCTCACTAGTATTCGCACCATTCCAAGAAATCAATATTTAAACGGTCCATTACACCTTCTAGGCATATAATAAGGCTTACATTGTATGTTATACAACTATTAAAATGGAAAAACACTTTATAAATCCATCAAGGATTCAAATTATATATCATGAAGGAATTTGGTTGAATATTAATTTAACATTATATTGTTTTACCATAAACTAGATCCAAGGTTATCATAGTTCTATGAAGACTAGATCCTCGTATATATGAAAGTTCAAGCATCCAATATATGGATTAATACGCACTTTTAGAAAATTAAAACTAGCAGTTGCCCAGAAGGTGCAAGGAGAGGCCGATAGGAATATTTCTTGTGAATTATTAATTTGAAGTAATTGTAGTTTTTGAGATGAAGGAGATTTTGTAGATCTTTGCACAATTTTTTTGTAGCATATAATATTATCCATCCCAATGTTGTCAAAGATTAAAACATGGTGTTAATTTGACATTATACACACACAGATTGAATGGAAGGTGTTTATGCCTGAGACATAGCACGATCGACAGGACAAAGTGGTATTCTATTCAGAAACTCTATTTCATTTAGAAATAGGTAACATGCTAAAATTTTTTGTTACTTACACACCTGACCCAGATGGATAAGACAATGTAGTAAAAAGTTATAGACCATCAAAAAACACAAATTGAATAAAGTGGTAGCCACTAAAAATTTATATTCCTTTGCTGCAAAATGATTAGAAAATGATTAGAAGCAACATAATTTTTATATGCCGCAATTCCCTTCCCCTCTGCAACTAAAAAAAACAATGTAAAAATTTGGCAACAAACTTTAAAAAAAGAACAGAAATATCCCATGTCGAAGATCCACTCCAAATATTAAATCAGATTTCTGAAAGCATGAAATATGGAGATAGCATATAACTAAATTATCATCACAATTAATGTGAATCTGTAATGTTGGACATGCAAAAGCAATCAGGTAGAGCAGATCCTCTTCCATCAACTAAAGCATCCCTATGAGCCTCCCACAAATAATCTGCCAGCCTCACTCCATTGAGACATTGAGAAATACCTTCTGCAAAATATCTCTTGTTGATAAAATTTGTGTTTGGTCACCCACTCAAAGCTCTCATTGCAGCTACCATCTTGTCCATGTTCCCAAAATATGTTCCAATGTATGCCTCACTGTTGATGGATATATAGTAGTCCAATGCAGCTCTGTTATTGCCAGGCAATCCCATCAAGCTTGCCTTGTCTAGAAGAGAAGATATACTCACATCTACTGTAAGCTATCATTTCATGTTCAAATCTCAGATGCAAAGATAAAAAGGGTTGAGGGATCCTTTGTAGCAGTTCAGCTCCCTTTAGCTCAAGATGCCTAATAAGGCATAGAGCTCTGAAACATGCATGACAGCGAGCTACTTTGGCATAAAATGGGTGTCTGCAAATTGGTCAGAAAGTCAGTCCACTGGTCTACATTTTTTAATCATTAGACACCATATGCTTAAGAAAGCTAAAAACCATTGCCAAATTCATGGTAATAAACAGATTCAATTGGATAAGAAACAACTTCTGAATGCTAAAAAAAATCTCACAATAAATCACAAAAATGTTAGAGAATAAAATCAATGACACCACATATTCGTATTTCAATTCATTTTCAAATTTAGATATTCACTAAATTCAGGTTTCAAGACAAAATCAATTATATATACATCATAAATTCAAAGTCTTGATTTTTAATCCTATCTTGATGGACATAAAAGCTATAATATTTAATGACAATCAAACATATCTGTGCTCTTATTCAATTCTCTATAAAGAATACCATGTCACTGTGCCTTCAAATCTGAAATGCTTAGTTTTCTAAGACATAAGTTTGTGTGACGCTATTGCAATGGGCCAACACCAATAGAAGTAACGCATGCAAAGATAAGAAAATGATTTTTCACCGTTCACACTCTTGCTTGAGAAGTTTGGATCTGAATTTAAGAGAGAGGATGGTTTGAAGTATGACTAGAGAATTTGTGCCTAAGATCATTCAGGGATTCTCAGAACAGCTGGTGTGGATCTCCAAAATCATGGTAAGAACATGGTTGCAGAGAGTCCTGAGACTTACGATCTCAAGGTCCAAAAAGAAAAAAAAAAGTGAAGGATCAATTTCTCTGACCAACAGGAATGAAACTAAAATGATTATGGCAACATGAAAATGTATAACAACTATAGAGAAATACAGAACCAATCGTCAAAAGCATTCTACTTTGGTTGAGAACGATATAGCCCAACAAATGTATTTATAGGGTTTCAACCTGCTTTCATAGCTCAGATTTCTAAGTTAAAAGAGAGCAAAAGATTCTACAATAATGAAGCTCATATGATTGATCAATTTGGTTGAAAGAAATAGTTTCTATGAATGATTTTGCATAATCATTCATGTTTATACATTAAACTAAGAGTGTGAATCTCAATACCTGGTTCTAAACTGATTCTCACAGAGTTATCCAAGCTATATAGAATAAATAAAAGATAGAAAGGAACATTTTGAGATATCAAAAATGTTTCCATCAGATGAATGCATAGTAATCCTACAAGTAAATGGAAGATATGAAATTTATAGCCACAACCATGACTACGATACCATGTGAAACTATAGAAAATCCAGGAAACAAACAGGTGTAAAAATGATACAACAGTAAGGCTATGGGTTTATCTTCAATATCACAGATATTAGAATATGCGTAGAAGGTAATATGTATGCTATAAGTGCCATGGAAAGCAAGAAGGGTCCACCAAGAGAATACTTTCTCATATTGGGCATAATAGCTTTGCTACAGGCTGGGAATTCTATCTTGGGCTCATTAGTTCCACACCAGGCATAAGGGTTATGATATAATCACATTGAATGTGCAACAAACCAATTAGGGTCGTGTTCATGTGGAGCATTTTCTCACTTTATATAAATCAACAGTCAAATTTGACTAGACTTTAATCTAATGCAAGATTTTATCTGTGTCATTAAATAGCTTAATTATGAAATTTCCTAGAACATTGTGGTTTTTTTAATTATAAAACTCTAGGAGGAAGTGTTACGCTATAGGTAATGGGGTGCCACTTTCAATCTACACAACAGATGGACGTTAGAAAGGTCATAAAGAGTTGAGATGCAAACAAGTGGACTCTTCAAGGAATCTGGCACAGATAGATTTACAAGGGCTTAAATCAAAAACTCTTGAATTAGGTATCAATGGGTGGCATTGTCAATCTACACAACAAATGGATACCATGGACATTTTAAAGAATCAACACTGGCTTAATGGAATTATAGAAATCTGGGATGGATATATTTACAGAGGTTTAAAGAAAAAACCTTAGGCTATGTATCAAAACCCCCAAACCACTGTATGGTTATTAACAAATGCGAAAAAAAACATTTCAATTGAATATAAGGCACAACAACAAGAACCAACATCACAAACACAATAATTTCATCAACACTATAAATACTAGAACCTCATTCATCAGTGAACCCTTAATGGGGTAGAAAGAATATCAAGCCATTCCCATGGTTTCAATCTAAATACAGACTACTAATACCAGCATCAGATTTTCAACAAATCAACAAAAAAATACTGATTTACCGGCATTGGAGCTACATCTAAATGAGTAAGAAGGACTGAACCCATGACATACCTCAACAGTAGGATTTCCACGGCTGTAAAAAATGGACCTGGCTTTCATTGAAATTCCTCTGGTTGATAGCAACGTCCTTCAAGCATTTGACCACAACAAATACAGCAATACAGAACCAATCGTCAATTTTTATTTTTACTTTCCACTCACAACACCACACATTAATCTAACTGAATCCTTTCTGTAACTGGGAATTCTTTTGATGGACAACATGCAATATAACTGAATCACTTTTGTAACTGGGTATGCTTTTGATGGATAACATGCTAAGTGTTAGAATTTGATTGGCATGTGGGATAGCCACAAATCAGTAAAGCATCATACAAGCAGACAATCATAAACAAATAGGCATAGAAAGATAAAACATCACATCCTACTGTTCAACACCCAATACTGCAAAAATTTCAAATAACTATTATGATGACATACATCCAATAAAAATGTCAGTAAAGAATGGTGACACACTACATGCCTCTCCAGTTAGGAGATCTTGATCTCAATTCAACTTCTTATCTGAATGCTAAAACTCAACGTGTTATGTGCCTATATTTATGAACTCCATAAACAGTAGAGCAATGGATATCTTTGGGAGGGTTCTTGAATACAAACTGTTGTGCAATGTGAAAGTAGCTTTTGGTGACTATGGTTTAACTGATAATATATGGGTTGAGATTTGTTCGCATCCTGTATCTTTATATTCACATTTCCATGAACAACTCTCTTATGCTCAAGCTTGATTACAGTAAATATGATACTTCTTAGTCATCTCACACAATATTATATATAACGCTGCAATTACATTGGCAAATATAACAGAGTATTCCAAAAATCCATATATCCATGCTAATACCAGAATTATTAATGACAAAAAAGTATGTATTTAACCTCGATGCATTAAATGAATAAGGATAAAACAGAACTTCTAAAATTCATGAACAACACGTAGAGACTACATAAAATTTGCATTATCTGAATTATTGTGAGAAAGAGATTCCAGATGAATTAAACATTTCCAAATTTGATCAGAAGCAAGCTTCTGCTCAAGGATGGATTTTCCTATCCAAAAATCAGGCAATAGAACTGACAAAAGTGAATGAAAACAGATTTGACAAGAAAAAAATAAATTTAAGATTATTAATGTGAAGAATCCGCACAGACTGAATGGTCATGTAAGTCTTCCATTAGCATACCAGTGTTCCAGACTCTCCTCAAGACTCTTATTTTTTGTACGTAATCCTACCATCCATATGTAATGTTGATTGGTAGAATTAGTTAATATATGGGTGCAAAATTGCAAATATAGTAATTAAAAGTTTCAAATATGAAATAAGGGGAATAATGCTTTGTACGTTTTCACCTGAACAAGTCTTGAACTCTAAGCTAACTCGGTTTTAAAAAGGTTGTTCAGGAAGAAAAATGACCACAACAGGAAATGAAATCTATGTTAACATATGATTCTACATAGTGAATTGTTGGTTGAAAGGGATATAATATTGCAAATAAATTCAGTACTCTTTATTGCAGGATTGTAGGGTTGTATCAAGATATTAGTTGTAAAGCTTGTGTAAGAATTTTTTTTGGTGAAAATCACATGTAGGGAATTTTTGATTCGTTTGTTACCAAAAAATATAACCTGTCATTCAATTAGGGTGGGATGTAGAATGGTTTTGTCCTGGCTTTTGTAAACTGGGTTGAGGAATGTTATACAAATGTAAGCTTTGCAATGCTAAATAATGGAGCCGCCATAAAAAAAATTCAGGCCCAGTAGAGACTTGAGGCAGGGTGTCCATTATCATCTCTTTTATATCCTGGTTGCATGACTGCAACAGGAAATGAAATCTATGTTAACATTTGATTCTACATAGAAAATTATTGGTTGAAAGGGATATAATCTTGCAAATAAATTCAGTACTCTTTATTGCAGGATTGTAGGGTTGTATCAAGATATTAGTTGTAAAGCTGTTGAGTTCTACGATGGAATTCGTTTGTTACCAAAAAAGATAACTTGTCATTCAATTAGGGTGGGGTGTAGAATGGTTTTGTCCTAGCTTTTGTAAACTGGGTTGAGGAATGTTATACAAATGTAAGCTTTGCAATGCTAAATAATGCAGCCACCATAAAAAAAATTCAGGCCCAGTAGAGACTTGAGGCAGGGTGTCCATTATCATCTCTTTTATATCCTGGTTGCATGGGAGTCTCTAAAGGTCCATTCTTCAGCAAATGGCAGAGTAGGTGTTACAAAGGGTTATCGTATTGCTTACAACAAGGTTGTATAAAATTTCCAATTCTAAATTGTAGTTTGCTTGTTAAAAAACGATATAATCCCAAGTTCAATATGGGTCTTCCCCACAATTAAAATTTGGAAAAGAAGTTAGAGATACGAACCAGAGCTACATTTGAGACTAATACTCGAAACAAATCTATTGAAAACAAAGTACGAAACATACTTACAATATTTTTAACTTCTAAGGTATAAGAATTTGTTTTAAAATAGAATACGGTCGACATTTACATTTGGCCCTCTTAGGAAATGGAATTTTCAAAAGCTAGGAATGGGACATCAAAAGAAAAGTTTGCATTCAACCTTCAAACTAAAAACAAATTTTGTCGTTTCGTTCAGAAAAATTCATGCAGAAACCAAATGGAACCTGAAATAATAATAGCAATGACCAAATGGGCTTACCCGGAACCTGCACGCAACTGCACGAGTAGAGTAACCTGCACGCAACTGCACGAGTAGAGTCCAAGGTGCTTTTGGGAGGAGAATATCTATTGAAAACAAAGTACAAATAATAGTTAAAATATTTTCAACTTCTAAGGTATAAGAATTTGTTTTAAAATAGAATACAGTCCACATTTACATTTGGCCCTCTTAGGAAATGGAATTTACAAAAGCTGGGAATGGGACATCAAAAGCAAACTTTGCATTCAACCTTCAAACTGAAAACAAATTTTGTTGTTTCGTTTAGGAAAATTCATGCAGAAACGAAATGGAACCTGAAATAATAATAGCAATGACCAAATGGGCTTATCCGGAACCTACACGCAACTACACGAGTAGAGTCCAAGGCGGTTTTAGGAGGAGAAATGTTTTTCCGACAAAGTGAAAGACTGTGGTGTCTGTTGAGCAGAACCCTGTTCTCTTCAGCTATAGGTGGGAGAAAATTGGAATCTAGAGAAGTCGAAATTGGGTTTCTGAGAGCATGGCAGGTGGAAGCTTGAAATTATTCACCAGCATTTTCGGCCGCACTGCAGCCACATTTCTTCGCAATGGCCAGTCGCGGTTCGAGCTTGCACGCCAAATCAAGTATGCGGGGATTCCGGTTAGTTTAGGATGAAGAGTGGAGGCGGCCACAAGCCTTGGGCATTTCGATTGATGCAGGCACACCATGCGGAGATTGATGAACAATTTTTGCAACAGCTGGTCAACGTTTGTTACTTCAGGACAAGAATAAGGGTTCTTGCCAACAGATGTCAGTTGGAAAATAGGTGTCAGTTAGAGAATAGGTGTTAATAGCAGAATGAATATGTTGACGATCAAAAACTGCATCTCTTTCATAAGATAAGGCCTATCGGCCTAAAAATTACACAAGTATACAAGTAAAGAAAGAAAAAGAGATTTAATTACATTGGCAACAAGGGTAGAATAAATTGAATGTGAAAAGAAGTTCAATAAAGAATCCAATCACACTGCTCACTAGTATTCGCACCATTCCAGGAAATCAATATTTAAACGGTCCATTACACCTTCTAGGCATATAATATGGCTTACATTGTATGTAATACAACTATTAAAATGGAAAAACACTTCCTAAATCCATCAAGAATTCAAATTATATATCATGAAGGAATTTGGTTGAATATTAATTTAACATTATATTGTTTTACCATAAACTAGATCCAAGGTATCATAGCTCTATGAAGACTAGATCCTCGTATATATGAAAGTTCAAGCATCCAATGTATGGATTAATACGCTCTTTTAGAAAAGTAAAAAAATTACACAAGTATACAAGTAAATAAAGAAAAAGAGATTTAATTACATTCACAACAAGGGTAGAATTAACTTTGTATAGATATTTAGAAAGTTGTGTCAAATCCAAAGAAAAAATAGACAATTTATGGTGGAGGGGAGAAATGTAGAGTATTCAATCCAATCTCTATTAAATCTTGAATGATAATGTTTTCAAGTGATTATACTTTCAAATAGAGATTCCTAACAGTGATATAATAGAAATCACATCACATCATATTGAAAATAAACTAACAAATACTAAACACTATGTAGTTATGTAGGGTTCTTGCTACACAAAGGCACTTTTAAAACATTTGAATCCACTAGATCTCATTATAAAATATAGAATCAGGGGAAAAAACTTATATGAAATGAAAATACACTTAGCTCTTGTTAATCTAGGAATGGTGGGCCAATGGTAGTCAAGGTAAGTGAGCTACTAACTCTATTACAAGGTTTGATACATCATTTATATGGAAAACCTAATAGATGGATAATATCAATTCCTCTGAATCTTGTTGACCTGAAGGAGGACTGTATACATCATTTTGTCATAAATGATTATCGAATAATACATTTTAAGAAAGATTTGGACCAAGGGTTATAATATCATTACAGGTAGTTAAAGTGTTGGTCATGATCTCCATGAAAAATACCTACATCAAAACTATTGAGCTGTATCTTCATTAGTGGGATAGTCATGAATCAAAACCTCCATATTACCTTGAAATTGGTGTTATTCTCCATGTGTCTAGTTCCCACATAATTTTTAATAAATTCATAGGCTTTGAATGTTGTAATGGTATAGGGCAGAGCTAATATGTCGCATTAGTAAAGATCTCCTCCAATTTTTTTACTAGTCTTACGAAGAGCATAGGAAAATAGAAAGATAAAGATTTTTTTTTTTACCTTGAGTATTTTTCAAAAGGGTGAGGTCCAATATTATGAGTATCAATAGTATTAGGGTTGGATTGAGGTACTATGATAAAGTATAGATAACAAAAGGATAGCTTATCTATCAACAAAATAGGGAAAAACAAGGGTTCTACAGTCCTACCATCAAGCCATATAGACATGTTGAAGATATTGTTGCATATTTTCGAAGAATTCTTTTATGAAGTCACATCCTCATACCTCATAGAAAAACAATAAAGAGATACATAAATAAATTACTACAATTATCCACCGTATCATATTTCAAATTGAAGTATGAAATAAAATATACTGTTTGAGAACTCACTATTAGCTTGGGAAGTGACCAAGTGTATCATTTTTAATTAGTGTGCTTCCTCAATATCATACACAACAATTTGAACCTTTGCAGGTTAACCTCCTTCCTCCTTAATTCATATTCATTGCTCCTTTGATACACTTCCTCAACAATACAATTTCATTGCACCTAGATCATGTCCCATCTAAGAAATATTTCTAATCAAATGCACATCTATCTAGATTTCTATATATAATTCAATGAAAATCTCCAAATAACGTTCATAGCATTATATATGAACTTTACTATACAAGGTTTTTATGAAATACTCTCTCTCTCTCTCTCTCTCTCTCTCTCTCTCTCTCTCTCTCTATATATATATATATATATATATATCCGTGTCATTTGTTCAGTAATATATCCCTATGTATAATATATACGCATACGAATTATTCGAAAATACGAAGTGCATCATTTTTAATTAGTGCGCTTCCTCAACATCATACACAACAATTTGAACCTTTGCAAGTTAACCTCCTTCCTCCTTAATTCATACTCATTTCTCCTTGGATACACTTTCTCAACAATACCATTTCATTGCACCTAGATCATGTCCCATCTAAGCAATATTTCTTATCAAATACACATCTATCTAGAATTCTATATATAATTCAATGAAAAATTTCAAATAATGTTCATGGCATTATAGATGAACTTTACTATACAAGGTTCTTATGCAATACCCTCTCTCTCTTTATATATATATATATATATATATATCCCTCTTCCTCCCTCTTTCTCTCTATCTACCTCCATTGCTCTCCCTCTTCTCTATTCATCCCTCTCTCTCTACCTCCATTACTCTCCCTCTCATCTATCCATCCCTCTTTATTTGTCTCTCTCCCTCTCACTTTCTGAATCTTCTTCTCTCTTCCCCCTCATCTCTCTCACTCCCTTTCATTCCTTATCTACCTCCATTTCTCTCTTTTTCTTCTTCTTTTTTTATAATTTACCTCTTCTTTGTAATTTATTTGATTATTATTTTTTCTTAACCCTTCTTTGAATTTGTTATTAAACTGCCCTCTCAATTATTAACATATTTTAATTTTATTTTTAAAATTTTTCATTAATTAAAGTTGTATTATTTTTCTCATTATTAACTTATTTTAATTTTATAAAATTTCATTTAATTATTATTATTATTTAATATGTTTATTCATTTATCATTATTATTATTATATAATATTTCTATTCATGTGTGGTTGAGTATTCCCTTTCTAAACTATTTTATTTTGATTCATAATATAATTATAGATATTTTCATATAAAAAAATATTTTTATATTTTATACTAGAAATATACATATTTTAGTCTTGAGTAAGTTATTAGTTTTTATCAACATGGTTTATTGAAAAATAAATTAACCAAAAATCTACATTCCAAATTCACTATATTACAATACTGCAAATCAGAACTAAAACCAGCATTATTCCATTTCACGCACACCAAGGCCGACACATCAATAACACACACCTAGGCCGACACATCAATAAGAATTACCTGTAAGATGTAAATTTATTTAATTATTATAATTAAATTGAATGGAGCAGAGTTAATCTATTTATTATAATTAAATTTAACAGAGCACAGCGAATCACGGTGACGAACGCGTAGGCTACACACGCATACATTTTGCCTTTGAGCGAAACGGGCAAAGCGGCAAAGCCTTTCCTGTTTTTTAGTCATCTATCTCACCGTTGCCCTGGGAATTCAATAGTGAAAGCAACCATTCGTTGAATCTTTGCGAGTCTAAAAATGGAACGACAGCGACCAGAAAGAGAGCGAGGGAGCGAAGAAAGAGAATATAGAGAATTATCGGCTGAAATAGCGGAGATTATAAGAGAACTGGGGGAGCTTGAGGAACGATGGCAGACTCTTAATCCTCAACCCGAAGACAGAAGAGAGGAAGCTGAGCAAGTAGAAGAAAGAATAGTAGAGGTTAGCCAACGATGGGTTCGTTTTCCTCGCGGTGCTCCTGAAGAAATGCGTGTGGAGTTAGAGCGAAGAATAATAGAATTAGGCGAACGATGTGAACGTTTTCCTGAGCGACTTGAATCATTCAAGTGGTTACAGGAGGTCGCTATCCCGTTGTTGCAGCTGAAGGATGACGCCGGTCGACTTCATTGCGGTCACATATTCCACCAAAAGTGCGTTGCGCAATGGCTTACAGTGGCCAACACCTGTCCCTTCTGCCCCACCGAATTTCCGTAGAAGTGATTGCTTACATTTCCTTTCTAATTTTATTTGTCTATCAAACGTCACTATTTTTGATAGCGACGTATGCGGCACAGAATTTCAGTAGAAGTAATTGCTGACATTTCTTTTCTGGTTTCATTCAAACGTCACTTTTTTCGATGAATATGAGATAGTGTGCGTCATGCACAGAGGGTCATAGGCATTTTTTATAACTCGCTTGTGTTTCGGACGAACATCTCTTCGCTGTGGAATGGATCTTTGTAGTATAATTTTTTTCTTTTTTTTCAATTATATGTTATATAGGTAGAAATGCAAAATAAGGAAATCACAATTTTTGTATTTTATCATTAATATTTTTCTCTTTAATCACAATGCAAGAAACACTGTTTTAGCTAAAGTAGTTTTGTACATGAATTACTTTTATTATATGTGTTAAATTCATGAAAGTGTTATCCTTTAATATTAACCATGCATGTTTTCCCGTGTAATCATTTCTTGAGGCTGCATAATGGTTTTTCATTATTATGTGGGAATTGGTTTTTATCATTTAGTTATGTTTTTTAATATTTTTTCATATATATAATATTTTAAAAAAAATATTAATAAAGAAATAAAATAAATATTAAAATATCAATATCTTTTTAAAAATACATATTTTTTCTATTTCATATGAAATAAAAAAGTATAATCTCTTTTATGAAACTTACTATTAACTATTTTTTGTATTTCATGAAAGGTTTGGTAGACTCATATAATAAATATCATGATTTAGTAGACTCGAAGGCCTATTTATTATTGAGAACCAAGGTCATAAATTTGGCATACAATCTCGGTTTGACGCACATGATACCTCATTAGAAAGATCTCTCTGAGAACTACATTGTTCAAAGAAAATGTGATGTATTTGACTCAAATTCGCCTAGAACCCCTTTTCCTAAACAACATCATTTAGGGCCTCAAAACAACTTCGGAAGTTCACGACCCGGAAAAATGAAAAATACAACATAATTGTCCATCTTTTAGGACTTGGGGGTCTTATCGTTGGGAATCCTTTTAATAGTTTTTAGAATTTCTTCCTCCCTAGTTTATCCCTAGTTTATCTCCTATGACTAGAATACATGATAAATAACTTCTAGTTGTTGTCCTCATATGATACCCAATTTTCTCTCCTTTAACTATAAATAAATTCTTGCTCTTTCATGAATTTTTCTTTTAGCTCTCAACTAATTTCACATGTTCTTCTTTGATATCACTCAGAAGGTTGCATAGTGTATATAGAAAATCATAAATATGGCTTTTAATATTTCCTAAAGAACCCATACACATTTCTTTTTTAGTTTTTATCCACTTACAAGTCTCATTCTTTAGTTTCTTGAGATTTTACGAGAATTGTTGTATAAGTGACAAATTGATGGATCCATCCATATGCTTCCATACAAAAGAAACTATCCTCTTAAAACATTAATCATGTAATCAACTCATGTTAAACTTAAAAGGGATGTGATAAAATTCCACCTCTCCCAACTCCATTAAAAGTTTATGTTGAGAGGCCAACTCATTACTAACTAAGGATCAAATTTTTGGACTTGGGTTTCCTTCATTAAGAACCAATCGAACCTAGTCACTTGGTCTTGTCTCCTATTGTTATTCCATGTAGGAATTAGTTTACTAGGCTATATCTCTAACACACTTCGGAAATCCAACCAATGCTTAATTTTTTTTTCCTTCCCATCTATTCTACCACTTTCACTATACTTCTCTATAATAGAGAGTGAAATTAAAGTCACTTTCAACTATAAGGTTCTTTAGTTTCATTACTTTACTCTCTTGCAATATCATCCATAAACTTTCTTGTCTTGACAGCAAGCATAAAAGAGACAATGTGTGACGAAGAAGGGACAAACGCTTCTACCAATAGACTTCATTTTCATGTTGTGCAAGTCAAATGAACAAATCTTGGAAACCATCCAACAAAAATAGGTCCTGATAATGCATTCACATAAATGTTTTACAACTGTAACTTGCAAAATTTTTTTAGAAAACATGTATTCCCTTTTATCTAGATTGATTGTTAAGTGAATACATATAATATCTAGGCTATGAAGAGAAGAAAACATTTGAGGTAATTCATCTTAAGGGGTTTCCCTAGTCCCCTTATGTTCAGTGACAAAATATTCATTTGGAAACCCTTGGCCGAGGCATTCTACTCTAAGGGCCACAATCTCCTCAAGATTCCTCCTATACACAAAATACTTCTCCATTGTACATAACCCTCTTCTCCCTCTTCTACTGTGAAGATGTGAAACCATGTATAATATCTCCGCTATAAATGCGTCAATCCAATACTCTTTCCTCGAATGATGTCAAAACATTTAGAAAAATACCTTATCAATATTTACTTAAAATAAATAAATAATTAAAATAAATTAAAAATAGGTTTGAAAATATGAATATTAAATTGAAATAACTAAGAAAATAAAAATAGCTTAACTTTTTTTTTAAATAAATAAGAAAATAAATATTTGGATGCAATTAAGTCATTCTTGTAAATATAAATAAATTAATGATCTATATGCATATGATTGTATTAAAAGTATGTCTTCCTTACTTTGGTGCTATTCGTTATGATATTATTTTCCATTAACATATAGTTATTGGTATTTCGTTTTAGGTTTTAAAAGTAGTTTGATTTATAAATTTTATTATTATATATTTGATCCAACATAGATCTGAAATAATACTGAAGTAGAAATGAATATTTGCCAACAGTAAATTGATTTTTAACCAGAACTTAAGAAGCATATTAAACATGAATTTGCAGCAAAGAGCATAGATAGAAGACAAAAAATATTGATTACGTAGTTTGTCCCTGGTGGAATATGTCTCTGGGTCCGCTTTCAAGATGGGCGTCCATTTTATTAAGGATTGATCCAAGGAGTTATTTACACATAAATAAACCAGACTCAACATGCTCATAGGCACCTCTAGTCTCTGTCAACAGAAATATCTCTCTCCTAGCTTCCCAATGCCTGTCTCGATTCCTAATTCTGCCTCTAGACGACCAAGATACGTTGAAAACAAAATTGTCTTTCTCTTACAGAATCTGAATGGAAGCCTCCAAAAACACTCTTTCTTTCATCAGGAGTAATTGTGATTTTTATAATGCGGGTTTAGGATCAAAGTCGAACTCTTTGGTCCAAAATTGGCATATGGTTTTACATTTAATGGGTCATGATCTCTCAGTGCAATAGACTTCGTACACGTAGAAGATTAGGTTACATGTATCAAAAATAACATAGCGCATTTAACAAATACAAACCCAAAATAAAACTATATGATAAACTTAACCTCGAAAATCTGCAAATGGCAAAGGAAAAGTGACTGTATGTGACAAGTGTTTCAGCAGTCCGATGACTAACTTCTACTTGGTGGTCAGGCTCCGGTGGTTCTGCTGATGGTTCCACCGCGGTCAGCCTATGGACTATCCACATGTTACACATGTGGTCTTCTTCGTGGTTAAGTTCCAAAAATTGTGTGATAAACCTTGTTGTTAACTTCTGCTGACTACATTCACATGATACAACTCCCAACAGTCTTCTCTATTGCGGTCTCATCTGACCGTTTAACTGATTTATGTTTTATACCATAGTTTTAACATATATTTCTGAAAGGTTTAATAACTTGGGTTTTTAACACAGGTCTAAAACTTGCATAGTTTAACACCATGTCATTTGCGCTAGGTATTTTCACCATAGTTTTGTAACATGTAATACACCACCTTAGCATAGATTTTACCACTTAGGAATTTGACCTTTAGATACATAATGAAATCTTGAGATCTTGCCACCCTTTAACACATACACCATAATTGATGAAGACTTAACCATGAAGTAACAAACACCATTAATAAATCGAAGACTTTCTCTTTCATCAGGAACACTAGAGTAATTGAAGATGAATTGGACTTCACTCTCGATCTGCAATGATGCAAGATCCTCCTGGATCAATCCTCTCCAATTGAAAGATTTTGGACCAAAAAAAGTTTGATTTACGCATATATAAGGTGAGGATATAACTCCCTCGCTCTTCTGATCTCCATCCACCTTGCCTTTCTAGGATTCATGCCCTTGAGTCCCACTTGAAGATATTCAATATCTCCACGCCTTGAAGAGTGAACATTCACATCTAGGATGGTATGTTCCTACAACTCATTCATATACTCATGTGCCAAATCATCAATGGTAGAAATTTTTGTATCTTCCTCTCGATCAATGATCATCGGATGTTCATTAAACTTCAGATTTTATACATTTACAACTGAATAAATATGCATGTAAGGAGGTAAATCTAACTGAATGCATTATTTTAAATATTTTACAGAATCTTGAAAGCACCATGCCTGATGGGTTTTAGTTTCTTATGTTCACCTTTCAACCTCTCTTTATTGATATGGAACCATACCTTATCACTGACCTGAAAATGATGATCCACTTGATGTTTGTCATGGTGAATTTTGTACTTCACTTTACTCTTCTCTAACTGATCCTACACTGCTTCATATATATTTTGTATCTATTGAGAAAACTTAACTTCTTTGTTTGAATCGTCATGTCCATCCACTTTATCTTCTTAATCGAACATGAAGTCCAATGGTGACTTTGGTAGATACCCAGAACATGTTTCAAATGGCGATCAATTAGTTGAAGAATGTAAGGGTCGATTATAAGCATGTTGCACATAAGGTAAAGAATCATCCCACAACTTAGGATGTTTTCTGTAGTAACCTAGGGGAATATGTATCACTATCTTGTTCACCACTTCTATCTGTCCAACGGTCTGTTGATGAAAATTTGTGCTCTTCTTAAGATTTGTGTCCATGATTCCCCACAAAGTGGACCAAAAATTTCCTATAAAGCGAGTGCCTCGGTCATAGGTGATGGAAGTAGGTAACCTAAAATGAACCCATACCTTTTGAAAGAACATATGTGCAGTCTCTTCAGTAGTCACTTTCTTTCTGCATGGAACAAGAATGCACATCTTGCTGAAACGATCAACCACAACATACATGTAATCATGCCCTCTCCTGAACATAGCAAGTCCTCTGACAAAGTCCATGGAAATTTTGTCCCATGGTCGTGAGAGAAATGGAAGTGGCACATACAAACCCATATTTCGATTTCTTGGCTTGCTTTTCGAACACATAACACAACCTTTAATGTACTTAAAAATTGTTTCATACATACGAAGCTAGTTGAAATACCTTTGAATTTGCACCATTGTATTGCTTACACCAAAATATCCTAAAATGCGAGAAGAATGTGCTTCCCAAATAACATGCGCCATTTCTATCTGTGGTATGCACAACTTACTCAAATGATATAACAACCTCTCATGAGCATGAAAATTTATTTCTTCCACCTCAGTACCATGAGTTAGTGATTCATAAATATACTTTAAATCAACATCTGTACTATATTATTCTAAATAATTTTGATGTTTTAAAGAAATATTTTACAGCACTACTGAACCATTCAAATATGGTCTAGACAAAATATCAACTACTTTTTTTGTTACAGCTTTCTTGTACTTAATTAATAAGTGAAATTGCTCAAAAAATCCCATCCATATGTAATGGCGATATTGTTGCAACTTAGTGTGAGACTGAAGCTACCGAAGCGGCTGATGATATGTGTGAATCATATGTCGGATAATTTATAACCTCCTTAGAAAACGTTTCTAAATGAAAACAAATAGGTTTCCCTTTTTGAAGTAAAACTGCACCCATTGCATAAACACTAGCATTTGTTTGAATTTTGAATGGTTGTTAAAGATATGGTAAATCTAAGATTGGTGTTGTGGAAATTTTCTGCTTAAGTGTATCAAAAGTTTTGTTTTGTTTCCCTCCCCACTGAAAGGAAAGTTTAGAACATGTTAAAGCATGTAACGGTGATGAAATCAAAGAAAAATGGGAAATGAATTTGATCCAATATTGAACTAAACCTAGAAAAATTCTAACTTCAGTGACATTATGTGGTCTTCGCCACTTAACAATCACATCAATTTTAGCTAGATCTATTTTCAAATGACCACCTCAAATTATGTAACCAATATACATCAATGAATTTTTCCCAAACTCACATTTGGACAGTTTAAGGTACATTTTTTCCCTTTGCAACACTTCGAATACCTGTTTAACATGCCTAACATGCTCTTCCATACTGAATTGAAAAATTCAAGATATCATCTAAGTAGATTATGAAAAATATATCAATTCATGGACAAAATACATCATTCATAACCCACTTGAAATTTTATGTATCATTACACAAACCAAAATGCATCACTAACCATTCAAATAGCCCCTGGGCCCTGCCTAGTTTTAAATACTATTTTCCAGATGTCATTTTCTGCAATGCGAATTTGATGATACCCACTACGCAAATCCAACTTAATAAAATAGACATCATTTTTAAAATGGTCAAGAAAATCAAATGTCCTGGGAAGAGGATACATATTCTTGATTGTGATTTTATTTAAGGCCCTAAGGTCGACACACATTCTCCATGTATGGTCTTTCTTAGGAACAAAAATTATGGGTGAACCACATGGAGATGAACTGGGTCCAATGAAAACTTTTTCAACCAGGCCTTCGATGTGTTTCTTTATTTCTTTGTTTTATATGATTGACATGTGATACATTCCAACATTAGGAAGAGGGGCATCAGACACCAATTGTATCTCATGTTGTATTTCCCATTTAGGATGCAGATGTTTTGGTTCTTTAAATAGAATTTGAAGAGAATCTACCACTTTAACCAAACTATCTTTAAATAGAGATTGACAATGTGTAAAAGAATAATGTTGATTATTATGTTGTTATTTTACAACCATGAGTACAAATATTTTACTTGAAATTATTAGCCTCTTCATTTGATTAGAAGTAACTAAATCCAAGCGTGTTTTAATTTTATGTTCCCAGACAATTTATTCATTTCCATATTTCTTAAGGTGATGTTTATGCTCTTTCCTATGAAATAAAACATCACAATAATAGAGATAGGGACTTCCTAGCACTACTCCACATATGTCTAATGGAATCACTTCTAAATCCACTTCATCAATGTATCTATTTTTGTGTGCTTAGAATTTACACTCATGTGAAATAATTAAACTATTTTTTATTCATCCTAATGATTTATGTTTGAAGAATATGCATAAGTACTAAAAATTGAACTAGTGACAAAACTTTTACCTATTGAAACCATTACGGTTATTTTCCTTTCATCACCTGATTCAGAGCCCAAATATTCTTGGATTGTTGCATTAGCATTCTTTTCACCATTTATTTTCTGGAACTTCTTTGGTCTGAGTTCTCAGTGAAGTTTCCAACATTTGGCTTCATCATGTCTGATTCTATGAAAATGAGAATAAGTAGGTATCTCACCTTCCTTTTGAGTTGTCACTGTTTTCTTTCCCTTCAAACTATTCTTCCTCTTTTTGTCTTTTGAATCCTTGATTTACAACTGTTTGGATGCTTTCTGTGAAAACATGAATGGTTTGCCACCTAATTCAATATGTATGGCTTGAACACACACTTCATAAAATTCATTAGGATTAAACATCAATAACATATGATGTAAATATTAATGTAAAATTACAATGTACTTTAATAAAATTTCACGGGTATCCAATGGAATACGAAGTGCCAAAGCTTTCTTCCTGAACTCCTGAGTAAACTCCTAAACATTCTTCCCTTTACCTTCCCTCAAATGCTGCCAATCAATAACAACTTGCTACATGTATCCCAAAGGATAGAATTATTTTCTGAGAGCTTTGAAAAACTTAGCCATGAAGAGATGACTTTACCTTTATTCTTTAAATCTACTTGAGTTTTACTTTCATACTAGATTAAATCTGTTCCCCCCATTCTAAGTGTAGCTAACCAAATTTTTGTTCTTTCATGAGAAGTGTTCTGAATTCTACAATACACTTCTAACTGTTTCATCCATTTATATAGCTTTTCAGGATTCATTTCGCCATCATAAATAGGTAGTTCAAATTTTAAATCAAGTTTCAAAAGAGATGATTTCTGAGATTTATTTTCTTTTTCACAATATCAATAGGAAGAAGAAGAAGAAGATGATGATGATGATGAATACGACGGAGGAGAAGTAGGTTTATCAGCTTTTCATTTTCCCTTTTCCTTCTTCGATGCCTTCGAAGATGAAGTTGCATCTCTTGCGTTATTATCTTCATAGAGTTCTCCCAACATCCGTTGCATGTTCAAAAACATGTGCTGAAATTGTTCTTCGCCCATGACCTTCATTGTAATATTTTCACCTGCATCGGATCCTCCCATTGTTGATTGATAAGTGAATTTCTGATTTCCAAATTCAGGGTCAGTATCCTCAAGTGTTCCTTCTTGACGTCGCAACATAGACTTGGTTAACATTCACTGGAAAAAATCCTACAAAACAAAACCTACTCTCATACTAGAATATATGATCTGAAATAGATCTGAAGTTCTTACATAGAAATACACCAGAATGAACGTGATCATAGGCACCTCTAATCTCTATCAATATAAATTTGTCTCTCCTAGGTTTCCAATTCCTATCTTGGTTCCTAATTCCGCCCTTGGATGACCAAGAGACACTGAAAACAAAATTGTATCTCTCTTATAGAATCTGAATGCAAGCCTCCAAAATAAATCTTCCTTTCAAAGTGAGCAATGGTGGTTTTATTAAAATGCATGTTTAGGTTCAATCTCGAACTCTCTGGTCCAAAATTGTCATATGGTTTTTCATTTAATGGGTCATGAGCTCTCAGTGCAATAGATTTCATACACCTAGGACATTAGGTTACATGGACAGAAAATAACATATCACATTTAACAAATACAAACCCAAAATAAAACTATAAGATAAATTCAACCCTGAAATTTTGCAAACGACGAAGGACAACTGACTGTATGTGATAGGTGTTTCGATGGTCTGATGACTGACTGCCACCTAGTGGTCAGGCTCCGGTGGTTCTGCTGACAGTTCCACTGTAGTTGGCCTATGGACTGTTCATATGTTGCACGTATGGTCTTCCACGTGGTTAAGTTCCAAAAATTGCATGGTAAGACTTGCTTTGAACTTCTGCTCACTGCATTCACATGCTGCAACTCCTGACAGTCTTCTCTGTTATTGTCTCTTCCGATGGTTTAGCTGATATATGTTTTATACCATAGTTTTAACATATATTTCTTAAAGGTTTAATAACTTGGGTTTTTAACATAGGTATAAAAATTTCATAGTTTAGCACCATGTCATTTGTGCTAGATCTTCTCACCATAGTTTTGTAACATGTCATACACCACCTTAGCATAGATTTTATCACTTCGGAATTTGACCTTTAGTTACATAATGAAATCATGAGATCTTGCCACCATTTAACATATACAATATAAATGATGAAGACTTAACCATGAAGTAACCAACACCTTGAATAGATCAAAAACTTTCTCTCTCATCCATAATGTTGGAGAAGCTGAAGATGAATCAGACTTCACTATCGATCTACACTGATGCAAGATCCTCCTAGATCAATATTTATAAAATTAAATTATCAAATCATCCTCCACCATGAATACTTGTTGCACCATTATACTTTGATATGTCACTCTATCATTTAGCTTGTACTTGTTGCATGTATATTCACATAAAAATGATTTTTATTTATTTTCTGTATATTCACATAAAAATGAGATACAGGAAAAAAATTATAATTACAACAAATCATGAATTATAAAAGTGTTATTTCATGTTTTTATAAACTATTAATTATGATACTAGAAATTAATTTTTTTATATTTTTTCAAAGGATGCGTGTATATCTCTGGATGCGGATGCATTTGAGGTTTGATGGGACATGGCACCCTGCGCGTCTCCCGAAGGAGCTCGCACGGGATGGCCATATGGCCCTCTGCACAAGATTGAATGCTGAATTAAATTTTCCAGCTCAAACAGTCTTTAATACCTCTACCTCGACGCCCATGAAAATTCATATGGCGGTTCACTTGGCAATGGATTTCGTTCTGGATAGTTCGGAAGGTTGTATTATCAGTGGAGGCTCCCCGTTTCCCTGCCCTCCTGGATTTGATGAATCTAGCATAAGAACGCATAATGGTCGCCGTTGATCCTTGCTTTCTTGCTTTGAGCCACTTCCCGGGTACCATTTCACCCACAGTCTCTTCTGTAGTTTCAATTCTTCTTATTGTGCTTGGGTGCCTCAGCTCAGTGGTTTCACTATTCCGCGTTGTGCTCGGTCAGCTCCCTCGAGTAGTGTCTACTCCCCTCTCCGAGCCTCTGTGTTCTTAGACTGCCACCCCTGCGGAAATTTTCATCACACCACCTCTGGCTCCATGCCGTGCATCCGCCACTGTATGCGGTGCCGACGAGGCACTAATAGAGGTCATGGAGCTCGATTTCGCCCCTCTGCAAGCTCTGCCTCAGGGTCCTCCTCATCTGATGAGGAGCTGGACCAGTCTCTGGATGCATAGAGAGTCAGACGTCAACGCCGTCATGGTGATTCTGTTTGTTTTGAAAGGAACTCCCCCCCTCATGCCACTGTCTTCCCCAAATGTGCTTTCCCTCCCAATTCTCTTGAGCCTGCAAGCCTCCCTATCCGTCAAACCTCTCAGCGGGCTGATTTTCGCTTTGAGTGCTCCTCTAACCGCCCAATTATCACTGCCTTCGTCACTGTTACTATTCGTGAAGAGCTCCCCCTCCCTGCACCGACCCCTGCATCCTCATTCTCGCCCCCTCCCGTCCCCAGCTCCCCTAGAAGCTCGGTTCTGCCTACAGACTTCACTCCGTCTTCTATGGAGGCGCTGCGCAAGGTGGAGGCTGACATTGGCAATGAAGGCGATCTAAAAGGTGGAACGGATGATAGCAGCGATGATTATGGTTGCAGGATTGAGGAGGAATCTCCGACTCAGGCTCATGAACCGTGATACTCACAGCTCACAAACTGTTCTCGTATTTTTGATTAACGACTATTGGAATTTTTTGTTCTCTTGCTTTAAAGCTCAGCTGGAAAGGCTGACTGCTAGTCTCTGTATCTTTTTCTCTATAATTTTGTTAAGTATGAACAGCAGACCGGTTTCCCTTCCAGGGGCGATCAATTTTTTTTTGTTAACAAGACTGGTTTCCCTACAAGGGCAGTCCAGACTCTCTTGGACAAGCATGGTTATCAAGCCCAGTGTTCAGGCTCTCACAGCTGACACTGTGGTAGTTTTGTATCAGTAATCTTTATACATAATAGAATTAGTTTTACTTAAAAAAAAGAAAAAAAGGATGCATGTATATAGATATAAAGAGGGGAATTTTTTAATTGAGCATATTATATTAAATTAGAAAACTACATTTTTTCAAAGGATGTGTGTATATAGATATAAAGAGGGTAATTTCTTCATAGAACATATTATATTAAATTAGAAAATTATTCTTCACTTTATTTATCTGTAGCTTAAGCATCATCTCTCTACCAAGTCAATGATGGAGGCATTGGTGTTATACATAGAACTCGGAAGAGTTTGAATGGATTACATAAAGGATTGTTTGTGATGAATTTGACAACTAACAGAAAAAATTAATGATAGTGGGAAACATCAAAACTCACAAAGTAGGTTTTATGGTATCTAGTAAGTATGTCATAGAATCAATGGAAAATTTCAAAGTTCCTACATACATTAATGGAGAAAATGACTATTTTACTTCTGTATGCAATTGTATTTCTATTTCAATGATTACATTTCAATACACCTCTAAATTTCTTTTAGATAAATCATTTGAATCATACTCTTTTTTGGGGTATAAAATCCATATGTGCGTAAAAATCATAGGTTTTAGTAAATGAATATTTCCTGTATCTTCCTAAATATGCTTGATATAAAATTTCTTGTATTTTTTTTTCATATCTTGCTAGAATAACACATGCATTATCAAAATAAGGAGAATGTTAGAGGATTCTTTAGAAATTCAGATAATGGAAGACCCACTCTGAAATGTATTGGACTTTTACAATATTCATAAACTTATGAATGTTGAGAGGTGCTATATATTTTGAATTTGAGATGGATTCTCATAGACTCATGGTTATGGTTATTTCATATTATTTCACCAAGGTATGTAAAATTCCTCCATAAAGAAAACAACTTTAAGGGTTATGACTAGTGTGATTAATTAATATGTACAACCAAGAAGTCTTGATAAGAGAAATAATGGAGCAAGATAAGGTAGAAATATAATGGTGTTTGTAAAACATTAAAGATGTCCCAAAATTAGAAGGTCAACCTTATTCTCATGATAATTGGATGGTGATCCTTATTCTCATGATATAGCAGTATTTATAGAAGAAGAAATTGATGAAGAAATCTACCAGTAATAGGAAGAATTTCTCATTCAAATTAAATATCCTGACGAGCATATTGATGAATATCATATTCAATATAATTATCCTAAGGAATATTCTAATGAATCATGAAGATCATGTCTACAAGGAAGATCCTAATAAATATGATGCTAATTACCATGAAGATGAGGGTGAGGTAAGATCCATTTTTTTAAAAAACATCTGAGTTTTATTATACATCTTATGAAAGCTTTGAAAATAAATATCCTATAAATCCAATAGATATTGAGAATAATATTGATGATGTACATGTGGGGACTGAAAATTTCGATATGAGTTTTCAATAAGTCAAAGATTTAATTTTTGACATTGGTGATGATTCTATAGTTCAGGGTATAAAATCGTTTTCTTTGTTGAAACCATTCTTTAATAGAGCATGCTGGGGGAATTTTATGACCACTTCCAACCACACATATTTGGTGATGATCAAGATTTTGGAAAATATAAAGACGATATATTCAAAAACGTTTTTCAACGAATAAATACTGACTTCGTATATCTCTCTAATTATGATCTCCAAACATCTCCTTTCGTACATCATCAACACATCATGTAGCTCAGAATTGTCTTTTTGGTGTTGATAAATCAATGGGATAGGAAAGCTTCCATATTATTAGTTTTTGCAATTTTTTTCAAAAGAACACATGTGTAGTTTTTTTAACAGTCACGCGCTTTTTTCAAGGAACAAGAATTATCATCTTGCTAAAATGATCAACCATGACATATATGTAATCATGCCCTCTCCTGGACATAGGAAGTCCTATGACAAAGTCCATTGAAATTTTGTCCCATGGTCGCGAAGGAAATGGAAGTGGCACATACAAACCCATCTTTCGATTGCTTGTCTTGATTTTCGAACACATACAACCTTTAATGTACTTAACAATTGTTTCATACGTACGAAACCAGTGGAAATACCTTTGAATTTGCACCATTATCTTGATTACACCAAAATCTCCTGAAATGCGAGAAGAATGTGCTTCCCAAATAACATGCACCCTTTCTGCCTGTGGTATGCACAACTTACCCAAATGATATAACAACCTCTCGTGAGCATTAAAATTGACTTCTTCCACCTAAGTACCATGAGTTGGTGATTCATAAATATCTTTTAAATCAGCATTTGTACTTTATTGTTCTAAATAACTTTCATGTTTTAAAGAAATATTTTGTGTCACTACTGAATCATTCAAATATGGTCTAGAAAGCATATCAGCTACTTTGTTTGTTACACCTTTCTTGTACGTAATTACTAAGTGAAATTGCTGAATAAATCCCATCCATCTGTAATGGCGATATTGTTGCAACTTAGTCTGAGACTGAACCTACCAAAGTGGCTGATGATATGTGTGAATCAATGTTTCCTTACCCATTAAGTAGTGTTTCCATTTCTTAACACTTTCAAACAGAGAAAACAATTATTTATCATATTTCGGATATTTTATAACTTCCTTAAAAATTTTTATAAATGAAAACAAATAGGTTTCCCTTTTTGAAGTAAAAATACACCAATCGCATAACCACAAACATGTGTTTCAATTTCAAATGGTTGTTGAAGATATGGTAAAGCTAAGATTGGTGTTGTGACAATTTTCTGCTTAAGTGTATCAAAAGCTTTTTGATATTTCCCTCCCCAGTAAAAGGAAAGTTTAGAACATGTTAAAACATGTAATGGTGATGCAATCAAAGAAAAATGAGAAACTAATTTTATCAAAAATTGAAGTACTCCTAGAAAAATTCTAGCTTCAATCACATTCTGTGGTCTTCGCCACTTAACAATCACATCGATTTTAGCTGGATCTATTTTCAAATGACCACGTAAAACTATGTAGCCAATATACATCAACGACTTTTTCCCAAACTCACATTTTGACAGTTTAAGGTACATTTTTCCCTTTGCAAAACTTCGAATACCTGTTTAACATGCCTAACATGCTCTTCCATACTGAATTGAAAAATCAAGATATCATCTAAGTAGATTATGAAACATTTATAAATTCATGGACAAAATACATCATTCATAACCCACATGAAATTTTCTGGAGCATTACACAAACCAAAATGCCTCACTAACCATTCAAATAGCCCCTGCCTAGTTTTAAATACAATTTTCCAAATGTTATTTTCTGCAATGGGAATTTGATGAAACCCACTATGAAAATCCAAGTTAATGAAATAGACATCATTTTTCAACTGGTCAAGAAAATCATTTATCCTGGGAAGAGGATACAACTTCTTGATTGTGATTTTATTTAAGGCCCTAAATTCGACACACACTTTCCATGTCTAGTCTTTCTTAGGAACAAAAATTATGGGTGAATCACATTGAGATGAACTGGGTCGAATGAAACCTTTTTCAACGAGGTCTTGGATGTGTTTCTTTACTTCCTTGTTATCTATGACTAACATGAAATACATTCCAACATTAGGAAGAGGGGCATCATACACCAATTGTATCTCATGTTGTATTTCCCATTTACGAGGCAAATGTTTTGGTTCTTTAAATAGAATTTCAAGATAATCTACCACTTTAACCAAAATATATTTAAACAGAGATTCACAACATGAAAAAGCATCATGTTGATCCTTATGTTGTTATTTACAACCATGAGTACGTATCTTTTACTTGAACGTATTAGCCTCCTCATCTGATTGCAGGTAACTAAATCCAAGCTTGTTTTGATTTTATGTGCCCTGACAATGTATTCAATTCCATCTTTCTTAAGGTGATATTTATGCTCTTTCCTATGAAGCAAAACATCACGATCATAGAGATAGGGACTTCCTAGAACTACTCCACATATGTCTAATGGAGTCACATCTAAATCCACTTCATCAATGTAATTAGCTATGATGGAAAATTTTAAATGACACTGCTTTGTGACATTAATTTGAGTCTTTTATTTTAGCCAACCTAATGGGTATGGTCGTGGATGATTTTGTGTCTCCAAACCAAATTTCTTAACTAATTATTCAAATATCAAATTTTCCTCTAATCCACTGTCAAAATATGTATCTATTTTTTTGTGCTTAGAGGTTACGCTTATGTGAAATAATTAAACTCTTTTGTATTCATCCAAGTGATTTATGTTTGAAGAAGATGCATAGGTACTAGAATTTGAACTAGTGCCAGAAATTTTACCTGTCGAAACCATTGCGGTTATTTTCCTTTCATCACCTTAGTCAAAGACCAAATATTCTTGGATTACTTTATTAGCCTTATTTTCACCTTTCTTTTTCTGGAACTTCTTTGGTCTAATTTCTCGGTGAATTTTCCAACATCTGGCTTCATCATGTTTGATTCTATAGAAATGAGAACAAGTAGGTATTTCACCTTCCTTCTGAGTTGTCACTATTTTCTTTCCCTTAGAACTATTATTCCTCTTGTTTTCTTTGGAATTCTTGATTTACAACTGTTTGGAAGCTTTGAGTTTGCATGAATGGTCTGCCACCTGATTCAATATGTATGGATTCAATATGTATGGCTTGAACACACACACTTCATCAAACTCATTAGGATTAAATATCAATAACATATGTTGTAAATATAAATGAAAACTTCCAATGTACTTTAATAAAATTTCGCATGTATCCAATGGAATATGAAGTGCCAAAGCTTTCTTCCTAAACTCTCGAGTAAACTCCTGAACATTCTTCCCTTTACCTTGCCTCAAATGCTGCCAATCAATAACAACTTGTTGCATGTATCCAAAATAATAGAATTATTTTCTGAGAGCTTTTAAAAACTTAGACCATGAAGAAATGACTTTACCTTTATTCTTTAAATCTACTTGAGTTTTACTTTCCCACCAGATTAAATCTGTTCTCCCCATTCTAAGTGTAGCTAACTGAATTTTTGTTCTTTCATGAGAAATGTTCTAAATTATATAATACACTTCTAATTGTTTAATCCATTTATCTAGATTTTCCTAGTTCATTTCGCCATTAGAAATAGGTAGTTCAAATTTTACATCAAGTTTCAAAAGAGATGATTTCTGAGGTTTCTTTTTTTTTTTCAGAATCTCAGTAGGAAGAAGAATAAGAAGATGATGATGGCACTATTAAGGTGATTGATGATAACTTTACAAATATTATTCAATTCTTAACTACGAGGATGGCACCTACATACTACTGGGTACAATAGAAAAGATAACTAGTCACCCATGTCACTGACTTTACCATCATTGCGGGCTAATTGTACAAGCTGGGAGCTGATGAGGTGCTGCGAAGTTATGTACTAGAGCATGAAAGACAAGACGTTCTAACGGAAGCCCACAGAGGAGTGGCACGAGGTCAATATGCTGGAAAATCAATTGCATAGAAGATACTAAGAGCTAGGTTCTGGTGGCCCACACTGCATAATGACTCCCATGCATATTGTAAAGCATGCGATGTGTGCCAACAAATAGGAAGACCTTCGCGTCGGGAAAATATGCCCTTGCAACCACAGAAGACCCTGCAGGCATTTGATAAGTGGGCCATTGACTTCGTAGGCCCCATTAACCCCCCCGGTAAGAAGACAGGTGCTCGATATATCATTATGGCCACAGATTATGTTACCAGGTGGGCCGAAGCTGCAACTGTGAAGGACTGCACTAAGGACAGGGTGACGCACTTCCTTTTGAGAATATCTTAACTAGGTTCGGGTGCCCGAGGGTCCCTTTAGAAACAATGGGACGCATTTCATTAATAACACAATTAAGGCTTTGACTGAGGAATTCCAGATCCACCATGCCAAAAGTACCCCATATCATCCGTACAAAAATGGAATCGTAGAGGAATTCAACAAAATTTTGGAACAAGCGCTCACCAAGGTCTGTAATGCACAAGGGGTTGATTGGGATGTGCATATCCCCTTTTTCCTTTGGGCCTACAGAACCATGTGTAAGAAGCTCACGGGAAAACACCCTTCTGCCCAGTTTACAAAAAGGAAGCTGTTATGCCTATGGAATACATTGTTCCTAGCCTGTGCATCTCGACCTTCACAAATATGACCGATCCTGACATTATGGAGGAGTGCTCGGTGTAGCTGGTAGTGTTGGAAGAATACCGGCTCACTGCCTACTTTCACCAACAGGTTCAGAAGGCACGAGAGAAGCGTGGCATGATCACCATATTCGACAGAAATAATTTTTGGAGGAAGCATTGGTACTACTATATGATATCCAGTTCGTGAAACACCCAGGGAAATTATGACAGCATTGGTTAGGCCCATATGTGGTCAAATAAATTACGAATGGTGGAGCGGTTAGACTAGCTACAATGTGTGGTGAGTCCCTACCTTGATATGTTAATGGAAGTCGACTGAAGCCCTACAGTTACTCTGCGGTGTTGATCAAATGATTAAATGTCTATAGTAGCTATACTAAGGAAACTGCATGTAGGTAGGATGCGCAGGCATGCATGCACAGGGGTGATGCGCAGGACTGGCAGTGCAGGTGCTGCGTACAATGGATAAAACTATCCATTGGGATGGAGTGGGAGCATGGAAAACTGCGCTCCTTGGTTAATGACATGGGTAACTGGAAATTAATGAGGCAATTTATGAGCATATTTTACCGTTTCTGTAATGATGGATGAAAATTAAGGGTTTGATGGCTATTTCTCCCTCGCGAATGCTATAAGCTTAGGAATGTTTGTTCTACAGGATTCAACTGTTGCTCATTTTTTTCACACCTTGGCCTCTATAGTATACACCATTGTTTCTGTCTACCTATCGATCGCATGACTGAGCAAGCTCCACTTTCCGACAATAGCCACATTTAATTCATCTTTCAAGAAATGATGACAATTACCGACCCAAAAGTGCCTCCGCCTGACACAACGTTCAAAGAAATAGGTTCTAATGAGGTTCGAGAAGCCACCCCTACAGCAGAATAAATTGACTCGACTTCATCATCCTGAAAGGGAAACAAAAAGGCTAAAAGGATGAAATGGGCCAGTGGGAAGCCTCTTACCTCCCCTCGAATTCGGTGTTCCCCTCAAAAGGTGCATAAGAAGTGACCACTCACTGCACCCCCGAACCTGATGGTGCTCATAGCGGAAGGCCTACAGGTGACTCTGCTGACCTGGTTACCCCCTTACATTCAACCACGCAAAACAACAGCTCGTATGCCCAATGTCAATATCGTCTATTCCTATCTTTAGATGCCTTTGGTCCTGAAGAAGTGCCCCAGTAGGGAGATATGTTCATACAACTTCCTAACTTAAAGTTTGACGCCCATGACCTAGGAAACTTGGACGCTTTTCCTTCATTAGATCTGCAATTGTACTTAGAATAGGTTATCAAATATGGTGTGCCCAAATTCGAGCCAATGCTTTGGGTCACAGGATTAGTTGGGGTAGGCATCCTGAACTTACTGCGCCTTCCCCATTTTGGACACTACAATATAACCAACATCATCATTTTCCAACTATTGACACTAGTCTATGATTGTTGTGTGTGGCTCCAAGGCCACATACCGATCGATGATGCCCTCTTTCACTGCATCACAGGCCTCCCTATTAACGGGTCCGAGCCTAGGGACAAAACGGGAAATAAATTTGAGCACCATACTACCAACGTTGTCTAGAAGAAGTATAGTGTCGGACGCAACAAGCCAGGCTTCTTGATTAATACGATCAAGGACCAAAGGATGCACATGGGCACTTTACTGCTTTCTTGAAAATTGATGCAGAAATGTCAGGCCACAACTGTCCCTACTCATGTAATTTAGATCACTGGCCAGTGTGAAAAACGAGTCTGCTACAATTGGTCCTAGTACCTACTTGAAAAATTTCTCGACAATGTGCGCGAAGCCCAGGAGCAGGGAAAAGAGTTCGACTACTCATGGCTGATTTTTATAATCATCTTAGTTGTCTAGGAGACCCCAGAAGAAGCGGTCTTCCCTCCTCTTAAGCCTGGTATGTGCGCAGGGGCACAGTTTTCCAATCTTTGGGACTCGAAGGATCCCAAGTGGGTGGAGGAGAACAAGTTCTTATGGATACTCTACGATGGGGCTATCTATGCGGTCATTGATTCCCAACCACACCTGTCCTTGAATTTCTTTGAAAATTATAAGCAAATACTGGCATTTCAGATAAGCATGGACAATGTGAAAATTCAAGCCCGAAAATCTCATACTTGGCATAATCTTCCATACATGACTACGAAGGCTGAAATTGAATAGGTAATCATCGCCACTTGGCTGCCAGAGTGGAAGTTCGTAGCTCTGCCAACTGACCTGGATGCAGCAGGTACATCTGGCCCCAACACAGTATCCAAGCCTACCATTCCACTCGACCCAACAAAAAAGTCCATGCTCTAGCATCCATGCTGCAGGTAACCCCCAGGAGCACCACTGTGCAGCTAGAACGAGACTCCTCACCAGATCAACACATAAATGATGCTGATGATGCCATTACACCTTCACACCCTTAAGCGGCCCTGCGAATTGTCTCAAGGGCCTAGAAAAAAAATGTAAGGCCACTAAGACCGATGTTGAGGTATAAAAGGTGTCTTTTTAACTCCTATTTATCCTACATTAATTATCAATCCAGGTTTGTCTCAAGAGTGTACTCAGTCTAAGGTGGAAATTTAATCTAAGAGTAATGTTCTTCAATGTGCAGTACAATGTCTTAAATACAAGAGTAAACAGATGCTTGAAAATGAAATCTAATTACAACAATATGAAACTCAATGCTCTGAAGTTCAATCACTCACTCAACAATCATCAATCAAGGATGCAGTAGTAATAACTCTTTCCTCTGTCAACTGATGTAAATGAAATCAAATGTAAACAAGGTAATCAATCTGAGAACATAGGCAGTAACAACCAATTTCCTTTATAGTTGATGATCTTACACTCCACACTAAAGAAATTAAATGGAAATGGTAACTGTGTTAAATCACTAATGATGCTAATGAAAATAGACTAAGCAAGCTCTCTATAATAACACTCCAAAGAAAAACCAAACTCTTGCAAGAAAGGAATAAATAGTAAAGCTCATTAACAGAAATGAACAGCAACTCTATTTACTGGAAATAAACAAAAAATTATTTCTAATGGAAATGAACAACAATCCTGAATAGCGAGGCTCTGTATCTACAAAGCATAACAATAAAAATTATAAAGGAATAAATACTCTTGTTATGTGCAAAGGAACAACAACGTGATTCACTTATGCAACACACTAATTTCATAAATCATTAAACAATAAGCTATAAACAAAGATAACTTTGAAGCAATGCAGTTAAAGGAAATCAAAACTAATGCAAACCATCACACGATTGGAAATGGAAAGTAAAGGTACAAATAGCAGGTGGATCCACTAGGACCGGGCCCTTAGCCACTAGTGAAGCACCTCCGAACTACTCTAGTATCAAATAATGGAACGACAACCGAATTATGTATTAATCATATGTAGCAGAGTTTACAAGCAATCGCACTCTATTTTAATTAACGAGAGTCGATGAACAATTGTGAAATTACAAAGGGAAATCTGAATAATCATATATTGTCTAATAATGTGATTTCTACAAGCATTATTGTTTTATAACAGCCAACAGATGAAACAAGAAGTACAAACAAATTTGAGCAACGATCCCTAAAGATCGAGAGACCTTGAGGGATTTTCTCTATCTTCTATATTTATTCATTGTTTTGTCTTCTTGCGCTGATGTCGTGCTGTTCCTTTCTTTACTTTGACTGTGTGCTCCAATCTGGATCTTCTTGTTTGGATACGACCTTCTGTTGAAGGGACAGCAGTTACACATGCCTTGTCTTTTCCTCTCGAATGGTGGTTTCCCACTTCATCTAGTTCTTATATGGAAGAAAAGACAATCTTTAGTTAATTTCACAATACGCACTAATCTCCTGAATTCTATTGTAATTATTCAATATATTATCATTCTAGAATATAAAGGAGTCATTATTAAAGGAAAAAGATAAAGAAATACATGGAAAATTCATACCTTTTCCAATGCTCAACACACCCCCCTGCTTACCCTTTTTCATGTCCTCATGAAAACCATAATTTACATGTAAAGCAGTTAGAGAATAGGCTGGAGAGAGTTTTTCATTAAGTGGCATAAAACCATGATTTACAGCTAAAACTTCAAAAACGTGCCCTATCTTCCCTTTAGGTAATTCATATTTGGCCTTATAGTTTGCTGTAGGATACCAGATAATAAGGCTTTGAAATCTACAACCTAGCCAATACGGGCCTTCTCTCAAGATGAGGTTACTATAGATAACCAGATAGTTGGCAGCTAACTCAAAATTTTTGTAATTGAATGGCTCTCTGCCTTGAATATTCCAATTGGAAATCTTCCATCGGATTTTAGCTACTACTAAGGCCTGGTCTCTAATGGACAAAAAATATTCTACCCCATCCAGGATGATTGCTTTGTGGATGGGTCCCAATGTTTGGATCACACCCTCCTTTGTCATTGAGCTTTTCTGCCTAGCCCGCAATTGTAATGGGTGTCTCGGTTCACCCCTAACCCAAAGGTCTAACCCATTTTCTTGGCTCTAAGAAGTGTTATAGGCCTTGAGCCATTTTAACTAGTTAACAACAAATGAAATGAATGCTTGATATTAGACATCACCCACAAAAGGACTGGGATTTATCTCCATTTCATCTGCCAATATAAAATTGTGAAAATAAAATTCACAGAGCAAGCATGAAACTTTTACTCCATAAAGTTTGCAGCAGCTTATAAAATCATCTACAATTTTTAATTCTATAGGTTTTCCTGCCTTAACAGCCTTAATTTTTAACTGCAAATATCTTTCTAATAAAAACAAAGCATAATTTTTGGTGGGGCACCTACATGCTAGAACATCTGTGTATAAAGAACAGAGAGTATCCATTTGATTCCTGACTGTTTTTAATCTATTCCTTACCTCTTCAACTTTCTCTTCTACCTTTTGACATTTATCAAAAGATGCTGCCTCTGATGCATTGATGTCCTTTAATTACTGTTGTAACTCTTAGTATTTCTTCTTGGGAACAGTCTCTTCTTCGAGCTTTTCTCTAGTCCTTTGAGCCTGTGCCAGATCCTCTTAGAGTTTTGCTATATCAAGGTCATTTAACAAAACATTTTTATTGCAGCCTTGTGCACGTTCGATTGAGGTAGCTGCATCTGGAATAGCTGCATGTTGTTCCTTGCCTTCTTGAATGGATATGGGCTCGGCTTGAGTCTCCATGGCCTTTGCATTCTGGGGTTCCGTTGGGATGGTTGCATCCCCCATTTTTGGGGTTCTTTTAGAGTTTTTTCCCATTTTTAGAACCCTAATCCCCTGCCTGAGTTGTTTTACTAATTTTTGGAGCTTTTTCCGTTGCCTCCGCAACTTCTCAAGTTCATTTGTCTTCTTCTTCTTCTTGGAAGGAAAAATTGTTCCTTTTTCTGTATTTGGTTGCTTGGCTAGGGTTTGTTCTTCAGTGACTGTTCCCTCACCTAGGCTTGCTTCTATGCTTTTAGTGATCACATTCTCCAGGCTAGGTTACTCAGGGGAAGTATCCCTAGTTTGTTCTACCATTTCCTGAGGGGTTTCTTCTTCTGCCTCTTCATCATGCATTTCCTTAGACGTGTCCTTGCTGATGATAAAATCTTCCTACAATTGTTGTATCTCAATATTGAGGTTGAGCGGATTGTGGGGTTGTATATATTCACTCATATTGGCCAAAATTTGGGCCAATTCATCCTCGTGTAATGGATTCTGTGGAGGGCTTGCACTGGATGTTACGGGAGGTTCTGCTTCCTCCCTTTCTTCTTCACTAGTATGGTTACTTTCTTCTTCTTCCTGATATTCTACTCCTTAAAGTTGCGGGGGTTTCTCTTCTTCCTGATATTCTCCTCCTTAAAGTTGCAGGGGTTTCTCTTCTTCCTGATCTTCTCCTCCTTCAAGTTGTGGGGGTTGCTCTTCTTCCTGATCTTCTCCTCCTTCAAGTTGCGAGGGTTGCTCTTCTTCAGAACTAGGTAATTCCACGGGTTGGCTATTGCTACCCTGAAGGTTTCCCAACATTCCCCTGTTTCTTCTTAATCTGGAGGATTTTCTACGTTTCAAAGGTTCGTTTGCTGTACTGGTGACTCTTTTCATTTTGGGGTAGGTAAGGTTGTTCCTCCGTCAATTGAAAATACCAATTATTCCTAGCTAGTATGCTGTTGGGAAAGACTGTAACTAAATATTAATCGAATTAGACAGTGGTGGCTTACTACCATCCCTGTATGACGGGATTTCCTTATGCTCTGAGCAGCGTCATGCAGTAAAAAAATTAAAAATGCAGGAAAATTCACAGCGCATTTCTATTTTAGTACTGCTAATAATTTGAGGTGGCGTGGTCTTACCACATCCTTTCTTCCGTCACATGTAATGTAGCTTTGCACTACTCTAGCCAATTTTTTCCATGGTTCTCCTAGAGTTGCTGGCTGGACTCCTTTTCCTTTGACGATCAGGGTCTGTCCTTCGTCCCGAAAGATGTTCATGGCCTCTTGAATTTTCACTTTTTTATGGGTCCATATGGGTCCAACTGTCGGTAGACCAGATACCTCAGAAATTACTGCATCTGTCACTATTATTTTCCTACCTCTTACGATAGAATAACTCTCCTACAGGTTCTGCAAAAATTTGATAGCCACAGTTTCAAGGGGCTGTTGCAGTCGTGTAAGGTATGTAAACCATCCTGCTCTCTCCAGAATTTCTAGTGCAGCGTCGGAGATTGTTATAACTTGTGGTTCGCTACGTACTGCTCGTCCTCCCATTTCGTCTAAATCCTGCACACTGTTAGTTCTTCACAATAATACACAGAAATGGCAATGGAACATCACCCTGTGCATATCAGAAAAATGCCATTAAACTTGCTATTTCTAGGAATTGATGAACATAGGGAATTGACCCATATGCAGGCATATTTAAAAGTCACCTGCACCCCCCTGAAATATGATAGGTTGCCCTCGACCGTCAAATGGAAGAGAAGCATACTGCAGGTAGTTGTACAACATAGAAAGGCATGCATACTTATGATATGATCAAAACATTATCGAATTACTGAAATCGAGGCATATTATGAAATCGTGAATAGATATGAAATACTATGTAATGATTCGAAAATAAGGAAAAAGACAGCTGACATAAATAAAAGTGCTTATGCGGTCATTATTCAGTTAAACCATTATGATTGATTTATAAAAATATTTCATGTATAAAGGTTCAACAAAGGGTGTTAGGATCATAATCTCATTTGTAATTAAGATAAAGATATAAAAGGGTTTATAATTTCCATTGAATTGTGAAAAATATGACTCCACTACCATTAGCAGAGCTTTGTTGCCCACAGGTGTCCATAACCTTCACAAAGTTTCTTTTTCACCCTTGGAACCATAATCCTTTATATATGCCTAGGAAAGTGCTTTCTGATGTCATGATGGAGGCCATTGTGCTGGTTTGGGAACCAGATGAATCACAATGCCATTCACCAGGAAGGAGTGAAAGGTGGGCATGCCGACTCGTGATGAGACCTCCTGTTCCAAGGACTATTCATTTTTATGAGTTGCCCATTGGATCATGTCCTTGGTGTGGTGGACATAATGGGAATGCCACTTCACTGCTTCCTTACGATCATGGTAGGCTGGCTTGTGATGAGACCCCCTATCCTCCATCTGACATATCATAGAATTTTTAGTAATCATATAGATATATATTTTTTTCTTTTCTTTTTCTTTTATATAGCACTTGCCTATTTATGTATAAAGGATGTCTCAACACTCCTTAAGACTAGGGATGGTGGAAGATGTCTGAACATCTCAATAGAGGAAAGTATGCCCTTATTATTATAAAAGTCAAAGAGAATTATGAGGATTAGGAAAGAACCAACATGATAAAAATAATCAATCAAATTAGTTTTAGTGAAAATAAAGACAACAAAGTGATATAGATATTTGTGTCCTTTCCTTTTTTCTTATCCATACAAATCAATTTCTTTAAAGATTACAATTTCTCTTCGATATACTGATTCTAGTAACCTCTAATTTTTGTGTCCTTGGATAAATTTGCCTATTTGCCTTAAAAGGATCATGAAGAATTCACAAAAATTCTCAAAATGTTGTTCTAAGAAAGAAAAATGCACTTAAAAAGTGATGTTCCTTAGATGGAACAACTGTCGTTCCTTAAGAGGAACAACAAAAACAATCTGCGGAAATTTTGTTCCTTTTGAAAGGAACAACAAAAATAATCAGGAGAAGTGCTATTCCCTTTGAAAGGAACAACAAAAAAAATCGAAAAAAATGTTGTTCCTTTTGAAAGGAACAACAAAAACAATCAGTGGAAATGTTGTGCCTTTTGAAAGGAACAGCGAAAACAATTGGAAAAATGCTATTCCTTTTGAAAGAAACAACAAAAACATTCAGCAGAAATGATGTTCCTTCTAAAAGGAACAACAAAAACAATTAGCGGAAATGTTGTTCCCTTTGAAAGGAACAACAGAAAGATGAACACGCAGATGCACTGTTCCTTAAGAGGAACGGCTACTGTTCCTTAAAAGGAACAACAACTTTTCCTTAAGAGGAACAACACGAAAAATAAAATCTGTATAAAAGAACAGTTCATACAAGAAAAATTAAAAAGAAAAACTTATGTACAAGTTTAAGAAATAAAGGAATTATTCAGTGAATGAGTGCTGAGGAGGAATTATCTTCCTCAGCAAGAATCTGCATTGTAGAATCTCCCCGTAATTGTTGGTAAAAGAATTCCCGATTAAGCGGTTTATGGTAAAGTCGTACTCGATGACCATTTGCTTTGAAAGAATTTCCAAACTTCATCAATGGTAGTTAATGTAATGGTGCCATTTTCATGCACTTTATGTATCTCATAAGGTCCAAGTCATCGTGTCTGGAGTTTTCTAGGGAAATATTGAAACCTGGAGTCATATAGGAGTGTCCAATCTCCTTGGTGGAAGATTTTCTTTTTAATGAGGGCATCGTGCCATTTTTCTCTTTGCTGTTGAATTAATGCAGTGTGCTAGAGGGAGGAGAGCCTAATTTCATCTAACTCGTTGATTTGCTGTAATCTGCTGACCTGGGCTTCATTTAAATCCAAACCCACCTCCTGGGCTGTTCTTAATGTTTTAATTTCAAATTCTATTGGAAAGATGGGTTCTTTTCCAAATATTAATTGATATGGTGAATACCCAATGGTATTTCTCCATGTTGTTCGGTATGCCCACAAGGATTTCGGAAATCTTAAAGTCGAGTCACGTCTGTGTGATGCAACTATTTTTGTAAGTATAGATTCTATCACCTTATTCATGCTCTCTACCTGTCCATTTTCCTGTTGGTGGTATGGGGTCGTGATTTTGTGCTGAATGTGGTAATTTTTTAATGTTGCAGCGATTTTATTACCTACAAATTGCGGTCCTCCATCTGTAATTACGTCCCTTGGGAGGCCATATCACACAAATATTTGGAAAAGAAACTCTATTACAAAGTTCTCTGTAGCTCTTGGAAGTGCCTCTGCTTCAACCCATTCAGTAACATACTCTGTTGCAACTAGTATGTATGTTTTCTGATTTTATGGTGGGTTAATAGGACCGACAAAGTCGAGTGCCCAACATTCAAATGGCTCAATTACTAACTGCGGATTCAAAATCATTTCATCGGACTATCCAGGGCACCTCGCCCTTTGGCAACTATCGTAGGCTTTTACAAACTTTTTAGCATCTTTAAAAAGTGTAGGCCAGTAATAGCTTGTTTGTAAAACCTTGTGACCAGTCCTACGATTTGCGAAATTTCCACCACATGGCCCTTCATGGCATGCTTTCAGAATGTCAAATATTTCGTCTTCTCAGACACATCTCCTTATGTGCATATCTGCTCCTATATGAAATAGGTAGCCCCCAATCCAAGAGAATCGGGTACTGCGCTGCACTATCTGTTTTCATTCATTGGGCATTAGATGCTTAGGTAATTTACCTACTGCTAAATAATTTGCAACATCAGTGTACCATGGGGTTCTGGAAGTAACAACAAACAAATGTTCATCTGGGAACTGATCATTGACTGCTACTACGTCTGCTGGTTTTTGCATTCGCGAGAGAAAATCAGCTACATTATTCTCTTTTCCCGGCCGATCCTTTATTGTGATTTCAAATTCCTGCATAGAATCGGCCATCTTGTTACTCTACCATTTGTAACAGGTTTATTTGCTCAAAATTTTATGGCAGAGTGATCTGTATATAAAAATACAGGATACCCAGTTATATAATGTCTAAATTTATTTATAGCATGTATTACAGCTAAAAATTCTTTCCCAGTCATAGTATATTTTAATTCAGCAAGAGATAGATTCTTGCTAATATAATAAATTGCATATGGTTTTTTATCTTCTTCATGCCCAATGACTGCTCCAATAGCTATGTCTAAGGCATCAGATAAAATTTGGAATGGCAAATGCCAATTTGGGCCCCTTAGCATTGGGGCTGTTGATAGAAGCTTTTTTAGATCCTCAAAAGCATGGCCACATTTATCTATCCAATTAAAATAAGCATTCCTTGTTAGTTCGTATAGAGGTGAAACTATTTGAGAATAATTCGCTATGAATATTCTATAATAACCAGAAAAACGTGGAAAGCTACGTACCTCTGTTTGTGTGGTAGGAGTAGGTATTAACAAAATTATCTGAATTTTAGCTGGATCTACATGTATTCCAGCTGTTGAGATATAATGACCCAAGATGAGTCCCTCGGTCATCATCATGTGACACTTCTCATGGCTTAAGAATAGCCTGGTGGAAATACACCTTTGCAGCACTTTTTCCAATGTTTCTAATGCTGGCTCAAAATCATCTCCATAAGGTGTGAAATCATCCATATATACTTCGAGCCCTTCATTTATTAAATCTGAAAATATGCTGAGAATGGCCCTCTGAAATGTGACAGGGGCATTGCATATACCAAAGGGTAAAACTCTGTAAGTAAATGTCCCCCAAGGACAGGTAAAAGTAGTGTTATCTTGGTCTTCAGGGGCAATCTGAATATGATTGTATCCACTGAAGCCATCTAAGAAAGAAAAGAATTTCTTTCCTGCTAATGTATCTAATACCTGATCAATGAAAGGAAGGGGAAAGTGGTATTTTTGAGTTGCTTTGTTTAGTTCTCTGTATTTTACACATATCCTCCACTTTCCATTCTTCTTTGGCACCACTACTAGTGGAGAGACCCACTTGCTATCAGATATTGGATAAATAAAGTTTACATCCAAAAGTTTTTGTAATTCATCTTTCACAATGTCCTTAAGATGAGGGTTTAATATTCGTTGGGGTTGGTGAATGGGTCTAGCATGTTTTTGTCTATAGATGTGGTGTGTACATAACTAGGGATCAATTCCTTTCATGTCTAGGTAATCCCATGCAAAATCTCCCTTATATTTTTTCAGTAGTTGGACCAACTTCTCTTCTTGTTCAACACTCAGATTTTTGTTAATGTTCAAAGTTTTTCCTATTTCAATTTCTATAGTTTTGCTATTGTAAACAGAAGTGGTAGGTATTGATTGATCTTGAATTTCTTTCAGGGGATATTCTTCTTCTTCATTATCAAATTCTACCTTGATCATGTGACATTGCAAATGGGATATGGTTTTTGGTTGGTTGATAAAACTGTTAATGATGTCATCCTCTGTTTGGTCTTTAAAGTCGAGGGAATCTTCTATGGTTAATGGTGATCTAATGTTTTCTATGAGGTATGATACAAGCTATTTCTTTGTTTTTATTATCGTTAGGCTTGGATGGACTGGAGGGTATAAGGCTAAATTCTTGACATAACTCCCTCTAGTCATAGTCATGCTACCTTGCTAGTAGCCAATGTAAGCATTAGCAGTTTCCAGCCAAGGTCTACCTAAGATTAAAGGGTGTCCATCTAGCTTGTTTTTGGGGTTAATAATCAGGAAGTCGACAGGGTATTCCCAGGAGTCTACAAATACCATTACATCACGTAGTGTGCCTTCTGGCTTGACTACTGATCGGTCAGCCAATTCCAATAAGGTTGTTGTTGGATCTAATGATGTAATGCCAAGTTTTTTACAAGTGGTGGTTGTTAGGATATTAATTGCAGCTCCCAAATCAACTAAGGCATTTGGAAATGACTGTCCATATATTTTCACTGTAACTATAGGATTTCCTGGGTCCTCATACTTTACAGGTGCTTCTCTTCCTGATAGTAAGTCAGATAGAGTGACAACTACTTGGACAGTTGGGTTAGTTGTTGTTCTCCTCTTTGGCTTTCTTATACATAGTTCTTTGATGGTCTTTGCATACATGGGAATATCTTGGATAGCTTGGAGGAGTGGGATTTTTATACACAAATTTTTCAGTTATCCCAGAAGATCAAAATCAAGATGTTTTATTGGACGAGGTATGATTAGTCGTTCTGGGAATGGTCGAGAAGAGGTGGTTGCTTGCTCATGAGTTTGCTGTCTAACCTCATTCTCCTTTTGCAATGTCTTTTCTGAAGGTAACGTATTTTCAACTTGAAAATTTTTGTCTCCCTCTAATTCTATTATGCGCCCAGACCTTAGTTGAAGGTCGTTGCACTCGCTTAACTCGGTTTCTAGTTCTGGTGCTTCGATTATTTGAACAGATTGAACCGATCTATTATTAGGGTTCAGGTTGGGTTGGGTTGGGAGTTGCGGTCTTAAGTTGGTCTGGGGATTTTTTTTCCATGTATATGGTGCTGGCAGTTTAGGTGGAGGGAGAGGAATTGTTCCAATTGGTTGATTCATAGATATTTTCCAGTTCGACTACCAGGTCTGACTCTGTGAGGTGGAGGGGGACCATTGTGTTGGATATGTATTATTTTGCCAAAATGGTGGACAGTAAGGAAAGTTTGGCCAATTGGTTTGATTTGTTTGATTTGGCCATGGTGGTGTAGGAAATGGCTACTATGACCAACTGATGCAGGAGCATCATCTCCGAAAAACACATTGTATTTTACCTAAGCTAGGGGGTTTCATGTTTTGAAGAAATATTAAAATTTCATGTAAATATTAATATTATTTTGAGTGATTAATTAATTATTTGTGAGAGAAATTAGTTTCTAGATTATTTAGAATTAATGAAGGAGCCTAAGTTGGGATTAGTTTCTAAGTTTTAGGGATGAGAATCTATCTTTTAGGGATATTAAGAGATTTAGGGATTTGATGAGATATTAAGGGGATTGAGCATTTAATTAGATCATTTTTTAAATTGTATAAATAGGAAGGGGTTTTGAGAGAAAAATACATTGAGATAGTTGGAGAGAGTGAGAGTGTAGTTGAGAGCTGATTTTGAACAGCCAAGGCTATAAGCCTCTGGCAAATTGTAAGGGCCATGAACGTTGAATATTGGGCCAAGAAGAAAAGTTTTTAAGTATGTTCATTTTCTATGAAAGTGTGATTTTGAGTTATGCGCCTTAGATTGGTCAATTCATGTATGGATCAATTACTGTGTTAAGAGTGAATTTGCTGGTATTTGTTGGTTAATTGGTGCATTAATTCCTGTGGAATAAAAATGTGCATAATTCAATGAATCTGAGGGAGATCGAATATTATATACAGCTCTGCATATAAGTTATTAATCTCTGCATGATAATTGTTAAACTATATGGGTCGAATGAATGGTTGTCTGGGTTTGATTGAATACAACTAAAAAGAGAGAGCGCTCAGTAGTATGAAGTCAGGAGCTGCATAAAAGAAACGCAGGGTGAAGAAATCGATCAAGAGAGAATCGATGATTATTGGTTTAAAATCTGGAAAATACATTGAAGACGTAAGGCTCGAAGAGGAGTGAAATCGATTCATATTTTACAGTATTGAAAATATGGTTGCAGGGTGAGTTCTGGTTAAAGAGCAGAGTTCTAAATTGAAAATATTGACCATTGTTTCAAATTGATTAAAAGTCGAGTTCTGGATATGCGTTGTGAGTTAGAAGCTTCCGGCAATTCCTGAAAGCATTGTGAAAGGCGACTTTGCAGAACTGTTTCCTGAATTGGATGCGTTGAATGTCAGAGTCTACGTGCAGCAGAATGGTAAGTGCGTGGCAAATTGTGTGAGCATTCAGTTTTAATTTGAATCTGAATTTTATGAAATTGCATAGGGAAGAAATTGAGCGTATAAACCCAGATTTGAATTGGTTAAAGACATGCAGTTTGTACAGAAATGAGGGGTTCGATCATTTTACCCATTTGGAAATGCATAACATGACAGAGCGAATTGCAGTGGTTCAGTAGCTGTTTCATATATATTGTAAAATGTTTGGCATGCTGGTTTCTCACTTGCATTAAACTAGTAACCAATGCTGAGATTTGCGTTCATTTGGAAGAAGTGTAGTCATAGCATTGCGAAGTCACATTTCCGGTGATCAATACATGGAGCAGTAAGCCAGTTTGCAGAGTAATGTAGAGTAATTGCAACGTTGATATAAAATGTCGAATTATGTAATGACGCAACAAAGCAAGGAGGCCCAATTGAAATTGAAGGGCGTTTTTGAAGGTAAGTCCGTAGCCATAAAGATGTATAATTTGTGTGGATGGACGTGATTAAAATGATTTTGCTGTAAGGATCGATTTCCATGGTGTGGGCGTATTCTTGAATTTAAAGTCTGGCATTATAAAAATGAAATTTGCGAGTTGGGAATAAATGAATGAAATCTGAGTGAGCAGTTTGATGTTTTTAAAGTTAATTGGCAAACGTATGGGAATTAAACATTGGGTTCTAAATAAGTTGCCAGGATGAATATTAAAAGGGCGCACTCTTTAATTGAATCCAATCATATATAATGAGAGTATTGGATTAGTTGATAAACTTTCAAATGTTTGAGCATGAAGAAATGAATGTGGTTTTCATAAATCATTAAAGAGATGAAGAAATGGGCATTAAAGAGGTTGTGTGATCTTTCAATCATAAGGAAATGATTCTTAAGATGAAGCTTTTAGAAAAAGTATGAAATTACCTAAATGAATGGAATGGTTTGAAATTGTCTTGGAATTGGGTTTGTTTGAAGGTATTTGAGTTTATGAAAGTTGGGTTTGATTCCAAGCATGGTTTTTATAAAAAATGAGATTATAACCATAATAAAAAAGCTTCCATGAATTTAAGTGTGAATTGTCAAGTTGAAATGAGGGATAGTTTGAGGCGCATGTTTTATATGCATGAAAGTTGGGGATCCTGGATATTGCAGGCTTGGCCTGCGTCATTTTGGTATCAGAGCCAGAATGCTCTGTTAAAATATTTATTTTCTGAATAATGACAAGAAGGTTTTGTTGAATTGAATTGTATTTTTGTTGAATGACTGAAAGGAAGATCAGATTTCTAAATCTGATATGCAAACTACACAAGTGAACAGGATTGCAGGGAGGAAAAGATCATGCAAGATCTTAAGAGGTGAGATGATTTTTCTGATTTGAAATTTGTAAATGAAGTTTATGGTTGCAGAGAAGATGGCATTGAACCCGACATTTAGCTAAAGGCTGGATAAGCAGGACACTTGAAGTGTCCTGAAGAAGAAGGTGAGGTGAAGAGATAGCCTAGAGAGAGAGCAGAAGAGAGTGCTCAAGGGTTCCAAAGGCAGTGAACCAAGTACTTACCAAAAGACTGAGTGAGGAGAGCTTGGTGAGGTAAGTGGCAGCAAGACAGGAGAGCTTGTTGCAGAGGCTAGTGCAACTCATGGTAAGTGAGAAGATGATCATGGAGGATCATAGAAGAGGTTCAGAAGAATGCCACAGAAGTGAGATGACTGATGAAGTCAGAGAAAGAGAGATTGCAGTGATAAAGGTACAATTGCAGGTACTGGAAGAATGGCTGCAAGAGCAGGAAAATCAGAATAGAGGTTGGAACTTTCCACTGAAGGGAAAGAGAGTGATTTGGCAACAATTGCAGAGGAGGTTGAGGCAAATTGTGATTGCCTTGTTGAAAAAGGAACTTAGAGTTCTTGAGCCAGAGTTGGAAATTGAAGATTCCACATGCAGATTTGTTCAGAGGGGAGTGCTTGAGGAAGCAGTCAAGACTGAAAAGTCTTGTGGTTTTAAAACTGATGAGTTGTGTGTGTTTGCAGGTACAACACAGGGAGAGGAGCAAGCTTTAGAGTTTGTTCAGGAGAGAGAAGAGTTGAATCTGAAGGCTGTTCAGATTGATGCTGAGATAGCAAGATCTCAGAAGGGAATAAAGACAGAGGAAGCAGAAAATGATAAGTACTTTGAAAAGAAAAGCAGTGATGCTTTTGCTGTTACAGTACAAGAAAAAATTCTTGTGGATGCTGAAGAAGAGAAGCAGACTGAAGCGCAATTAAGGGAAGTAACAGCTGTGCAAACTGAAAGTTTATGTATGAATGCAGGTGATGATGATATGCTTCAGCAATGCTACAGAGAAATTGCATTGCTAGAATATTTGTTGAAAAATTCGGAATATGGCAAGGAGATTGCAACAGAGGAAAGAGTTCAGTACAGTGAACGAGTGCAGAAAGATGTCATGGAAGCAGATGATATGAGAGAAAGACTGGTTGACAGTCTTGAGAATTCTTCAGAGGATTCTTTGGGAAGTTTGGATCAGCATACTGATGTGCTGATAGTGGAGGAGAATTCAGAACAGCGTACTGAAATGCTGACAAAGGAGTACAAGGCACTGATGCCTTCTGATTTTTGTTCTAACAAGTGTTTTGTGAATGCAGGTATTGTTGCAGAACATTTGACTCAGTTGAGTAGTCAAATGAAGGGAAAAGAAGTTTTCTGTTCCATAAGACAAGAGGGTATGGATGATCGGGTGGCAGTCAGAACAGAAACAAACATAGAAGCAAGGAGTCAGCGAGTGACAGTACAAACTGAGCAAGGCGTCTTAGCTCAGCAGACAACTAGAAATCAGCAGCCGGGAGATTTATTGGACCGAGAGATTGAAAGTATTAGAAGACTGATGGCGAAAGAATCCCGGAAGAGGCCAGCAGCAAGAAAGAAAAGGAAAGACAACAAGAGAAAGACAGCGAAAGATTGCAAGAGCAGAGCAAGTGGAGCACTACAGCACAAAATATGGAAGCCTGGAGAACAACAACAGATAGCAACTGCAGTAAAGCAATTGACAAACAAGGAAAATAAAATTTGGGATCCAGGAGGAAATATCCAGACTTATGACCAGGTGGTCATGAATTTTCTTACATGGGGGGTCTGATGCAGGAGCATCATCTCCGAAAAACACATTGTATTTTACCTAAGCTAGGGGGTTTCATGTTTTGAAGAAATATTAAAATTTCATGTAAATATTAATATTATTTTGAGTGATTAATTAATTATTTGTGAGAGAAATTAGTTTCTAGATTATTTAGAATTAATGAAGGAGCCTAAGTTGGGATTAGTTTCTAGGTTTTAGGGATGAGAATATATCTTTTAGGGATGTTGAGAGATTTAGGGATTTGATGAGATATTAAGGGGATTGAGCATTTAATTAGATCATTTTTTAAATTGTATAAATAGGAAGGGTTTTGAGAGAAAAATACATTGAGATAGTTGGAGAGAGTGAGAGTGTAGTTGAGAGCTGGTTTTGAACAGCCAAGGCTATAAGCCTCTGGAAAATTGTAAGGGCCATGAACGTTGAATATTGGGCCAAGAAGAAAAGTTTGTAAGTATGTTCATTTTCTATGAAAGTGTGATTTTGAGTTATGCGCCTTAGATTGGTCAATTCATGTATGGATCAATTACTGTGTTAAGAGTGAATTTGCTGGTATTTGTTGGTTAATTGGTGCATTAATTCCTATGGAATAAAAATGTGCATAATTCAATGAATCTGAGGGAGATCGAATATTATATACAGCTCTGCATATAAGTTATTAATCTTTGCATGATAATTGTTAAACTATATGGGTCGAATGAATGGTTGTCTGGATTTGATTGACTACAACTAAAAAGAGAGAGCGCCCAGTAATATGAAGTCAGGAGCTGCATAAAAGAAACGCAGGGTGAAGAAATCGATCAAGAGAGAATCGATGATTATTGGTTTAAAATATGGAAAATACATTGAAGACGTAAGGCTCGAAGAGGAGTGAAATCGATTCATATTTTACAGTATTGAAAATCTGGTTGTAGGGCGAGTTCTGGTTAAAGAGCAGAGTTCTAAATTGAAAATATTGACCATTGTTTCAAATTGATTAAAAGTCAAGTTCTGGATATGCGTTGTGAGTTAGAAGCTTCCGGCAATTCCTGAAAGCATTGTGAAAGGCGACTTTGCAGAACTGTTTCCTGAATTGGATGCGTGCAGCAGAATGGTAAGTGTGTGGCAAATTGTGTGAGCATTCAGTTTTAATTTGAATCTGAATTTTATGAAATTTCATAGGGAAGAAATTGAGCGTATAAACCCAGATTTGAATTGGTTAAAGACATGCAGTTTGTACAGAAATGAGGGGTTCGATCATTGCATTTAGAAATGCATAATATGACGAAGCGAGGTGCAATGGTTCGGTAGCTCTTTCATATATATTGCAAAATGTTTGGCATCTCTTTGGTTTTCTCACTTGCATTAAACTAGTAACCAATCTTGAGATTTGCGTTCATTTGGAAGAAGTGTAGTCATAGCATTGCGAAGTCATATTGCAGTGATCAATACATGGAGCGATATAAACGGTTGCGAGTAATGCGGAGTAATTGCGGCGTTGATATAAAATGTCGAATTATGTAATGACGCAACAAAGCAAGGAGGCCCAATTGAAATTGAAGGGCATTTATGAAGGTAAGTCCGTAGCCATAAAGATGTGTAACTTGTGTGGGTCAATGTGATTAAAATGATTTGTTGTAAAGGTCAATTTGCATGGGAATATATAATTTCATATGGTGTGGTAGCATGGGCGTATTCTTGAATTTAAAGTCTGGCATTATAAAAATGAAATTTGTGAGTTGGGAATAAATGAATCAAATGCGAGGTGAGCGAGTTTGATGTTTTTAAGTTAATTGGCAAACGTATGGGAATTAAACATTGGGTTCTAAATAAGTTGCCGGGATGAATATTAAAGGCGCCTCCTTTAATTGAATCCAATCATATATAATAAGTATTGGATTAGTTGATAAACTTTCAAATGTTTGAGCATGAAGAAATGAATGGTTTCATAAACCATTAAAGAGATGAAGAAATGGGCATTAGAGAGGTTGTGTGATCTTTCAATCATAAGGAAATGATTCTTAAGATGAAGCTTTTAGAAAAAGTATGAAATTACCTAAATGAATGGAATGGTTTGAAATTGTCTTGGAATTGGGTTTGTTTGAAGGTATTTGAGTTTATGAAAGTTGGGTTTGATTCCAAGCATGGTTTTTATAAAAAATGAGATTATAACCATAATAAACAAGCTTCCGTGAATTTAAGTGTGAATTGTCAAGTTGAATTGAGGGATAGTTTGAGGCGCATGTTTTATATGCATGAAAGTTGGGGATCCTGGATATTGCAGGCTTGGCCTGCGTCACCAACTGGGGAAGGGTGGCTGATTTTTCCACATTCCATTATATTGCTGAGCATTATACTGAGGAGACTGAAAAAAAGAGGATGGATCAATGGGCATACCTATTTGTCATGGCTACCATTGACGATGTTGATTGAGTATGTATACAATTTCTATTAATTCTTTTGCTTATTTTTAGACTTCTTTCAATCCTCGGAGTGAGGGGCAGCTTTATGTAGAGTGATATTTCATGTAGATGCCATAGACTTGGACTGTATCCAACAGACACTCTTTATGGCTATGTTTCTTTCTGCATCTAGGGAAGAAGATTGCCAAATTTTGTTCTTCCTTTGTTTTCTTTTATTTAGCTTGCATGATATCAAGCTGCGTTGTCAGAGTCCCTACAATATCAGTTTTGAAATGTTCTAGTATATTGCCAATTTCTGTGCGGGTTATACCTCCACCGGAGGTCTTGCCATGCCTTGTGATCACATCACGTTCTCCTGGTTTTAGTCTTGTGCTGCCTCTCGAACTCTTGATACATAAATTAATAATGTCAGCAAAATTTTCCTGATATATGTCACCTTTTCCCATGATTTTTAATGTTTCAACCCATTGTTCCTTCATCCCTTTAATTAATGTAGTTTTTAACACATTATCAAGCAAGTGTAAAGATTCATAAGTGATCTCTAGAGGTTGTGTTGAAAGTGTTCTACATATTCCTCCAGTGTTTCATTAGGTTTTGTTGTCATCTGAAATATTTCATCCTTTAATTCCCTGGACCTACAATAATCCTGATATTTCTTTAGAAAAGCAGCTTTCATCTGATCCTAGTCATTTATAACACCTCCGCCTAACCCCATAAACCATCGTAGAGATGCTCCTTTTAATGTGGAGGGTAATAGTTTTAGCTTTTGGGGATCGGTGGTATAGTCATACCCCTTGCATAATACATCGAATTCAAACAAAAATGCATCTGGATCTTCAACTTTTAAGCCATGGAATGTAGGAATATTTTGGAGAGGAATGGCCTTCATAGGTGCATTAACTGTAGTGTCCACAATGGTATATTACAGTGTGGAAGTTTGGGGTGTTTGCTGGTTGTGGGCCATTTGATCAAATATGTGCCCATATCCTTCTGGTATTTCTAGGGAATTATTCCTAGGCTAACTAGAAGGAGTAGGGATGACCTTAGCAGCACTTCCTTGGTCTGGGATAATTAGTGTCCCTTGCTGAACTATTATCTGAGGGGATTTTAGTTCTTCAGGTTCTTCAGTTTTTTTTTGGATGATTTTGAAAGCACTTTCCTTATCTGGGCTACTTGGTGTTTGGATTACTTCAAGAGGGGATATTGGTTCTTATACTTCCCCTGTTTCTCCTCCTCCTTCACGGAGATTACTAGAGTTCCCTTCTTGTAAAGAAATTGGGCGAGAATTATCAATTTCTTGAGAATCTTGCTTAGTATCTTATGTTTGGCTATGCACCTCAGCAAAAGGTACATATCGTGATTCTGTGGCCCGAAGGTAGCTAGTAGGTTGTCTAGAAGAATTTTTTGTAGGGCTACTGATGGCTGAGATTCAGCTTTCTTAATGATATTATCGATGAAGGTTGTTCTCCCAAGGGTCATCGGACCCTTAGGTTTTTCAGGTCTAGGAGGAATTTTGTTTTGATTAGATTTTCTAATCATTCAAAAAAATGTAAGCATTCATTCCTACCTTACAATTCTACACAGTTCTGCTATGAAGCAAGATAGTGAACGCGAATGTTCCTCATTCATTACGCAGGTTCTTACCTTCCATTTTTAATACCCAGTTCTTCTTTAGCAAAGGAAACCAAATATACATCACTCTTTCTAAATAGATACACTCTCCCCGGCAACGGCGCCAAAATGTTGAGGTATAAAAGGTGTCTTTTTAACTCCTATTTGTCCTACATTAATTATCAATCCAGGTTTATCTCAAGAGTGTACTCAGTCTAAGGCGGCAATTTAATCTAAGAGTAATTCTCTTCAATGTGTAGTATAATGTCTTAAATACAAGAGTAAACAGATGCTTGAAAATGAAATCTAATTACAACAATATGAAACTCAATGCTCTGAAGTTCAATCACTCACTCAACAATCATCAGTCAAGGATGCAGTAGTAATAACTCTTTCCTTTGTCAACTGATGTAAATGAAATCAAATATGAACAAGGTGATCAATTTGAGAACGTAGGCAGTAACAACCAATGTCCTATACATTTGATGATCTTACACTCCACACTAAAGCAATTAAATGAAAATGGTAACTGTGTTAAATTAGTAATGCTGATAATGAAAATAGACTAAGCAAGCTCTCTATAATAACACTCCAAAGCAAAACCAAACTCTTGCAAGAAAGGAATAAACAGTAAAGCTAATTAATAGAAATGAACAACAACTCTATTTACTGGAAATGAACAACAATCCTGAATAGAAACATTCTGTATCTGCATAGCATAACAATACAAATTATAAAGGAATAAATACTCTTGTTATGTTGAAAGGAACAACAACGCTATTCACTGATGCAACACACCAATTTCATAAATCATTAAACAGTAAGCTATAAACCAAGATCACTATGAGGAGATGCAGTTAAAGGAAATGAAAAATAATGCAAACCATCACACGACTGGAATTGGAAAGTAAAGGTACAAATAGCAAGTGGATCCACTAGGGCTGGGCCCTTAGCCGCTAGTGAAGCACCGCCAAACTACTCTAGTATCAAATAATGGAACGACAACTGAATTATGTATTAATCATATGTAGCAGAGTTTACAAGCAATCGAACTCTGTTTTAATTAATGAGAGCTGATGAAAAATTGTGAAATTACAAAGGGAAATATGAATAATCATAATATGTCTAATAATGAGATTTCTAGAAGCGTTGTTCTTTTATAACAGCCAGCGGATGAAACAAGAAGTACAGATAACTTTGAGCAGCGATCGATCCTGAGGGATTCACTCTATCTTCCATCTTTAGTCATTGTTTTGTCTTTTTGCGCTGATGCTACACTGTTCCTTTCTTTACGTTGACTGTGCGCTCCAATATTGATCTTCTTGTCTGGATACGACCTTTTGTTCAAGGGACAATAGTTACACCTGCCTTGTCTTTTCCTCCCGAATGGTGGCTTCCCACTTCATCTAGTTCCTATATGGAGGAAAAGACAATCTTTAGTTAGTTTCACAATAAGCACTAATCTCCTCTATTCTATTGTAATTCTTCAATATATTATCATTCTAGAATATAAAAGAGTTATGATTAAAGAAAAAAGATAAAGAAATACATGGCAAATGCATACCTTTTCCAATGCTCAACAACCGACACCACTACGGAAGTTACCCTCATGGAGGATGATCTTGATCAGATTGCCAATGTTGTCACTACTACATCTGCTGATCGATGGAATACTTGGGAAGAACAACACAAGGCTTCTGTAGATTTTTTACAAGCCGAGCTATAGGCCCTCCAACTCAAAGCAGACACACTTCAGGTCAGCATGGACCAAGTGATGCAGACCCCTGTGGGCCTGCTAGCCCCCGTTACAACCCTATCCACCATCACAGATAGCCAGATATGCCCCCTCCCCAATGATTCCTTTGTTGTGGAACCCACTGAATTACGTGCCCAAGTCTATGCATGCTCCTCCATCGGTCTTGAGTTTGGTCGATTGGCTGGTGCACAACTACAAGAATTATTGACCGCCATCACCAGCAAAATCCAGCACCATGAACTTCGAGTACAGCAGCACCTCAGCACAGCAGAGCAGACTATTCTAACCTAGGATTTCGAATTTTCTCAAATCTAGGCCATGTATGTCACCACTATTATGCAGCAGGTTTCCCTCGAACAACTCATTAATAGGCTCTGTGAGGACATACCCGAAGTCATTCCTACTTCCGCTGAACCCCAAGCTAAGGTCGAAGGGCTGGTCATCGCCCTAAAAGCATCCCAGACCGAGGTACAGGTTGTCAAGGCTAAGTTCGAACTTCAGCTCACATCTTTACAGGCCAAGCTACAGCCTGATACCCCTCCGGAGGTACGTGCCCAGCATGCCACATTGGTTTGAAAGCCACGACAACTATAACGACACAGATCGGCCAAGGTGTCACTCTGCTTGATTAGGCTATGGAATTATGGTCCCAAGTGCAGCATGAACCTCTCCTCCGTGATATTGATCAGGAGTTAACACAGAAAGAGCATGAATTTGAGCAACTAGAAGCTACAATGTCCACCCTTATTCCCGCCCAGCTCTTAGCCCATATTTGGACTAGCCACACACCTTGCACTAAGATTATGGGGCTACGGCGCAAGAAACAAGTACTCAATGACCATCTCACACTGTATTCAGATGACGCCCTCAAGCTATCGTAGGACTTAGACAAGACAGTGAGACAATTGAACTAGATTCTCGACAGTGTCACCGCTGCCACACAAAGAACAACCTCACATAAACTAGTGGAAGTTGCGTAGATTGCCACCACATAGAGCCTTCGTGTTTTACCTCCACTTACTAATGCGATGGAGCAGCTCAAGGAAAGGATGAAGACCTCACAGGCACTGTGACTCAGGACGAGTCACAAGATTGTGTTGGGAGACTGTTGGAACGGGGGTTCCTAGCCCTAATTTTATCCAGTTTTGCAATACTTTTGTAATATTTAGTCTAGCGAAGGGGGTTTGGGGTGGGTTAAACCCCGAACGAATTGTAATGGGTCAAAATGGTAGACCTGGGGTTTGCAAACTATGGTTTTTGGACCACAGGATAACATAGGCTAAGGTGCTATAAGTAGATGGTTACATCGAGTCTAGAGGTAGGATAAGATTGATTGATGTTAATTGTGGACTGTTGAGACCTATTTTGGGTTGTATTTGGGTAAGGACTCTGGCTGGTGGTTTACGTGGAGATCCTCAGTCTTGCTGTGTGCGGACCCCACTAGTTATGTGCATGGGTTGGGAATTAGGTTTGTAAGTGGATTTTCGAAACTAATGAAGGATAATTCTGTTGGATTGAATCTCTGTGTTATAATAACTTGCTGTGTTTATAAAATTACAGTGATTCGGTTTGTCAATTAATATTTATGTGCACGTGGATGCGAAGGTATTACTGAGATCTGATTAGTAATATTTTTGTATTTATGCTATCTGTGGGTTTATGAACTTTTCATTCTACACATATACTGTTCAAAGTTCTACGATAGGAATTCCTCTACACAAATCTAATAGATCTTAACAAGGCTTCCTTTATTACTCTCACTCTCTCTCAGGGTGCAGAAACCTGGTTCCAACACCCTCCCAACAAATAGTTGTGCATCAGGAAAACATTATTCTAGGTTAGTTGGCTCTTCACCACTCTTGATTCGGGACAAGTGGTCCAGTCCAGCTTTAGTCTCCCAGTCTTTACAGTTATCTCAAAATCATACTCCTGAAGTAGTGGTAACCATCGACAAATCTCCCCCCACAACATAGGCTTACTGAATAGGTACTTCAAAGATGAATGATCTGTGAACATATTGAAGTGCCCTCCCAGTAGATAGTGCCGATATTTCTGTATGGCATACACCAAGACCAGTCCCTTGAGTTTATTAGTATAATAATTACGTTTTACACTATAAATTTTTCTACTAGAAAATGAAAGCAGGTGGTCAATATCCCCTTCCCCGGGCTTCATAAGGATAGTGCCTAGGGAAATCCATGGGGCATCCACATGGACATGAAATACCTTCACTTAGTTAGGAAATACGAGGATAGGTGCAGAGAACATATTTTCATTTAGCAGCTCAAAACTCTTCTAACACTCCTCGTTCCAAAAAAAAGATACATGTTTCTTTAGTAGCTTCTCCATTGGTGACGTGATTAGTGCATACCCTTGAGTAAATTTCCTATAATAGCGAGTGTGCCCGAGGATGGAGCATATCTACTTCTCAGTTGTGGGGACTGCTAAGTTGATGATAACTACTACCTTGGCTGGGTCAACCATCAGCTCTTGTCGATAGACCATATGTCCTAACAAGATCTTGAAAGGTACACAAAATTTGCACTTCTTAATGTTTAAGAAAATTTGGTTCTTTCTGCTGGCATCCAACATCATGTGCAGGTTTGATATGTGCTTCTTGATCAACTGAAACACTGTCCAATTGTCAAAGTATACCTCCAAAAACTTGTGAATGAATTCTTTTAACACTGCCACCACCACTCGTGAAAAGATGGCAGGGGAAATTTTGAGCCCAATGGGCATGATCGTGTATTGGAAGGATCCCCACTTGGTGGAAAAGGTAGTTTTGTTGTGATCTTCAGGTGTGATTTTGATATGATGGTAGCCTGAAAAACCATTAGAAAATGAGTATGCTTCCTGACCTCCCACACTGTCAAGAATGTCATCAAAGAATGGTGTAGGGAAGGGATTGTGTATGCAAGCATCATTCAATTTGTGCAGGTCCACGTAGATTATTATTTCTCCTTTTGTATTCTTTTCCTCAACCACCATGGGGCTTGCCCAATCCGATTATTCTACCGGTTCGATGATACCTGCGACTATCATTTTATCGATTTCTTCTCTGGCTTTCTACTTATATTTGGGGTTCAATTGGTAAGGTCGCTGCTTGACAAGATGCACATCTAGTTTTAGGGTGATCTGCATGACAGACCGAGTCCCCTATAATACCTTTGAGCTCTGAAAATTTTGTGGGAAACAGATCCTGATATTCAGTGAGCAGTTCCGTGATTTTTCCAACAGTATCATCATCCCAATAATCCCCAATTCTAGCCATCTTGGCTTTTTATTCCGTTCCAACATTGAGTTCCTTTAATTTGAGAAGCTTAGTCATGTATATTGCTTCTAATGGGGGTCAAAAAACTGCATGTTCACCCTCAAAATCCAAGATAGTGATATTTTGTGGGTCCTCGTCACACTCTTTCACTGATAGATTTCGACAATTGGAAATATCTTGAATTTGTGCATCCCAAGCTGGTTCCCCACATTCTATGCAAGTGCATGATTCATCAAATACTAGAGCATCTATGTCCTGTAGGGTTTCATCTAATTTCTTAGTCCTGCCTATGGATCTGAACGTCCCCAAAAAATCATCCGTCATGGTATCCTAGTGGCAAGTGTGCTGATGTATCTCTGCATCCTAATACCACGTGGTGGGGATAGGTCCCAAGGCATGGATAAACATGTGGACCCATTTGTCCTAAGTCCTTTCGCACCATACTTCCATCCATATCGAAAAGTGCTTGCGTGGGTCCCCGCGGCCTAGAAAAATCTCCATAGGTAGGTTGACTAGAGGTTCAAATTGTAGGATCATCATTCTATGACATTCCTCCCAATCCTGGAAAGTCCCGTTATGAGTTTCCCACCACCGTGCAGGGGTCTCACGCATAGCTAGGCTAAGCGCCCACATCCTATGTTCCCTTGGGACTTCTACTTCGAACGATCTAAGAAAATCCCTAACACTACCAAAATCATCAAAATACAACAGCTCTTTTACCTCTAAGGAGATGCATCAGAAGCTCTTTGTGATCTTCAGGCACTGTAGCATAGATACGTCATGCAACCGGTTCTACCAATTTTCTATATCCGTGTCTGAGTCAGAGAGACATTCGTTTTCAGTCTCCCAGCAGAGCATGCCCTCAACAGTAGGATTGATCTAATCCTCATTCCATGCAGTCCTATTGTATATCTAATCAACATCATCCCCTTCACGCACTGGTTCTATATACCGCTCCCCCTCTACCAGATCTATAGGGACTATTACTCCGTATCCTCATTTTCAAAATCCATGGTTCGCCCTTTTAAGTTGATAATACCTCCCATGTCTATAGCCCAATCCAACCCTAAAAGCATAGGGTAAGGGTCGGCATCATCGAAAATTTCAATCACCTCAAAATATGCATATACCTTAACTCCTAAGATGTCTACCATAACCTTTGATAACTTTCCTAACAGTACGATCTTCTGTTGGTTTTCCATGCGAAGCTGTATAGTAGACCATTCCAGCTTGGGCTGTTCCACCCTTTGCCACATCTGTTTAGGTAGGACATTCGCATCGGATCTTAGATCAAGGATGACCTGATCCATTTCATAATCTCCAATCTGCGTAGTTAGTCGCATTTCTCGACCAGTTCTCTTGTTATGCTTATAAAGTTTTTTGACATCTCTTTCTTCTGTTGGTGGGGCAATTTTTTCTGTGCAACTGTATATCAATTCTTGGAGGTTCTCGACTACCTTCTAGTTGCATAGTAACTTCATACATGCCTATATGAACGGCTTCACTTCTCCATCTGCTTTTAGGTCCGTTGGAGTCTTGGAGATAAATTCCTCATTTTTGGTAAATTATTTTCCAGTTTCAAGGAAGGTTTCTTTTTCTTTCTGTCAGTCCAGTATTTCCCTTTTGTCAGCAGCTATTCTGATAAGTCGTTCAACTGTGGATTTTTCCTCAGCTCCTCCCATGGCCATGCTAGTAAGCGTAATTATGTTAATACTAGGCCCCTCATCGCGCGGTTTTTCCTTAATCCTTTGCACATTCTGCATCAGTGTTTGTTGTTTTTCCTGCATCTTTGTTATCAGTACAAGGAAATTTTTGATTACATAATCCAACTACCTACAATACCTGGAAGATTATCATGCAGGGTTCAGACAGTCCCTTGCAAAGTGTCCTACCTCTCCACAGTTATAACAGATCAATTTTTCTCTTCCCTGTCTTGTGCTTCCACCTCTCCCCCCCCCCCCTCGGCCTCTTGCCAGGGAGCCTCCTCATCCAGAGGGAGATAGTGGTGTGGAAGGGTTAGCCTGTACCCCATACAAGTTTCCTTTATCTATCATCAAATCATATGTCTGACAATTGTGCTCATCATGTCCTATAGACGAGAAAAATATGCACCACTACTGCTGCAATTCTGAGACATAGGCACTGAGTCATGGGAAGTGGTTTGTATCATGGAATCCAACTAATTGATAGTTAGCGCACCATAACGTGGGGTTTCTTGGTCCCGAAACCTCTTTTGGGCATAACGGGTTAGGCCCCCCAGCCTGCATGTAGTCTAATAACAGAGGACACTGATCCTTGGTGTGGCCTGACACTCTGCATCGTATGTAGAAAATGTCCCTGCTAGCTTATTTTCCCTATTATTTACGTAGATTCTGGATTTCTAAGTGCATCGCCTCCAACTAGCCCTGGATTTGCTACACCCCAAACTTGGCATTGTCCCTAAGCACAAGTTCTATCTTGATGGCAATTTCCAGGGCCTTTTCTTGTGTATCGATTGTCTGTTGGCCCATAGGTCCACAGAAGTGTGGTAATAACATGGAAATGAACCATTATTTGTGTTTTATACCTTCATACTTAAAATCCCCATCCCATACCGATTTCGTAAGTGCCTGATGAAAATCTTTCAAGTTGATCACCAGTTGAGTGTAGGACTTCAGCTTCCGAAACTGTTATTTTAAGGCATCCTTAATTTCCTATATTGACGGATCCGCATGCTGGCCGACATACCCCATGAACCAATCCAAGTCTCTTCCCTCAAGGGATAGCAATAGCTGCCCCCATTTTACAACATCGCTAGCAACATTCTACGTAGTTTATATTGATTCTTGTATGGACCAAAATCGATCCATGTCCTCATCCAACACACCCTTAAACACAGGTAGTTTCATGTGCATGGCCATGTCATCTTCCGGTGGTGGTGGTGGGGTAGGATAATTCTTGCCCTTTCATGGATTTGACAGTGGGGTAACTGACGAACTAGTTCCTACGTGCATAGGTGGCTCTCTTAGGGGACTATATACCGATTTGTCCCCTTCTTGGTTAAGGCTATAATATTTACCCCTTAGTGTTGTACTTTCGTTCTGATTGTAGGTCATTCACATGGTGTGACTAAAAAATACACCTTTTCCGCACAATAGTATCCTAATTAGTAGCAGCAACATTTGAGAAAAATTACCTCGGAACCCTTTGAAGAACCTTCAATCAGCTTCAGAATAAGATAAAAATTGATCAAATGCGAATTCCATTACAAATCCTCCCAAAACACCATCCACCCAATGATCTATATTTCGAGTGATTTTGTCATTAACCTTTTCCAACTGTCGGATCAATTTAGGAGTCCACTGCGTAACCTAATCATTCTTCCCACAGGTTTGGAACTCCACTAACGTTGCTAACCACTCATGTAGCTCGTGTGTGAAGGTTACAAAGAAAATCTCATATACTTCGGTAAAGATATACTTGTTTTTCCACTCTTCGGCAGTCAACATTGTACTTCGATTCTCTTTTAAGGAAAGTTCTTGTATCTATTTTTCGAACTAGTCTTCAAGCTTAGACTTCTCAGGCTACCAGTGACATCATGCCAATAATTGATTTCTCTCAAAATGATACCGATCCTGGCAACAGAACCATTTGTTGGATTGAGGGGTCCTGACTCAGGTTTGGAGTTAAGGTTTGCAAACAACCCCTATACTACTGGCACTTTCGGTAATGACCTGCTTGCGCAGGCCAAGGTCTCACCCAAAGTAGTATGAGAGGGTGCTGGAACCAGGTTTCCGCACCCTAAGAGAGAGAGATTAATAGAGGCAGCCTTGTTAAGATCTATCATATTTACATAGAGGAAATCCTATCGCAAAACCTTTAACAGTATACGTCCAGAATGCAAAGTTCATAAACCCACATATAGCATAAATTAACAACTATTACTAATCAGATCTCAGTAATACCTTTGCATCCACGTGCACGTCAATATTAATCGACAAATCGAATCATCGTAATATTATAAAAATAGCTACTTTTTATAACACAGAGATACAATCCAACAAATTTATCATTCATTAGTTTCCAAAATCCACTTACAGACCCAATTTCCAACCCGCGCACACAGCCAGCGGGGTCCACACTCAGCAGGACTTAAGATCTCACACACATAGCTGGCCGAAGTCCTTACCCAAGTATAATGAAAAACAGATCTCAATTGTCCACAGTTAGCATAAATCAATCTTAGCCTACCTCTAGACTCAATCTGACCATCTACTTATAGCACCTTAGCCTGTGTTATCCTATGGTTCACAAACCATGGTTTGTGGACCCTAGATCTACCTTTTTTACCTATTACAATTCATTGGGGTTTTGACCCATCCAAAACCCCCTTTTCTAGACCAAATATTAAAAAAATATTACAAAACTGGACAAAATTAGGGCTAGGAATCCCTGTTCCAACAATGACAAATTGATGGATCGATCCATATGATTTCATACAAAAGAAACTAACCTTTTAAAACATTAATTAGTTCATGTTAAACCTAAAAGAGATGTGATAAAATTCCACCTCTCCCAACTCCATTAAAATTTTATGTTTAGAGACCAGCTCATTACTAACTAAGGATCAAATTTTAGGATTGGGGTTTCCTTCATTAAAAACCAATCCAACCTCTTCACTTGGTATTTCCTCCTATTATTATTCCATGTAGGAATTGGTTTAAAAGGCTATATCTCTAACACACTTTGGAATTCCAACCAATGCTTAAAAAATTTCTCCTTCCCATCTATTCTACCACTTTCATCGTTGGAATTCTCTATAATAGAGAGTGAAATTCAAGTCACTTTCAATTATAATGTTCTTTAGTTTTATTACTTTACTCTCTTGCAAGATAATCCATAAAATTTCTTATTTTGAAAAAAAAGCATAAAAGAGAGAGAGTGAGACCAAGAAGGGACAAACCCTTTGTTAGCCCCCTAAATTTCTCTCTTTTTGCCATTTTTTCCCTTCCCAAACCATAATCATTTACCTCTGTTTTACCCTTTTTATGCACCCTCATCCTGCACTAGTCCAAGCATGGTAACATATTTTGTAAAAACCTTTATTCTTCATATTTCTATTCAATTTAGCATTTATTAAATATTTATTACATGATTTCTTAATTTTAAATTATTCTTTGTAACTTATCGATATCTCCAATGTTGTTTGGTGGTTAGAATGCTTATTGTGATTGCTGATCCTAGTTCAGGATCGGATCCTGTACCGTTGTAGCATAGCAGATCTTCACGGCAGATCTGAACCCTCTCGATCACTGCCTTGACTCAAGAAGTTTCCGCCATGATAGCACGTAATCCAAAGGCAGCCAAAGATTAGATCCGCGAAGGGTTGAAGCTGAAGATTGGTTGTGGCCATTTTTTCCAAACCGTCTTATTTTGAAGACTGAACAATCTAAATTCTGCATTTTTTTATGAATCAGTTGAATGATCTGTTTCTGCCTTTGGCCAACAGATCTATATATTATAAAATGTAAATAGGACCGAGGAGACTTTTTGGGAGCAAAAGTTTTAGAGAATAGATAAGAACAGAGAGGCGATAGCAGGTTATTTTGTTATCGCCTGAATCTAGGTTGTACATGTATTCACGCATGTATTTGCCTCAATGATCTAATAAAAAGGAATTTCGCCTCGGTTTCATGAATTTTGTTTTTAAGGTTTGGTTGATTAATTAAATTAAGTGCTGAGTAGCGCTTTCTCTTAAGAGGAAAACACGCTGGTTGGGTAGGGCCCAACCAACCTAGCACGTTTACCCCATTCTCTTCTTCTTGTAATTTATGTTTTACTGTCAGAGTGTGATTTAGCTTTTAGCGCATAAATTCATGTCTATGTGAAAATAGATCCATTGCGTGAAGAAAATAGAATTTATTTTCCTGCAATTTATTTTCCTACAAATTTACTTTCTTGCACTTGATTTTGGATTGGCTTTCCCCACCTGGTCCAAGCAGGAGAAATATATCTACACCAGCGCACGTTGGTGTGTTAAAACAAGTCTTCATTTACTTTTTGCAACTTTCTTTTACTGAATGATTATGACAGGATAGATGTTAATTTTTCTTTATTTTTGCACTTCGTTAAATTCAGAAACATTTACTTTTGATATATGCAATTTGGTTTTACAGCAAATTAGCACTTGCGACAATGAAACAATCATTTCAAGAATTAAAAGCTAAGTGCAGGAAGCTCTGATTTGGTACAAGAACTAGCTCCTTGTCACAAGATCTGAGTGCTCTGAAGCTTGAACAGTTAGAGCCCTTGCATGAAGTAGAAAAACCTTTAGTAAAGACACAGTTTATATCTTCTACATAAAACTCTGATCTTGCACTAGTGTAGGATAGATTAATGTAAGAAGGAAATCTCTAAGGAAGCAAATTTAAGGGCCATCTAACGAGACTGCTAAAATTCCTTTGCTGAAGCAAAACACACTCTCAGTAGTTAAGTATAATTAGCTAGAGTGATTTCCTTTTTATCTTCGATCTCCTTTTCGCAAATGCATTCTTTCTTGTTTCAGTCTTATATTATTTTGATGTCTCAAGTTATCTTTTTCTCGTCTTTATTTGATTCTGCAATATTTCCTTCAAATAAGGTATGGATTTATATCATAAATATTCATACCATCTCTGGCATTGCCTGTGATTCGTCTCTAAGTTTACGAATCACCCAAGTTGACAATTAAGTGTTGAGTAGTTTGCCTAAGTGTAATTCCTACACCCAACATTTTGGTGTCGTTGCCGGGGAGGAGATTTGATTTGGTAAGAATTTTATGATTTAACAAATAGAGGTAATTTTTTCCTTATTTCTGCGCATTGTTTGGAAATTTTTTTTGAAGGAATTTTACTGGTGTTGATTGATTTCTGACAACATTTTTTAGAATTCGTCTGTTATTTTTCTTTATTTTTTCTTTTTGAAATGAATGCCTAGGAAAGCTAAGGGTTCGATGCCCACTAAGGGCCAAAATAATTTTTCTCATATTGGGTCTCCTTCTATCAACAGGAAGCCCAATCCAATTTAAACCCTTCACGTAGGAACAATCCACCTGGATTCTGGTAATAACAGCTTAGGTGTGGATCAGCCTGTGGAGAGTGGTACAACTAAGAGGGGAACAATGGCGGACCAAGAATATCATTTGGAAGGGACAGGTGAGAACCAGGTAAGTGAAGGACAATCCACTTTTTTGTTTCCAATTGTGGATCCTGATACTGTGTCACAAATGAAGAATATTCCACCATCAGCTCTCCCTCATTTTCATGGTAAAGTTCACGAAGATCCTAACTCTTTTCTATTTGAGTTTGATATTCTGTGTAGAAGTTATGATTATGCAAATGAGGCTTAGAAGTTAATATTATTTCATGTTACCCTCAAGGACTTAGCTCTATGTTGTTTTATGGGGTTAGGAGGAAACACCATAACCTCTTGGGATCAGATGAAGGGAGTATTTTTGTCTAAATATCATGAATATTGCAAAACTCGGGACATGCAGGATGAAATTTTTACAATCATACAAGATGATGATGAAATGCTTGAAGATTATTTGGAAATATTTCTGTATATTTTACAAAGGTCAAAAATTAAGCTTGATCTCAACATTATTAGAACCTTTTTCTTAAGAGGAATTACTGATAATGCTAGAAACAATTTGGATCTGTTAGGACAAGGTGATATTTCTCAACAAAATTTTCATCAAATTTGTGAATTATGCTGGAAATTTTCAAGAAACCAGTACAGATCTGGTAGAGGAACTTGAAATAGAAATAGAAAAACCGAATCTACTAATGCTATGATTATTGGACTAGAAAATAAAATGGAAAACATGAAAATTGATATAATGAACAATGTTACCAAACAATTAGACTCTTTAAAATTTCAACAGAAACTCATGAAGGAACAAGATTCACTATGTATTTTCTGTCCTAAATGTAGAGACAAGCATCCTCTTAATTTGAAAGAAACTAATAAGTGTGCTATTTATGTAGAAGATCATATCACAGAAAAATGTCCCTCTATACCAGGACTTAAAGCTGTATTTATAGGGGGACAACCTGAAGCTAAATACTTAAATGTTATGGGAGTAAGAATGAATTGGCCTCAAGTAGGTACAGGTATGGCTTCTGAATTTCCTACACATTATTTTGGTTACAATTCGCATGCATATTCTTATCCTAACTCTCATCAGCAGTGGCAGTATGGGAATCAATATCAAGATGGGAAACCTTCTCAACCATGGCAACAAGGTTGGAGAGGGCCAACTCATTCCCCATATTCCTACCAGCCACCTATGCAGTCATACCCATCTACACATGCACCTTATTCAATGCCTCAACTTCTCAGTTAGTCCACTCCACCATTGCCTTTACCTCTACCCTTTCGACCTCCTTAGTTGCCTGCTCAACCTATGCCCAATCGTAATAATAATAAAGCAGTGAAAATGATCCATGTAACAAACCCACCTTTACCATTCGAATACCAGTCTATTCCAGTTGGGGTTCATGATATTCAATTAAGATCGGGAAGGACTGTAACATCAGAAAATCAGAAGAAACCTATGGTTATCATTGAAGAGAAAGGAGAAGAGGAAACTCTCAACCATTCTCCAAAAGTTGTCACTAACCAGCCCTTACCCTCTGAATCCTTGCCAAATTCTTCCAACCAAACTCTCTTCCCAGAGAGGCTAGTAATGGAAAGGAGTGAGTCGATTTATGAGACTAGTTTGGCATCTGAGCTTCAGAATATTTTCATTAACATAGCTTTACTTCAAGCCATCAAAGAGATCCCCATTTCTACCAAGATCATTAAGGAAATCTGTCTCAAGAAACTTGGGAGGAAGATATTGGAACCTCGAACCATTCAATTTTTTGGTAGGGCAGCAGAGTTGATGACGAGATGTGTGTCTATGGAAAAATATACTAATCCTGGAAACCCTGTTGTCTCAGTTCAGATTGGTAATGTCCTTGTCTCTAATGTTTTTATAGACCCAGGGGTAGCCATTAATGTCATGACTAAGCAAACCATGGATCAACTTCGGTTATCTCATCTTTTCCCTACTCCCACCGTGCTTGAATTAGCAGATAGATCCAAAATTAAGCCAGAAGGAGTATTGGATGATGTGATAATATCATTAGATTCTTTGGAATATCCTGTTGATTTCATTGTGCTTGAGCTAAAGAATCTAGTAGGAGGACATCCCTTAATCTTGGGTTGACCATGTCTTGCTATGGCTGATTCACATATTGGATGTCGTTCCGGTGATATGTATATCTCACATGGAAATTCTAGGAAGAAAGTTACCTTATACCCCCTTGCCAAATCAATTTAGGACCTTGAAGATAATTTATGGTTAGATCAAATAAGTGATGAGGAGACTCATCCTATTTCCCTTATCCATCATTATATTGGGCCTTCACCAGAAGATGAGATTCAAGATTTTCTGAATAATCTCGACACTATGCCTAATTAGGAGCCTTTGAGCCAAATTTTCAGCCTAGATTTTCAAGATAGTCATGATTCTCATTCTTCTGTACCATTGAATTTGACCACTACATTGAGTACTCCTGAGCCTGATACCACTCTTGTTGATATTAGCCCTGGTAAATCCTTGCATATTAGTTCATATTTGGACTCATCTCAACAAGAGAAGCTTGTGAATTTGTTGCAAAACCATATTAGTGCCTTTGCTTTGGGCTATGAAGATATGAAGGGTATCACTCCTGAAACTTGTACACATTATATCTATATTCAGGAAGGAACCCGACCTGTTCGAAAACCCTAAAGGCAAATGAATCTAGCTCTAAGAGACATTGTTAAGGAAGAAGTACACAAACTCTTAGATGTTGGTTTTATTTATCCTATTTTTGACAGTCAGTGGGTCTCTCTATTAATACTAGTACCTAAGAAAGATGGAAGATGACGTATTTGTATTGCTTATCGAGAATTGAATAAAGCCACTCTTAAATATCACTTCCCTTTACCTTTCATTGATCAGGTGCTTGATACCCTTGTAGGAAAGAAATATTTCTCCTTTTTGGATGGCTTCAGTGGTTATAACTAGATACGTATTGCACCTGAAGATCAGGATAAAACTGATTTTACATGTCCATGGGGGAAATTTGCTTACAAAGTGCTTCCATTTGGTTTATGTAATGCCCTGGCTACCTTTCAAAGGGCAGTCCTGGCTATATTTGTTGATCTAGAATTTGTAGAAATTTATATGGATGACTTTTCTGTGTTTGGTGATTCTTTTCAGGAAGCTCTCAAAAATATAGAGAAAGTACTTCTTCGTTGTCAGGAAGCCCATCTCGCTTTGAGTGATAATAAATGTAGATTAATGTGCAAAATGGGAGTGGTGCTTGGCCATTTGATTTCTGACAAAGGTATCCAGGTTGATCCGACAAAGATTGAAATCATTTTGCATCTTCCTGCACCCAAAACTCAAAGGGAAGTAAGAGGTTTTTTAGGACATGCTGGTTACTATAGAAGATTCATTGAAACTTTTTCGAAGAAAGCTTCTCCTCTTTTCTGACTTCTAGCTAAGGAGAGTGAATTTTCTTGGTCCACGGCTTCCCAACAGTCTTTTGAAACATTGAAGGAAAAGTTGGTACAAGCACCAGTTTTGCGAGGTCCAAACTGGTCCCTGACTTTTCACATTTCCTTTGATGCTTTAGATTTGTCTATTGGTGCAGCATTAGGACAGGAGGAAAATAAGCAATCCTATTCTATTTATTATATTAGTAAAAATTTGTCTTCCGCTGAATTGAATTATACAGTTACAGAGAAGGAGTTTTTAGCTGTGATTTTTGCAATTAATAAGTTCAGACACTATATTATAGGATATGAAGTATTTGTACATACTGATCATTCCGCGATTAAATATTTGATGAAAAAACCATTAACAAGTGGTAGAGTGACTGGGTGTTACTATTGTTGTAGGAGTTTAATGTTACTATTGTTGATAGACCAGGGAAATCTAATGTTGTAGCAGATTGTCTTTCTAGATTAGATAATCCTGGTGAAGTAACTCTTGTTAATGATGATTTTCCAGATGGACATATTTTTTCTGTCTACAGATTCTCCATGGTTTGCTGACATTGCTAATTACTTGGTTACTGGGAAGACACCACCCCACTTGTCCGCTCGTGAAAAGTGGAATATTATTTAGAAAAGTGTTGCATATTCCTGGATTCAAGGAGACCTCTTTTACACTGGTCCAAATCTGATTATTCGTAGATGTGTAAGAGAGGATGAAGTGTTTGACATATTGAAAATATTCTCATGATGAACCATGTGGAAGCCACTTCGCTGATAAGCGTGCTACATATAAAGTATTACGTGTTGGTTACTTTTGGCCTTCCTTGTTTAAGGATGCCAAACAATGCGTCAGACGATGTGATAGCTATCAATGAATGGGCCAGCCTAATCAAACCAATGAAATGCCTTTATGCCCCCTTTATGAAATTCCAGAAACGAGGAAACTGTCAGAAGTTCAGCCTATATTTTATTTAAATTCTCTGTTTTTTTCAGATATTATTCTTGCACCAATGCAAGCATGTTGTCCTATATAATGATGTAAACAGATACCAGCAGAACAACTTAGTCAAGTAGTATAAGCATAACAGTGCAAGCATGCACCTCATCTGAAGCATAATATTTCTTCTTTTCAAAACTATACACCATAGGAAAGTGGTCATCATAGACGTTATGAGAAATTCTTTCATTTAGTCATCAGTACTTATGCTATAATAACAACTAGGAGAAATATTTTCGAAGTACAAAGTTCTTAAAAGTTAAGAGTCATAAATATTTTTAATGAATGCTGAAGATATTTTTTGAATTATGAAGGAATGTGCGAATATTTAACCGTTTCTTAGACATAATTACTCCTAATTCCGCCATAAACTTAATGTCCTTTCACTCATATCATTCCCTTACCTAGCCGTTAAAACCGCCGCAGCCAATACCAATCCAACACGATTCAAAGATGTCGTTCATCTACGACTATTTCGGTGGAAGGAATTAGTGATGAGACAGAAGGGACGGGAGACGGTTGGATCCCTATTTATAAAAATCTCAATTTTCTGGTGTTGCATGAAGCTTTCGTTGGACTGTTCATAACTGTTAGTAGCAATTCCGTTTGTTCATTGTGAACCGTCATCCCTCACCGAGGTAGATCAAACCGGTGAGTTTCGCAATAGTCTTGCACTATTGTGAGACTCAGGCTTTCTTCCATTCATGCAGAAATTTAATGGGCACAACAGGGAGGTGGCCCTACAGTTCGCATAGAGTTTTAAAAATGGTCGTGTAAATATTGGGCCCCTGAGAATTAAAGTAACCAAAAAATCAATAGCAGCAACGATGGGCTTACAGAACACTCGTGTGCAGTACTTTAAAAATTAGAAGCTCGAGAGGAAGTGTTGGCAGCATTTCATTGTTGATAAAGACATGAACGTAAACTGGATGAAAGGAGTTCCGCGCAGTTCCCTGCTGAGACAATTGCGAGACCTATTTTTTATTCTCCAGAAGTTCGTGACTTCCGAAGGGAGGTACTCCCTCACATTTCTATATCATTTCAGGATGCTGCAACACTTTGAACCTGACCAGCATGTCCGATGGAGGATGGATTTCACTTAATTTTTTCTTAAGAGTTTATAAAATATGGCCAAGGGTGTATAGGGCACACGGACGGACTAGGCCTATAATAAATTGTATCATCACGGTCTGATTAATATCTTGGTGCATAAATAGTTGAGGACTAAAAGCATGACCTGGGAGATGTTGTTGGAACAGCTAAAGGAAACATAGGACCCCACCAGTATGAGAAAAGGACCGAGTAAGAGTGCGAAGAGAAGTCCTTCCTGCACAAGTGCAAGAAGTAAACAAACTGGGAAATCGACAGAAGAAAAAAGGTCAATCTCCAAATAAACAAAAGATAGTGGTTGCACCTATCGAAGAAACTCCTCCGATGCCCCCAGATCATGAACAGACCCCTCAGGAAGACGATTTGCTGTCAGTCCTTACGGACGTAGAAAAATCTGTAGAGGTTGAAGACGATATACTGTTGGCCAACTTTATTAAGGGCCGAAAAAAGAATGAAGAACCTGGTGCAAAACCGCAGTCCCCACAGAATGTTGAATCCCCACCTACACCAGTGCAAGACGAACCAAAATTAGAAGAACCAGCATAGGAAAAGGAAGAATCGACACAGGAAGAAAAAGAACCGGCATAGGAAGAAGAAGAACCAGAAGAGTTAGAATATGAAGAAGAGTTGGAAGAAGTAGAAGGAGAAGAAGAGGAACTAGAAGAGCAAGAAGACGAAGAAGAGTCAGAAGAAGTGGAAGTAGAAGAAGAAGAACCAGAAGAGAAAGAAGAAGAAGAGGAACCCAAAGAGTTAGAAGAAGAAAAAGAACTGGAAGAGGAAGAAGTGTTTACTGAAACTCCAAGGGATACTGAGGTCCCTGAAGAAAATATAGCCCCTGTTTAGATAGAAAAGGAAGAATATTAGGTAGCTTCTGCTACTCAGATACTTGTGCTCGATCTTCAAGTACAGAATTTAGAGCAGCTCGTAGCTAGAACATAGGAGGAAAAATAACAGAATAAGGAAGATTTCACAGCAGAGATTCAAAAGAAGAAAGGACAAGTCAGGGTCTGGAAATATTGAGCTTTGCACTATTTCAAATGACTCAGAAATGCAACAAGGAAGTTGAAGAGTATCAAGAAAAAGAAGTCTGAAACATTGCAGGCTAGAGTGACTATAATGGAGCAGGATTGAGCTGGAATGCTCAAATTTTGAATTTTTTTTGCAAAGGTATAAAAGTTGTGTGAGGTCACACAACAACTTAGGGATGGGAGGATGTTAGCCCCCTAAATTTCTCTCTTTTTGCCATTTTTCCCCTTCCCAAACCATAATCATTTACCTCTATTTTACCCTTTTTATGCACACTCATCCTGCACTAGTCCAAGCACGGTGACATGTTTTGCACAAACCTTTATTCTTCATATTTTTATTCAATTTAGCATTTATTAAATATTTATTACATTATTTATTACTTTTAAATTATTCTTTGTAACTTATCGATATCTCCAATGTTGTTTGGTTGTTAGAATGCTTATCGTGATTGCTGATCCTAGTTCATGATCGGATCTTGTACCATTGTAGCACAACAGATCTTCATGGTGGATCCGAACCCTCTCGATCACCACCTTGACTCAAGAATTTTTCGCCATGACAGCACGTAATCCAAAGGCAGCCAAATATTAGATACGTGAAGGGTCGAAGCTGAAGATCAGTTGCGGCTAGTTTTGCAAAACCGTCTAATTTTGAAGACCAAACAATCTAAATTATGCATTTTGTTATGAAGTAGTTGAATTATCTGTTTCGGCCTTTGGCCAACCGATCTATATATTGTAAAATGTAAATAGGATTGAGGATAATTTTTGGGAGCGAAAGTTTTAGAGAATAGAGAAGAATAGAGAGGAAATAGCAGGTTATTTTATTATCGCCCAAATCTGGGCTAAACGTGTATTCACGCATGTATTTGCCTCAATGATCTAATAAAAAGGAATTTCGCCTCGGTTTCATGAATTGTGTTTTTATGGTTTGGTTGATTAATTAAATTAAGTGTTGAGTAGTGTTTTCGCTTAAGAGCGAAACACATTGGTTGGCTAGGGCCCAACTAACCCAACACGTTTACCCGATTCTATTCTTCTTGTAATTTATTTTTTATTGTGAAAGTGTGATTTAGCTTTTAGCGCATAAATTCATGTCTATGTGAAAACGGATCTGTTGCATGAAGCAAATAGAATTTCTTTTCCTGCAGTTTACTTTCCTACAAATTTACTTTCCTGCACTTGATTTCGGATTGACTTTCCCTGCCTAGTCCAAGCAGGAGAAATCATCCTGCACCTGTGCACGTTGGTGTGACATTCCTTTTCTGAAATTTTGGTTGATTTTATTTCCCCGCCTGGTCCAAGCGGAAGAAATATACCTGCACTAGTGCACGTTGGTGTGTTACAGCAAGTCTTCAGTTACTTTTCGCAACTTTATTTTATTGAATGATTATGATAGGATAGATGTTTATGTTTCTTTATTTCTACACTTCGTTAAATTCAGAAACATTTAATTTTCATATATGCAATATGGTTTTACAACAAAGTAGCACGTGCGACAATTAAACAATCATTTAAAGAATTAAAAGCTAAGTGCAGGAAGCTCTGATTTGATACAAGAACTAGCTTCTTGTCACAGGATCTGAGTGCTCTAAACCTTGAACAGTTCAAGCTCTTGCATGAAGTAGAAAAACCTTCAGTAAAGACACAATTTATACCTTCTACATAAAACTCAGATCCTGCACTAGTGCAGGACAGATTAATTTAAGAAGGGAATCTCTAAGGAAGCAGATTTAAGGGCCATCTAATGAGATTGCTAAAATGCCTCTGCTAAAGCAAAACACACTCTCAGTACTTAAGTATATAATCAGCTACAGTGATTGCCTTCTTATCTTCGATCTCCTTTTCGCAAATGCATTCTTTCTTGTTTCAGTATTAGATTATTTTTATGACTGAAGTTATCTTTTTCTCGTCTTGATTTGATTCTGCAATATTTCCTTCAAAGAATGTAAGGATTTATATCAGAAAGATTCATACCATATCTGGCATTGCCTGTGCTTCGTCTCTAAGTTTACGAATCCCCCGAGTTCACAATTAAGTGTTGAGGAGTTTGCTTAAGTGTAATTCCTACATCCAACACCCTTCTACCAATAGACTTCATTTTTATGTTGAGCAAGTCAAATGAGAAAATTTTGGAAACCATCCAACAAAAATATGTCCTAAAAATGCATTCACATAATTTTTTATAACTCTAACTTGCAATTGTTTTGAGAATGTTGGAATCACGATTGTTGTTAGAAAAAAACACGCAGGCTTTAGTGTCTGTTACAATCACTAGAGTTAGGATCCACGAGAGGCAGTTAGTCCATGTCGTGAAACACATGGGGAGCATTGAACCCAATTTCCAACAATCTCCCCGCCAACGCGAGTCGGGTGAGTTTAGAAATCGAGACCTGTTGCTCTGATACCACTTGTTGGAATCATGATTGCCGTTAGAAAAAAACCCACAGGCGTTATTCTCCGCTACAATCTACAGAGTTAGGATCCACGAGAGGTGGTTAGTCCATGTCGCGAAACACACGGGGAGAGTTGAACCCAATGTCCAATAGAGAAAACATATATTCCCTTTTATCTAGATTGATTGTTAAGTGAATACATATAATATCTAGGATATGAAAAACAATAAAACATTTGAGTTAATTCATATTAAGGGGTTCCCCTAGTCCCCTTATGTTCAGTGACAAAATATTCATTACGAAACCCTTGGCCAAGACATTTTACTCTAAGGGCCACAATCTCCTCAAGATTCCTCCTATACACAAAATCCTTCTCCATTTTACATATCCCTCTTCTATTGTGAACATGTGAAACTATGTATAATATCTCCACTAAAAATGCGTCAATCCAATACTTTTTCCTCAAATGATGTCAAAATATTTAGAAAAATACTTTATCAATATTTACTTAAAATAAATTAAAAACAGGAATAGTAAATTGAAGTAATTAAACAAATAAAAATAGTTCAATTTTTTTTTAAATAAATAAGAAAACAAATTTTTGGATGCAATTAAGTCATTCTTCTAAATATAAATAAATTAATGATGTACATCCATATGATTTTATTAAAAGTATATCCTCCTTACTTGGGTGCTATTTGTTATGATATTATTTTTCATTAAGATATAGTTATTGTTATTTCCTTTTAGGTTTTAAAAATAGTTTGATTTATAAAATTTATTATTATATATTTGATTTGAAATAGATTTGAAACAATACTGAAGTAGAAATGAATATTTTCCAACAATGAATTGATTTTTAACTCGATTGCTTAGTGTGGAAGACTAAAGGAGATAAATTGATTCTATGACTTAAACTAGAACTTAAGAAGCATATTAAACATAAATTTGTAGCAAATAACATATATAGAAGACAACAAACATTGATTACGGATTTCGTCCCTGGTGGACTATGTCTCCAGGTCTGCTTTCAAGATGGGCATCCATTTTATTAAGGATTGATCCAAGGAAGTATTTACACAGAAATAAACCAGACTCAACATGCTCGTAGGCACCTCTAGTCTCTGTCAATAGAAATCTCTCTATCCTAGATTTTCATTGTCTATCTCGGTTACCAATTCTGCCTCCGGATGACCAAGATACACTGAAAACAAAATTCTCTCTCTCTCTTACAGAATATGAATGCAAACTTCCAAAAAAACTCTTCCTTTCATCATGAGAAATGGTGGTTTTTTTATAATGCAGGTTTAGGTTCAAACTCAAAAACTCTGGTACAGAATTGGCATATGGTTTTACATTTAATGGGCCATGATCTCTCGGTGAAATAGACTTCATAAACCTAGGATATTAGGTTACATGTACCAAAAATAACATAGCACATTTAACAAATACAACCCCAAAATAGAACTATATGATAAACTTAACCCCAATGGTCTGCAAACGACGTAGGTGTTTCGATGGTTTGATGACTGACTACTACCTAGTTTTCAGGCTTCAACAGTTCTGCTAACGGTTCCACTACGGTCGGCCTATGGACTGTTCACATGGTGCATCTGTGGTCTTCTGCATGGTAAAGCTCCAAAAACTGCGTGGTAAAACTTGTCGTTAACTTCTGCTAAATGCATTCAGATGCTACAACTCCCGACGGTCTTCTCTGCTACGGTCTCTTCTGACCGTTTAATTGATATATGTTTTATACCATAGTTTTAACATATATTTTGGAAATTTTTAATAACTTGGGTTTTTAACATAGGTCTAAAACTTGCATAATTTAACACCATGTCATTTGCGCTAGTTCTTTCCACCATAGTTTTGTAACATGCCATACACCACTTTAGCATAGATTTTACCACTTAGGAATTTGAACTTTAGTTACATATTGAAGTCATTAGTTCTTTCCACCTTTTAACACATACACCATAAATGATGAATAATTAACCATGAAATAACCAACACCATCAATAAATCAAATAATTTCTCTTTCATTCAGAACACTGGAGAAATTGAAGATGAATTGGACTTCACTGTCGATTTGCACTAATACAATATCCTCTTGGATCAATCCTCTCCACTTGAAAGCTTTTGGACCAATTTTTTTTATTTAAGCAGATATCCGGTGAGCCTATAACTCCCTTACTCTTCTGATCTCCATCCACCTCACCTTACTAGGATTCATGCCCTTAAGTCCCACTCGAAGTTATTCAACATCTCCACGCCTTGAAGAGTCAACCTTCCTATCCAAGATGGTATCTTCCTACAACTCATTCTTATACTCAGGTGCCAAATCATCAATGGTAGAAATATGTGTATCTTCCTCTGGATCAATGATCATCGGATGCTCATACAACTTCAGATTTAATACATTTACAACTGAATAAATAAGCATGTAAGGAGGCAAATCTAACCAGAATGCATTATTTCCAATATTTTTCACAATCTTGAAAGGACCATACTTGATGGGTTTAAATTTATTACCTTCACCTTTCAACCTATCTTTACTGATATACGACCATACCTAATCACTGACCTGAAAATGATGACTGAATCAATGTTTGTCATCGTGCATTTTTTACTTTGCTTGACTCTTCTCTAACTGATCCTACACTACTTCATATATCTGTTGTATTTGCTAAATGAACTTAACTACTTTGTTTGAATTTTCATGTTCATCCACTTTATCCTCTTCACTGAAAATGAAGTCCATTCGTGACTTTGGTAGATACTCAAAACATGTTTCAAATGGCGATCGATTAGTCGAAGAATGTAAGGCCCGATTGTAAGTATGTTCCACATAAGGTAAAGACTCATCTCACAACTTAGGATGTTTGCTGCAGTAACCTAGGATAATATGTATCACTGTCCTACTCACCACTTCTGTCTGTCCGTTGATATGTGGATGAAAATTTGTGCTCTATTTCAGCTTTTTTTCCATCAGTCTCTGTCATAAATGATGGAAGTAGGTAACCCAAAATGAACCCATACTTGTTGAAAGAACATCTATGCATTTTGTTCAATATTCACTTTCTTTTTTCATGGAACAAGAATGCACATATTTCTTAAACAACCAACCACGACATACATGTAATCATGCCCTCTGCTAGACATAGGAAGTCCTCCAACAAAGTCCATGGAAAAGTTGTCCCATGATCACGAAGCAAATGGAAGTGGCATATACAAATCGATCATTCGATTGCTTGGCTTGCTTTTCGAACACATAACACAACCTTTAATGTACTTAACAATTGTTTCATACATACTAGGGTAGTAGCAATACCTTTGAATTTACGTCATTGTCTTGCTTACACCAAAATCTACTAGAATGCGAGAAGAATGTGCTTTGCAAATAACATGCTCCCTTTCTGTCTATGGTATGCACAACTTACCTAGATGATATAAAAACCTCTCATGAGCATGAAAATTGACTTCTTCCACCTAAGTACCATGAGTTAGTGATTCATAAATATCTTTTAAATCAGCATCTATACTATATTGTTCTAAATTACTTTCATGTTTTAAAGAAATATTCTGTAGCACTTCTGAAGCATTCATAGATGGTCTAGAAAACATATCATCTACTTTGTTTGTTACACCTTTCTTGTACTTAATTATTAAGTGAAATTTCTGAAGAAATCCCATCCATCTGTAATGCTAAGATTGTTGCAACTTAATCTAACATTGAAGGGTTAGAAGTGACTGATGATCTATGTTAATCATTGTTTCCTTACCCATTAAGTAGTGTTCCCAGTTCTTAACACTTTCAACCAAAGCACACAATTCTTTATCATATTTCGGATAATTTATAACTTCCTTAGAAAAATTTTCTGAATCAAAACAAACAGGTTTCCCTTTTTCAAGTAAAACTGCACCTATTGCATAACCACTAGCATATGTTTCAATTTTGAATGGCTGTTGAAGATATGGTAAAGCTAATATTGGTGTTGTGACAATTTTATGCTTATGTGTATCAAAATATTTTGATTATTTCCATTCCAACTTAAAGGAAACTTTAGAAACTATTAAATCATGTAACGATGATGCAATCAAAGAAAACTGAGAAATGAATTTTCTCCAATATTGAACTACACCTAGAAAACTTCTAACTTCAGTCACAGTTGGTGATCTTGGCCACTTAACAATCACACCGATTTTAGCTGGATCTATTTTCAAATGACCACCTCCAACTATGTAACCAATATACATGAATGAATTTTTCCCAAAATCACATTTCGACAGTTCAAGGTATGTTTTTTCCCTTTGTAACACTTTGAATACCGGTTTAACATGCCTAACATGCTCTTCCATACTGGAATTGAAAATTAGGATATCATCGAAGTAGATTATGAAAATTTTATCAATTTATGGAAAAAATACATTATTCATAACCCACATGAAAGTTTCTAGATCAATACACAAAAAAAAAATGCATCACTAACGATTCAAAGAATCCCTGCCTAGTTTTAAATGCAATTTTCCAGATGTCATTTTCTCCAATGCGAATTTGATGATACTCACTACGCAAATCCAACTTAGTGAAATAGACATAATTTTTCCACTGTTCAAGTAAATCATCTATCCTGGGAAGAGGATACAGGTTCTTGATTGTGATTTTATTTAAGTCCCTAAATTCGACACACATTCTCTTATGTCCCGTCTTTCTTAGGAACAAAAATAATGGGTGAACTACATCGTGATGATTTTGGTTGAATGAAGCTTTTTTAAACCAACTCTTGGATTTGTTTATTTATTTATTCATTATCTATGACTGACATGCAATACATTCGAACATTAGGAAGAGGGGCATCAGACATAAATTGTATCTCATGTTGTATTTCCCATTTAGGAGCAAGTTTTTTGGTTCTTTAAATATAATTGGAAAAGAATCTACCACTTTAACCAAACTATCTTTAAACATAGATTCACTACCTAAAAAAGCATCATGTTGATCCTTATGTTTTTCTTTTACAACCATGAGTACATATCTTTTACTTGAACTTATTAGCCTCTTCATCTCATTAGTAGTAACTAAATCCAATTTTTATTTTATTTTATGTGCCCTTACAGTGTATTCAATTTCATCTTTCTTGGGGTGGTATTTATGCTCCTTCCTATGAAACACAACATCACGATCATAGAGATAGGGACTTCCTATCATTACTCCACATATGTCTAATGGAATCACATCTAAATCCACGTCATCAATGTAACTAGCTGTGATGGAAAATTTTAAATGACACTCCTTTGTGACATTAATCTGATTCTTTTCTTTTAGCCACCCTAAAGGGTATGGTCTTGGATGATTCTGTGTCTCCAAACCCAATTTCTTAACTAATTATTTAGATATTAAGCTTTTGTGTGATCCACTGTCAAAAAATGTATCTATTTTTGTGTGCTTAGAAGTGACCCTTATGTGAAATTATTAAACTATTTTATCTTGATCTAGATGAATTATGTTTGAAGAAGATGTAGAAGTACTAGAACTTGAACTAGTGCTGGGAATTTTACCTGTCGAAACCATTACGGTTATTTTCCTTTCATCACCTGAGTCAGCGCCAAAATATTGTTGGATTGATGCATTAGACTTATTTTCACCTTTATTTTTCTGGAACTTCTTTGGTCTGAGTTCTGGGTGAAGTTTCGAACATATGGCTTCATCATGTACGATTCTTTGGCAATGAGAATAAGTAGGTATTTCACCTTCCTTCTGAGCTATCACTATTTTCTTTTCCTCCGAACTATTCTTCCTCTTGCTGTCATTGGAATCCTTGATTTCCAACTGTTTGGATGCTTTCTGTGAAAAATTGAACAATCTACCACCTAATTCAATATGTATGGATTGAACACACACTTCATCAAAGTCATTAGGATTAAACATCAATAAAGTATGTTGTAAATATGAATGTAAATTGCCAATGTACTTTAATAAAGTTTCATGTGTATCCAATGGAATACCAAGTGCCAAAGCTTTCTTCCGGAACTTCTGAGCAAACGTGTAAACATTATTCCCTTTACATTGCCTCAAATACTGCTAGTCAATAAAAACTTGTTGCATGTATCCCAAAGGATATAATTATTTTTTGAGAGATTTTAAAAACTTAGACCATGAAGACATGACTTTACCTTTCTGATTTAAATCTACTTGAGTTTTAATTTCCCACCAAATTAAAGTTGTTCCCCCAATTCTAAGTGTAGCTAACTGGATTTTTTTCTTTCATGACAAATGTTCTGAATTCTACAATACACTTTTAACTCTTTAATCCAACTATATATATTTTTAGGATTCATTTCGCTATCATAAATAGGTAGTTCAAATTTTGCATCAAGTTTCAAAAGAGATGATTTTTGAGGTTTCTTTTCTTTTTCAGAATCTCAATAGGAAGAATAAGAAGAATAAGATGATGAACATGATGGAGGAGAAAAAGGTTTATCAGCTTTTCCTTTCCCTTCTCCTTCTTCGATGCCTTCAAAGATGAAGCTGCATCTCTTGCCTTCTTATCTTCATAGAGTTCTCCCAACATCTGTTTTATGTTCAAAAACATATGATGAACTTGTTCTTCGCCCACGACCTTCACTTCAGGAGTTTCACCTAGATCGGATCCTCCCATTGTCGATTAATGAGCGACTTTCCACTTTCCAACTTCTGGGTCTATCTCCTGAAGTATTTCTTCTCCATGTCGCAACCTAGAATTGGTTAACATTCACTGGAAAAAATCCTACAAAACCCAACCTTCTCTGATACCAAAATATATCATCTGAAATAGATTTGAAGTCTTTACACATAAATACACTAGAATGAATGTGCTCTTAGGCACCTCTACTCTCAGAAAAAAAAAAAAAAAATGTCTCTCCTAGCTTTCCAATTCTTATCTCGGTTCCTCATTTTGCCTCCGGACGACCAAGATACACTGAAAACAAAATTTTATCCCTCTTACAGAATCTGAATGAAAGCCTCCAAAAAAACTCTTCCTTTCATCATGAGAAATGCTGGTTTTTTTATAATGCAGGTTTAGGTTCAAACTCGAACTCTCTAGTCCAAAATGGGCATATGGTTTTACATTTAATGGGTCATGAGCTCTCAATGCAATAGACTTCATAGATCTAGGAGATTAGGCTACATGGACAAAAAATAACATAGTGAAGTTAAAAAATACAAACCCAAATTAAACACGACGGTCTGGAAATGGAAAATAACAACTGAATGTATGTGGTAGGTGTTTTGATGGTCTAATGATTGATTTCCACCTGGGGGTCAGGCTATGGTGGTTCTGCTAACCGTTCTGTTGTGGTAAGCTTGTGGAATGTTCACATGTTGCGGATGTGGTCTTCCGCATGGTATTGCACGGTAAAACTCGTTTTTAATTTCCGTTGACTGTGTTCACATGCTGCAACTCCCGATAGTCTTATCCAATGCGATCTCTTCTGATGGTTTAATTGATATACGTTTTATACCATAGACATATATTTCTGAAAGGTTTAATAACTTGGGTTTTTAGCATAGGTATAAAACTTGCATAGTTTGACACTATGTCATTTGCACCAGGTCTTCTCACCATAGTTTTGTAACATGCCATACACCACCTTATCATAGATTTTACCACTTAGGAATTTGATCGTTAGTTACATAATGAAATCATGAGGTCTTGCCACCGTTTAACACATACAGCATAAATGATAAAGACTTAACCATGAAGTAACTAACACCATGAATAAATTGAAAACATTCTCTTTCATCTATAACACTGTAGAAGCTGAAGATGAATTGGACTTAATTGTCAATCTGCATTGTTGGGTCTCAAAATAGTCCCTATTCTCACTCCATTATTCACCAATACCTTCACATTACTTCCATATTACCTTCATGTCACCTTCATTCCACCTCCACATCATTACATTTACCTCATCATTAGGTTATAGCTATGCTTTTCCAAAGTTTATTAATTCTTAACATTTTAAAGTGGATTTGTGGTTAAACTTTAGAAAATAATATGCTTATAATTATACCTAACAATTAGAATGACTTTGTTGACATGTGTAGGTACAAAAGAAGCTTCCTAGGCACCCTTATGTGGCACTCTATGTTCAAATTCGAATTTGAGGAGATCATGGACCTCATGGAGGAGATCATGGAGGATAAGGTTATGTGTCACCATTGGTTGAGAAATATGTGGGTCAAAGGAGGAAATAATGGATTTACATTTATGAGTTTGTTATCATAGATTTTGTATAAATAGGAGTGTTATCTCCTTCATTTGCTATCTTCATTTGTAATCTTAGTATCTTATAGGTTGGTAGTGAGAAGTTAGATTGGAGAATCAATGTAATGGTTGCAATTGCAATTTGAAATTGATGATGAATAAGATAGAGCTTCTTTGATCCTCTACATTTGTCTTTTCTTTTTGTGTGCTTGTGAATCCTTGGAAGGATCCTCATTGCCTAGCAAGTACACTTTTATTTTATGTTGTTTGTGAATTTCATTAGATTAAATTATTAGGTTCATATGTTTGGAATATTAATGAATGAGCTTTCGTAAGAAAGTAATAATGTTTCATTCAATGAATCTGATTTGTTATTTAATGTTTGATTTCATTAGTTTAAGTTTTTGATTTATATGCATGAGATATAAATGAATAGTCTCTTGTAAGAGATCTTTAACATTTCATGCAATCAATCAGAATTAGATTTAATTGCTTTAATTTCATTAGTTTAAATAGTTTGTTGACTAAGATGATTAGAAATATTAATGAATATTCTCCTGTAAGGGAGCCTTAATATTTCTTACACTTATCACAATGTCTTTAAATTTCATTTTTATTAAATAACTAAATAGGTGTTGGATATCCTAATGAACAACCTCTTGTAAGGGAGCTTTGGCATTTCTTCACCTAGCCTAGTTTAGTTTGTCTCTAAGTCCATATATATTGGATGATCCTCGAAGTTTACTTACCCGGACTAATAGTAAATGAAAGTCTAATTTTCATCCACATTTTAGACCAAACATGAACTGATGCAAGATACTCTTGGATCAATATTTATAAAATTAAATTATCAAATCATCCTCCACCATGAGTACTTGTTGCACCATTATAATTTTATGTGTCTCTCTATCATTTAGTTTGTATTTGTTGCATGTAAATTCACATAAAAATGATTTTGGATTTTTTGTATGTATATTCACATGAAAATGAGACAAAGAAAAAAAAATTCATAATTATAACAAATCATGAATTATAAAATTGTTATTTCACATTTTTATAAACTATTAATTACAATACTCGAAATTAATTTTTTTATATTTTTTCAAAGGATTTGTGTGTATAGATATAAAGAGAGGGGAATATTTTTATTGAACATATTATATTAAATTATAAAACTATATTTTTTTAAAGGATGTGTGTATATAGATATTAAGAGTGTAATTTCTTAATAGAACATACTATATTAAACTAGAAAATTATTCTTCATGTTATTCATGTGTACCTTAAGCAATATATCTCTACCAAGTTAGTGATGGAGGCACTGGTGTTAGACATAGGACTTGGAAGAGTGTGAGTGGATTACATAAACGAATATGTGTGATGAATTTGACAACTAAGATACAAAATTAATGATAGTGGGAAACATCAAAACTCACAAAGTAGGTTTTATGGTATCTATTAAGTATGTCATAGAATTAATGGAAAATCTCAAAGTTCCGATATAAATTAATGGAAAAAGTGAAAATTTTACTTGTGTATGCAATTTTATTTCTATTTCAATGACTACACTTCAATACACCTTTAAATTTCTTTTAGATAAATCATTTAAATCATACGTCTTTTTTGGGTATAAAATCCATATGTGCATAAAAATCATAGGTTTTAGTAAAAGAACATTTCCTATTTCTTCCTAAATATGCTTGATATAAAATTTCTTATATTTTTGTTTCAGCTCTTGCTAGAAGAACACATGCATTATCAAAATATGGAGAATGTTACAAGATTCTTTAGAAATTGAGATAATGAGAGGCTCACTCCCAAATGTATGGGAATTTTACAATATTCATAAATTTATGAACGTCGGGAGGTGCTATATATTTTGAGTTTGAGGTGGATTCTCATATACTCATGGTTATGGTTAGTTCATATTATTTCACCAAGGTATGTAAAGATTCCTCCATAAGGAAAACAACTTTAAGGGTTATGACTTGTGTGATTAGTTAATATGTATAACCAAGAATTCTTGATAGGAGAAATAATGGAGCAAGCTAAGGTAGAAATATAATAGTGTTTGTAAAACATTAAATATGTCTCAAAATTAGAAGGTGACCCTTATTCTCATGATATAGCAGTATTTATAGAAGAATAAATCTACCAAGAATAGGAAGAGTTTCTCATTCAAACGAAATTTCATGATGACCATATTGATGAATATCATATTGAATATAATGATCCTAAGGGAGATTCTAATGAATCATGAAGAACATGTCTATGAGGAAGATCCTAATAAAGATGAGGCTAGTTACCATGAAGATGAGGGTGAGGTAAGATCCATTTTTTTAAAAAAACATTTGAGTTTTATTATGCATCCTATGAAACCCTTGAAAATAAATATCCTCCAAATCCATTAGATATTGAGAATAACATTTATGATCTTCTACATTTTGGGAATGAAAATTTCGATATGAATTATCAATAAGTTGGAGATTTAATTTTTGACGTTGATGATGATTCTATAGTTTAGGGTATAAAATAATTTCCTTTGTTGAAACCATCCTTTATAAGATCATGTTGGGGGAATTTTATGACCACTTCCAACCACACATTTAGTGATGATCAAGATTTTGGAAAATATAAAGATGATATATTCACAAATGTTTTTCAACGAATAAATATTGGCTTAGTATATCTCTCTAATGATGGTCTCCAAAAATCTCCTTTCATACATCATCAACCTATAATGTAGCTTAGAATTGTATTTTGGTGTTGAAATATCAATGGGATAGGCAATCTTCCATTTTATTAGTTTTTGAAAAAAATTTCAACAAAATGGGAATGTACAAAAACACTAAAATCAGGGCCAATGTCTCTTCTAATGATATAAATACATCCTTCCCTTTTGATCCTCATCTTGGTTGGGAATCCATAAAGTATTTTTAATATTTATTATGGCCCCATCTTAGTCTTTAGGAGATTATCTTAATGGAATCCAAAAGGGTCATTTCTTGAAATTTATAAATTATCCTTGTAGAATGAAAGGGTTGCAGCATAAGAATATTTTTTGGATTAAGGTTAGGCCATTTATTCCTAACTGAATCCACATTAAAAAATGGAAACAACAAACATGCCAATCCTAGTATGATTGTATCATTCCTTTCCATGAGTTCAATCATATCTTTTGATATTGCCTAATATTTCTCTTAGCATATGGTCACCTCCATATATCATTGTTTTATCTAAGAATGAATTACAAGCATATGGTTTTACATCCATATAATACTAGTGTAGTCCCCTTATTATTATTGTTAGTGTATCCACTATTGTTATTGTTGTGCTCATGTAGCCCCCATATTGTTATTGTTGTTCCCCATAGAATCCCACTATTTCTATTCTTGTGTTCTTACATTATCATTGTTATGTAGTCTTTGATTATATTGAGACCCCTTATAATCATATAGATACAAAGGAGGTCTTATCATCTATATCATCAAGAATTTTTCATTTTTGTAATGTAAATGAGGCTTCCCCTTCAAAGAGGATAATTTTCAAGTCGTTAGTTTATATTTGATTCCGTTTTTTGATGTCGTTCCCAACATTTGAAATATTGATATATTTTGTGATCTAGTTCAAATAGTTTGAGATGGCATTCCATACAAGTTCTCTCTACTAAATTGTTCCATAATCAGGTCATCGCGGGAGATTTGAGATAAATCTACCTTGAAGAATCAAAATTTGGTCTGACTTATGGCATTGGAAATAAGATTGAGAAGAAAATCATAGAAAAAAAAATTAATCCTTGTAGAGTCGAATTTATAGAGATACAATAGTTTCAATATCAACCTCCAAAAAACAAGAAAAACGTGTGTATTTTTTTTGAATTTTACATAACTTTTATTTTCAAAATAAGTTTGAAGTGGTTCAAATGGAATATTGAAGTATATATATAATTTTTTTTATTCCAAAATTCCTTGAAACCAAAAAGTTGACACACATGAAGAAGAAGAATAAATACAACATGATATATCAGAATTAAGAGACCAAGTGCAAAAATTATTGCTCTCACAAAGAGTAACCAAAAATGAATTGGAAGCAATGATGAATGTTAATATGTATGATTTAAAACAGAACATGGATGGTTTGGAATCAAGGATAAAAAAAAATGGAATATTTTAAGGATAATTTAAAAGAAAAAATAGAAGCTTTGAAGGAAGGTTGACAAAGTTGTTACAACAAATGTCTCTTAATGGTGACAAGGTGATTCATGAAAATCATGATAAGAACAAAAATAATTTGAATAATGATTTTAGAGACTCTAACTTTTTATTGAATTAAAAGAACATTCTAATTATTGATATGAGGAATTTTTATGCCAAGGATCTAGTAAGATGGATACTGTTATCACTAAATTGACTCATGTTGGGCTGCTTCAATGGTCAACTTGGAGTAACTATTTCGTACCAAATTTTGAATGAAGATTAGCCTCTTCGTTATAAGAGAGTTATATCAAGATAACTTATGATATTTTTAGTAAAAACTCTATTAGATGGATAAATCTATCATAATGAATTGATTGTATATGACTGCAGGTGGAAAATGCAGAAGATTTGCTACCATTGGGCTTATGGAGTCAGTCCTAGGGAACTCAATGACAATGGATCTCCTTGTGGAAGCTAAGGCATGTAGTTATTTCAATGAATGGAAAACACACACAGAATTTAATCAATAAATTAATGTTCAAATGGAATCAAAGCATGAGAAGCGAGAATTCTGAGTAATGAACATTAAGATATTGAAAGCAGGATATCGAGAAATATATACAATAGTTTAATGCTTGGAGGAAGTCAGAGCATGAGAAGCACAAATTATGAGTAATAAAACATTAATATATTGAAAGAAAAGTAGCAAGATACATAGGGTAAGGTTCATGAAAACATTAAATGAATCTTAGTTGAAGGAGAAAACCCACAACCACTGTCTATTACTGATCAGAACAATTTACAATACTAGTAATCATAAGTAACATCTTCCAACCCTTTTATCTTCGATGTTCTATCTATAAATAAACTATTTTATATTGCAAAGGATCTTCCCAACTGGCTAGATTCTCAAACTATAACTTTGACACATAACATAACTGAAAACTACATTCTTGGAATAGAAAAGACATATAATCTCTAAAGACTTTAATTCCTAATAGGACTCTACTTAATATTTATTACATTAATTTTTTTCAATAGTGGGACAGTTACATGATAAGGATCAAATGCTCGAGAAGCATTCACTATCACTAAAACATTTAATGTGCCCCCTAGATTTAGGAGACACAGTCCTACTTTTAAGGAAGAGATAAAATCCACTGTAATCTTGGTCTTCATGTTGAGCTGAATGAGTGACACGCATGTCAAGTAGTGATTCTATGATGGGATGGCCCACTGTCAATTTTGATATATCTCGATGGCTGAATGATCTTCCATGTGCTATTTAAAACTCCAAAAATCGTTAAAAATCCTCTCGATACAAAATAGAGCAGTTTATGCAGTTTCATAGAGTAGTTTAGTAGCGAACTGATTTTTGTATTTTCACCCATCCTTCTGCCACCTCTGTTGTTCAAAAAAAAAATTTATGACAAAATATCTAAATACATTCAATATCCTTCCTTGATTCTTCATGAAACTGATTTTCAAGACAAAAAGCATTCTTCAGAAATTTCATAGCGTACTTTAGTATTGAGCTGGATTTCGTCTTTTCACCCTTCCTTCTACTAGCTCTACTGGTCAAAAACATATTTTAGGTCAAAAAATCTAAATAATTTCAACCTCCTTTATTAATTCTTCATAAAACTTATTTTAGAAGCCAAAAGGAATCTTCAAAAATTTTGAAGCATTTTTCTGCCTTCAAACTTGGAGCTCGGTATGAAACTGCTTGATATGGTTGAAAATTCCAAAATATTATTTTTTCTTCAAAATTTAACCTGTATGTTTGCAATATGATATGATGAAATATGATAAGGCACGCTCGGTTAAAAATGCCTCTTACCCTCTTCAAAAAGCATTATTTTCACCTTTAGCAAGTTAATTTACCAATACAATGACTCTGTATTTTCTGAACAAATAGGGTTCATAGATGAGCTCCTATATCCATATCCTTGATAGTTGTTTCAAATATGGAGGAGGTTTATGTAAATAAGAATGTCCTGAAGGAAAAACTCTCCTGGTTTTTTGAAAACCATCTCCAGTTGTCAACATTCTGCATTAGACAAACATGTATAAAACAAGAAAACTATGGTTTCTTAAAATAGGTCCCAGAGACATCTTCGAATATCCAAACTCGTAGAACCTGTTAGATAATTGAAGGAGGTTATTTTTCCTTTTTCTGTGATTGAAAATAAAATCTCTCATTATTTCTTAATCTATCTATGCTCATCCATAATATTCTATTGAAATTTACTATTCACACAGTCCAAAAACACAAAAATTTTCTTGTAGCTCCAGTAGAAATTCAAGCAATTGTAATTGGTGAATGTTTCAGCAAAGCTAGGGTTCTCCATGAATATCTCATGGTCCATGGGATTCCATCTAAGCATAGAGCCTCCTTTGTATGCTTTCTCCTTCATGGCCATCTTCCTTTATAGCCAAGTTTCCTTCTTAAACATGTGACACTTGTAAAGAAACAAATTGACGGAGAGTTGTTTTGTAATGGGTTGGACTCTTCCAAGGTGACAAATCACTGATACATGCAAAGGCTAAAGGATTAATGACAGAGAGGAGCTTGGGTGATTTGTTTAAAAAGTAATTTAACAACTTGAGGGAGGATGATGACACATGTGACCACAAAAGCAATGTTGAGACAAAATAGGATCTTGCATGCTTGCGAATTATGAAAAATAAATTAGCTAACCTCACCTTTATCTTCATCCATAAAAATCTGACACCTCACACCATTCTGACACTCTTTGCGGGAAAAATCTAGTTTCGTAGAGAAAACTGTTTTAGGCAGTTTCGTAGCAAAAATTGTTGATTTACCATATAATTCGCTACGAAACTGTGAAAAACTGACTAGTGTAATGTTTTGTGGTAAAAATCCATGAGAATGAAAACTATATGAGATTAGGTTTTTTTGACATGATATGACATGGTTTTCGATGGGTTTTAGACTTATAGTTGATATCACCAAATGTAAATTTTTTTAGTCAATTTTCATGAAAATGACTTATGAGAAAGCATGAACCCTATCAATGGAATTTTTTAATTAATGATTGATAATAGTGGCTCCAATAGGGATGATGTAACCATGTCATACAGCAAAGTTCTTGTAGTTCCAGTGCCATCCTTGTTGAAAACAAAACTTCTAAAATTCACAAACCCTTCCTTAAACTCTTATAGCCTTCTCCTTGAACTCAAGCTTGATGATAACTGCTAAAAAACAAAATATGTACATGCTGAAAAGACGCTCAGAATACTTGAGCTTATTCACATACACTCCTAACTACCCTAACAAATACAATATTCAGCTATGGGATCATAGAAGACATAATTTATTGATATCCCTTTTAAGCTCTTGATGACAAATTGATACTGGATATCCTTTTCATTTTCTTCATCAAGGCTGAACCTTGATTCCAAATCTACAATATCAAGCTCATTGCCATATTCTTCCTCTATATGCAAGTGAAATGGTATAACAATTTCCTCCTTTTTTGGAGGAGGAAGACCTTCCAAGAACTATTTAGGATCATGGAAATCATATGATCCAATTTTAACATTCAGTAGTTCAGTTTCATCCTCTAATATTTCAACAGATAAACCAAGAAAACAAGTTTTATTTTCAAGTGTGAGTCGAATAGATTTCAAACAACAAAACGATATTGTAGAGAAATGTTCATCCGTCTGAAATTATGCTAACTCATCCCTTACACTTTGTAACATTTCATCATATAATGGGTTTTCCATGTACCTTGTCATCTTGTATCACCATGAATGTTATGGAATCTAGATTCTTCCCAGTGAAGTCGCTCTGAAATTTGAAGCTCGAGATCTTGAACAATTGAGTCGCCAGGTGAATGGTACAACCTTCCCATTTTTGGCTTCTGTTCACCATCAGAAGGCAAATCTAAACTTGTTCTTCTCGAAGAAAATTTTCACCTTCATGTCCCAACAAAGGTGCCAAAATGTTATCGCCAAATTGAGTCCTGTCGGGTTGCTTCAATGGTCAGCTTGGAGTAACTATTTCATACCAAATTTTGAATGAAGATTATCCTCTTCAGTCTGAGAGGGGTATCTCAAGATAACTTACGATATTTTCAGTACAAACTCTATTATGTGGATAACTCTGTCATAATGACTTGATTGTATATGATTGCAGGTGGAAAATGTAGAAGATTTGCTAGCATTGGGCTTATGGAGTCAGTGTTAGGGAACTCAATGACAATGGCTCTCCTTGTGGAAGCTGAGGCATGTAGATATTTAAATTAAAGGACAACACACACAGAATTTACTCAATAGATTAATGTTCAAAGGAAATCACAGCATGAGAAACATGAATTCTGAGTAATGAACATTAAGATATTGAAAGCAGGATATTGAGAAAGATATACAATAGTTTAATTCTTGAAGGAATTCAGAGCATGAAAAGCACAAATTATGAGTAATCAAACATTAATATATTGAAATTTTTTTATCAAGATACATAGGAGAAGGTTCATGAAAACATCAAATGAATCTCAGGTGAAGGATAAAACCAACAAGCATTGTCTATTATTGATAAGAACAATTTACAATAGTAGTAGTCACAAGTAACATCTTCCAAACCTTTGATCTTCAATGTTTTGTCTATAAATAGACTCTTTTAAATTGCAAAGGATCTGCCTAGGTGGCTAGATACTCAAACTATAACGTTGACACCTAACATAACTAAAAACTACATTCTTGGAACATAAAAGACAGATAGTATCTAAAGACTTTCATTCCTAATATGACCCTACTTCATATTTATTAAATATATTTTTTTCAATAGTCAGACAGTTACACGATAAGGATCAAATTCTCGAGAAGCATTAACCATCACTAAAACATTTAATATGCCTCCTAGATTTAGGAAGAACAGTCCTACTTTTTAGGAAAAGATAAACTCCACTGTAATATTGGTCTTCATGCTGAGTTGGATGAGTGACACTCATGTCAAGTAGTGAGTCTATGCTTGGATGGCCAACTAGAAAGTTGGATATCTCCAGATGGTTGAATGATCTTCCATATGTTGTTTAAAACTCCAAAAATCCTTAAAAATTCGCTCGCTCCAAAATAGAGAAGTTTACGTAGTTTCGTAGCGAACTGATTTTTGTGTTTTCACCCATCCTTATGCCAGCTTTGCTATTCAAATTTTTTTTTTATGAAAAAATATCTAAATACAGTCAATATCCCTCCTTGGTTCTTCATAAAACTTATTTTCAAGACAAAAAGAATTCTTCAAAAATTTCATAGCATAGATTAGTAGCGAGTTGGTTTTCGTCTTTCCACCCTTCCTTTTGCTACCTTTGTTGTTCAAAAACACTTTTTAGGTCATAAAATATAAATACATTCAATATCCCTTCTTAATTCTTCACAAAATTATTTTATAAGCCAAAAGGAATCTTCAAAAATTTCGGAGCGTTTTTCTGCCTTCAAGCCTGGAGCTCGCTATGAAATTGCCTGATATGGCTGAAAATTACAAAATATTCATTTTTCTTCAAAATTTATCCTGTGGGTATGCAATATGATATGATGAAATATGATAAGGCACATTTGGTTCAAAATTCCTCATACCCTCTTCAAAAAGCATTATTTTCACCTTTAGCAAGTTATTTGCCAATACAATAACTGTTTTTTCTGAAAACATAGGGTTTAGAGATGAGCTCCTACCTCCATATCCTTGATAGATGATGCAAAAATGGAGGAATTTTTTTTTTTAATTATATTTTTCTTAATAAAAACCTCTCTTGGTTTTTTGAAAACAATCTCTAGCTGTCTAGAATTTGCATTAGAAAAACATGTATAAAACAGGAAAATTCTGGTTTCTGAAAATAGGTCCCAAAGACATCTTTGAATCTCCAAAATGGTAGCACTTGTGAGAAAAGTGAAGGATATTATTTTTCATTGTTCTGTGCTTGAAAATAACCTCTCTCAATATTTCTGAATTTATCTATTTTCATCCATAATCTTTTGTTGAAATTTAATGCTCACACAATCCAAAAACACAACAAATTCTCTTGTAGCTCCAGTAGAAATTCAAAAAACTTGAACTGGTAAATGTTTCAGCAAAGCTAGGTTCCTCCATGAATATCTCACGGTCCATGGGATTCTATCTAATGACAGATCTTCCTTTGTCTGCTATCTCCTTCATGGCCATCCTCCTTTATAACCAAGTTGCCTTCTTAAACATGTGACACCTGTAAAGAAACAAATTGACATAGAGTTGTTTTGTAATGGGCTAGACTCTTCGAAGGTTACAAACCACTAATACATGAAAAGGCTCAATGTTTAATGATATAGAGGAGATTGGGTGATTTGTTTAAAAATTAATTTAACAACTTGAGGGAGGATGATGACACATGTGACCACAAAAACAATGATGAGACAAAATATGATCTTGCATGATTGGGAATTATGAAAACTAACTTAGCTGAACCCAGATTTATCTTCATCCATCAAAATTTGACACCTCACACTGTTCTGACACTCTTTGCATGAAAATCTAGTTTCATAGTGAAAACCGTTTTAGGTAGTTTTGTAGCGAAAATCGCTGATTTACCATATAATTCGCTACAAAAATGTGAAAAAATGACTAGTGGAATGTTTTGTTGTAAAAAGGAATGATAATTACAACTAGTTGAGATTAGGTTGATTTGAAATGATATGACATGGTTTGGGATGGGTTTTAGACTTATAGTGGATATCACCAAATGCAAAAAAATTAGTCAATTTTCATGAAAATTACTTACGATACAGCATGAACCCTATCAATGGAATTATTTAAATTAATGAGTGATAATAGATACTACACATGAAGTAATATTTTAATCTACATGATTTGCAACACACATAAAAGGTATCCATTGAATATTTCTATTTATAACCCAAACATTTTGTATGGTATTGATGGATTTTCTTTCGTAAACCACTTGTCACATGTGAGAAGGAGGAAGAAAAGAAACAAGAAACATAAAAAGAATAGGATATAGAGTAGGAACCAACCCTATATAAATAATACATTAATCCAACCATATCTTGTAATGCATTGGAGGGAATTACCTCTCCTCAAACTGTAAAAATCAAAGGATATGTTAAGAAGAAAAATTTAATAGTGTTGATTGATTTGATAGTAACTGGTGAGCCCTGGTATAGCACCAATAGTGTTGTAACTCCCAACGGTTTCCATACTTTACTTTATCAACTAGAGGTTGATAAAAACTTGGAAGTGACAGTGTTATATACACAACAGATGCATTATGTTCATGTCATCCTCTTCCGCTCTACGAAAGGGTGTTAATTCTAAGGGTTCTTAGTGAATTTTGACACACTTCAATGAAACAAAACTAAATTGTTGAAAGGAAATGATAGAAAGAAACTAAATTAAATTGCTGAAAAGAAGTGACAGAAATGAAACTAATTTAATTTGCTGAAAATAAATGGCAGAAAGGAAACTAATTCTATACCACACTTAAATTGGCCAAACGACTAAATGAACTCTACTTATCCTATGGTCTATCTACCATACTTCTATCCATGAAGCTAAGCTATCCATGGCTTAATTCTAACTGAATAAAAGGGTTCATTTGCAACCTGGAGGAAAAAAAAGGCTAAAGTGGCTAATGGAGGGCTTAACGAAAGAAACAAGGCTCAGAAGTGGAAAGAGCGGGGTTAAACCTTATAAAAATTCATTATAGTGCATAAATGGATTTGGAGCAGAATGAATTGAAAAATAGGACGGCGGAGTTGCGATGGAGGCAAAAGTTGCGATATGCGATAAGTGATATTGCAATCACAATATCGCAAATTTAGAGCGGTAAAGGTTAATAGAAACAAACTAAAAAGTGCAATTTTCGATGTGCAATACAACGGGTGATGTGGCGGTGGGACCGGCGGTGGAGCGTGATCACAATATCGCAATTGACGTTTGGAAGTGGTAACTGTTAAAAGAAATATCATAAACAATGGAAAGTACGAAATGTGATAGGGATAAACATTGCGATTTGAAAAAAGGGAAAAGGTTGTGATCTGCAATATGCGATATCGCAATCGGTAAAAACGAGTAGTAAGTGTTAAGGAAAAAGGCGAAAAGTTGAGATTTGCGAATAGCAATCTACATTAGCGGGAGATTTGAGGAGAAAATGCGAAGGTCAACTTTCAATGGTTTTCAAGCATTTTTGCGTTAAAATGAGTAAGGCAACCGTAACCAATAAAAACAAAGGAATAAGGAGGGTTGAAGGGTTTAAATGATTTTAGGGGAAAAAGGTGGGCGCAGTAGTGATAATAAGTGGAGAAAAAGAGGGAATGGAGGGCATAACAACAATTCTCAAGTTGTGAGTACAGAGATGGAAAATGAAGCGGGGAAGCACCATGGAGCTGCTCTAGGGCTTTATTGTTAATTCCTGCAAACAACTCTGCTAGTCTATGCATGAAAAATAGGCAAATGCGTGAAAATGCAATATAAAAATGAAGGCTAAAAATGTTAACACAACTCTACTTTTAATATTAGAAATAGTGAATAGAAATCAGTTTTTTGGTCTGTGGGAAGGTTCGCCCTCCTCAAGCCTTATTGATAGAGATGAGAAGGCAGTCTTGATCCACAACTTTTTGGTTTTCCTCTATTCTATTACTCTCATAAGAAAATGAAAAAATACAGCCGCACACTGAAAGAAAAAGAACTAAGCAGCAATGAAACTATCAAAAGCAGAACTAATTGAATGACAGAAAGAAAACTAGCTAACTAGTAGAAAGGAAAGAATGGTAACAATAGAGAAGCCGAGGCACATGGATTGGGCCCTAACCCATGAGGCTAGCTCTCTAAAACTTAAATCAGTAAAATGAAATCACTCTACTCATTTCATAAAAGAATAGCCCAATACATTTCTGAAAGCTTGATTAGTAAGTAAAAGAATAAAAAGCTCAATAGTTTGTGACAAACTTACGACTATGATTGGTTGTCCCTTCATAGCTCTAGCTCTTCTCTATTTATTCTACAGGGAAGCCACCAATAGCTCCTTATAAAATGATGATTGAATCCACTTGACTGAAATTAAACAAATATTGAGTGCACTCCTCTTTGAGTTTCTTTGCTACCTCTAGAATTCAAATTGCTGGAGAGAATCCTTGGGGATCCTTTGGTTGGATTTGGAATTCGAGTTTCTAGAGAAAATATTTGGGATTTTTTGGCTGCCTTTGAGAGTTAAGGAGGGTGGAAAATCCTCCAATAATTTCTCCTTGTTGTATCCTCCAAGTCCTTATGATAAAATCCTTATAAAATTGTTAATAATTCCTAATTTTCTGCACTCAAGCTCATATTAGGCACTTAGAGTATGTTAGTGTTAATCACCACCTATACTAGCATCATAAAACCAAACAATAATAAAAATTAAATAAAAAGAGATCTAAGAAGGAAAAAATGTGACCATTAAATCCTCCAAATGTGTATAATGATGGAGCTCATCATCACACCCCTACTGAATGGTTGCTCATCCTCTGAGAAAATAATCCTCATCCTAAATTTCATTCGAGGTTTTGACAACTCCCCTAATTTCTTGAGAAATAAGTGTGGGAGTTTCCCCAAGGGGGTAAAAACCATCATTATTTTCTACATTCTCCCATTCTCTATCTTTTGAATCTATGTCCTTTTCATCATTCAGCCCCAGTTGCAAAGGTGGGCTGAGCTTTAGGCCCAACCATTTGATCTTTTTGGCCTACATGTCCCTCTTGTATAATGGTTCCCTTTCCAATGCACCCCACAGTCTTTCTGGAGTATGATACTCCCTATTCTTGTGGTTGTGTGGGAGGTTGTTCCATCTCCTCTAGCTGGCCATAATGAAAACATCTTCTATCTGCCTAGAAACATCATCAAAGTGGCATATTAATTGTGTTTGAGTCTGAAGGTAGCTTTCAACTAGTGTAGGGTCCCTTTCAATCTCTCGATGGTTAACAATGACTCCTCTTGGGCTAAACAATGATGGTCTGATATATAAGGTTTCTCTGTTTCTTCTTCCCATGACCCTCCATATCTCTTTTGATATACTGTCCTCATTCATCATCCAAGGTACTAGAGCCATAAACTGCATATACCCCATTGTAGGATTGGGGTCCCAAGTATCCAGATTTATTAGCACAAGATTATGCACATAAAACTCTGCCATTTTTTCCTAATCAACCATGTTATCTTTCTTGTATAAATCCATGAATTTCCTAAAATCTTGGAAAGGTAGTGATCCATGGAAGGCTATAATTTTGATTTGAAATAGGAGCCATTGCTCCTTGAGGTACACAATATATGAGTCAGAAGGGAATATGTGCTGAAGGGCTTCTATGTATAAGTCTGCCATGGTGGCTACTTGATGTCCTTTTTGTTGTAATTTCTCCTTCAGTGCTACATTCTTTTCCTATGCCTTCTATAGTTGCTCCTTCAAAATTGTTTCTTTGATTCATTCCTCCTGCCTTGGTGATTCTTCAATGATAATCAGGCTCATAGGAGGAGTATCTCGCTCTCTCTAAATTATCCTCTGAAGCTTGTCAGCTCTTAAATACATAGAGGTATGCCTTTTTCTCTTTGCGCTCAGAGATGCTAAGGTGGTAACTACCTCTTTGTCTTGAGGGGATGTTGTGTTATGTTGTGAGTCTGTTTCTTGCTCACTTTCTTCTACCTCTATGAATTCTATTTCGATCTCTTTTATTTTTCGTTGGCCCTTTGTCTCTTCCTCTTTTCCTTCTAGTTCTTCTTTTTCCTATTCTTCTGGTTCTTCCTGGTTCTTCTTCCCAGTTCGTATTCTAGTTCTTCCTCTTCTTCTGGTTCTTCTTGCTCTGTTGGTTCTTCTTATTCTTATCTAAGAGCTGCAGTCTTGCGTTAGTCTCTCTCCCTTTAAAAATTTCCAATATTCTGGATTGGATGACATGGGCAGTCTTTATTATTAAACCACACAGCTAATTTTGGAGTGCTTATGTAACTCAGGCTCAACTCCACTTTCTTTCAGAGACCGTTGTTTCTTTCTCTTTGTTAATTCATGATGGAATGTGTGTTTCCTCCCCTCATTCTCCTCTACTCAACTTGATTTAAATTTTTTTATGCATCCCTAAGTGGCATGAATTTGTAATTCTCCCTAGTCATACTTCACAATGGTGGCCAAGCTAACTGGCCACCTTTCTTCCCCTTAAACTCCAAGTCTCAAAAATTTAATTAGTTCTAGCTATTATGGATGCATAGCAAGGGGTGAGAAGCTATACTTGTGTTCACCTGTTTTTTTCCAAGGCAGTTACAGGAGCTGGATTGACGAGATGAGCCTTTTAGATGTTGTGTTCTTCACTAATTTCCTATTCTTTGAGTGAGCAACTTATTGAATGAGAAACTCTCTTAAGGGATCTGTTGATATTTCTTGTTGTATCTCCCCATTGTAGATGCTGCATGGGGTTGCTCCAGATGCCATGGGTGGCACTCCTGTCTTTCCTGGGGTCTTCTTCGTCAGCTCCTCTTTTTTCTTCTTTGTATTCCATGAACAACTTTGTTTTTGAAGGAACTTCTTGATGTTTGTAGCATTTTGTGGTTTTATTTATTTTAATACATTGTGCTCAATAATGGAGGAATATGGTGTATGGAGGTGATGGAAGCAGTTATGGAAATGAATGGAGTGAATGATGGGATGGATGGTAAAATAGAAGGGGAGAGAAGATGAATGCTTCCCTGTGTTTCTAGAAACCATTAATGACCTGCAAAACAAAAAACATAGAGATGAAAATGTGTGTGTGTGTGTGTGTATATATATATATATATATATATATATATATATATTGAATAAAGTGGGCCACCTCCATGGAGGTTTTCAACACACAAACTTGCCTTGGGCGCCTGAGAGAGATTTTCACCCATGGATCTTTATTCTCTTTTCTTCCTTTTCTCTCTCTTTTCTTTTTTAGCAAGTGAGGTACCTACATCGATTTTTTCAACCCACAATCTTGCCTTGGGTGCTTCAGAGAGGTTTTCACCCATGGATCTTTATTATATTTTTTTTTTGTTTTTTTTGTTTTTTTTTTTAGGAGGTGTGGGAAACTATGGAGTGTCCCATCACATACACCTCTCTTCTTATTGAATTTATGAACTCTGCCTTTGACAAAGGCTTCTTGTAAATTTTTATTTTGTGACCATTAACAAGCAAGGGGATTCCTTCCTCATCTATGGTTCTGATTTCAACTGCGCCATTATCCAAAAAAAATTCCACTATGTAACGTACCAACCATCTTGTCATCGGCTTGCCTTTGAAATATTTAAACATTGAATCATAAAAAACACCCAATATCCTTCTTGGAAGATCTTTTCTTTTATGTTATTATCATGCCATACCTTCCTTTGTAGCTCAATTACCTTCGTGTGAAGAAGTGCTTGCATTCCGAACCCATCCAATCCATTTAGTTGCAGCAACCTCTCTTTTTGGGCATTTGATAGATCTATATTTAATTCATATTCCATTCTTAAATTATTGAATTCAAACTCAAATAAAATTAGAGCCTTCTTACCATACACTATTTCATATGGAGTGAATCATGTTGTTGTCTTCCATGTAGTCTTGTAGGCCCAAGTGGCTTCTACCAATATGTCTACCCAATATTTTCTAATGCTGCTCACAACTTTGTTGAGGATGCTATCTAAGGCTCTATTAGTTACTCCTACTTGGAAATTCTCCAGAGGGTGATAGGAAGTAGAAGTTCTATCCATAATATTATGCTTTCTAAAAATATTCTCAATGAGGTGAAAGGTGAATTGTTCTCCCTGATCAGAGACTATTTCTTTGGGGTACCCAAACTTGTAAAACACATTCTCCATCTAAAATTCTACTATTTTTTCCTCGGTTTCTACCTTCACTTCTTTTATTTTAGTGCACTTTGTCAGGTAATCAGTGCAGAATATGATATACTTCATTTGTCTGGATGGTGGATTGATAGGTCCAACAAAGTCGATGCCCCACTTGTCAAATGGCTCAAGAGCCACCTAAGGGTGCAAAGGCATCTCATCCCTTTGCATGGATTTTCGCATCCTTTGGCACTGGTCACACCTATTGGTGTATCTTTTGGAATCTTGGTGATGGGTAGGCTAAGAGTATCCTATCTGAAGAACTTTGTAAGAAGTTCTCTTTGCAACAAAGTGTCCTCCACATGGCTTGTCATGACATGTAAAGAGGATATCAAAAAATTCTTCCTCCCTCACACATCTCCTTAGGATTTGATCAGGGCCTAGCTTGAAAATGTTTCCCTCAATCCATGTGAAAGGGGCACTTTTTTTTATGATTCTGCTCCTCTCCATGAATGAAAGATTATGAGGGAGTCTCCCAAAAGCCAAGTAGTTGGGTATATCAACAAACCATGGTTAGAGTGTTGATATAGCAAAGATATGCTCATCCTGGAGTTGGTCATCCACCATTCCTCCTTCATATGTAGGGAGAGCTAACCTAGACAAAATATCTACAACAAAATTCTCCTTTCCAGCTTTATCAACAATAGTCAAATCAAATTGCTGCAAAAGTAACTACCATCTAATTATCCTAGCATTAACATATGCTCTGTTCATTAAATACTTGATGGCTGCATGGTCAGTGTCAACAAAGATCTGATATAAAGTTACATAATTCCTGAATTTTTTCAAATCATGGACAATGGCTAACATATGCTGCTCAGCAACAGTATACTTCAGCTCGACATTTGACAAGTTATTGCTGACGAAATAAATGGCATAAGGGGTTTTCTCCTCTAATTGTCATAATGATTCCCCTATAACTTTGTGAGATGCATCAGTGTGGATGTGGAAAGGCATAGTCCAATTTGGATCTTGGATGATCGAGGCGTAGTCAACTTTCCCTTAATGAGCTCAAAAGCCTCTTAGCAAGGAACAGACCAAACAAACTCAGAATATTTGGCCAATAACCCAAATAATGGTGAAGCCATCTTGGTGAAATATTTTATGATCCTTTTATAGTAACCAACTAGGCCTAAGAAACTCCCGACATATTTATGCTTTTGAGGAGTAGGTAACCTTTTGATGATAGTGATTTTTTTCGGGTCTACCTATATTCATGCTTGGGATATGGAGTGTCCTAATACAACCCCTGCTTTCTTTAGGAAGTCACACTTTTCTGGGCTCAAGGATAGATGCATCTCAAATAACATTCTTAGTAATTTACCTAAATTGGAGAGAGCTTCCTAGAAGTCATCCCTATATGGTGTGAAATCATCCATTTATATTTCGACATAGTCATGGAACAACTCTAAAAATATGCTCAGGAAAACTCTTTGGAAGGTAGTTGGGGCATTGCACAACCCAAAGGGTAGGACTCTATTAGAAAAGGTACCCCAAGGCCAGGTGAAAGTAGTCTTCTCCTGGTCTTCAGATCTGATTTGAATCTGATTGTACCCACTGAACCCATCTAATAAGGAAAACAAATTCTTCCCTGCAAGGCCATCTAGCACTTGGTCTATAAAGGGCAACGGGAAGTGGTATTTCTTGGTGGCTTTGTTAAGTTATCGATAGTCAACAAAAATTCACCAATTTCCATTCTTCTTTGGGACTAGGACAAGAGGGGATACCCAGTCACTCTCAGATATAGGATATATTAACCCTGCATCCAATAGTTTCTATAGGTCTTCCTTGACTATGTCCTTCAGAGCCAGGTTCATCTTTATTTGGTGTTTTCTCATAGGCTTTCATCCTTCTTTGATGTAAAAGTAATTTTTTCATATGGAAGGATGCACCCCTTTCATGTCCTTGTAATCCTAAGTAAATGGTTCAAGAGTTTCTTTCAGAAGCTAGCATATCTACTTCTCTTCTTCATTTGAGAGGTTTGGGTTGATTTTTAGAGATTTATATGGTTCAAACTCAATAGCCTTGGTGGTTTTATAGGTCGACTCAACTTAGTGCACTTCCTCCAAGGTTGGCTTTAAGACTCTTTGACTAAGGTTTTAAGAGGAATGTTAGTGGAGGAATGCTTTTGAATGGCATGGTCGATGAATTCATCTTCATCAAGCTACCCCCCCCTCCCCCCCCCCCAAGAATAGCATTTATGGTACACATAGGGGTAGTGCTATATAACCCATCTTCTTCATCCTCCAACCATATCGGGAGATCATGATCAATGGAAGGTTGGACTAGAGGATATAACAATAGCTATTTATACAAAGGCCAATTTTTCATAGTCATGTTTTCGGCTCAACAACTAATATAAGAATCTGAAGTGGCTAACCAAGGTCTCCCTAAGATGAGGGGATAACCATTAAACTTGGTTTTTGGTTGGAAGACCATGAAATCCTTAGGATACTCCCAAGAGTCAATGGAAACCATAACATCCTCAATAATTCCTTTCGGAGTTACTGTGGACCGATTTGTAAGATGCAGAATTGTTGTGGTTTTCTTCAAAGTCCCTTATAGATTAAGTTTCAACATAGTTTCCTTGGTCATGATATTGATGGAAGCACCTAGATCAATCAGAGTGTTGGGGACTATGACACCATCTATATGCACATCAAAAACTAGACTACCAAGGTCCAGGTACTTTGGAAATATCACTTTCCCTAGCATCAGGTCAAACAATTGTCCTACCACATTGATGGTGGGGGTATCTCTCTTCCTTCTCCCAGGTTTTTTGAAGTACTTTTCTTTGATGAGCCTATTGTAGATAGGGACACCTTTAATGGCCCAGAGAAGTGGTATCTTTACACACAATTTTTCTAATTCTCCCAGGAGTTCAATATCCTTAGGGGTATGCTTACTATGGTGGATCCACTGCTCAGGAAAAGGAGGTTGTTGGATCTGAGCGTCACCTTATTCCTTTTCCTCCTCAACCTCTACAGGTGGATATGGTGGATGGTTGTCTAGGAGTACCCTTACTAACCTGATATTAACCTCCTATATCTCTACAACATAAGCTGGATGGGATGTTTCTCCACTGGGAGCCTGTTGTGCTTGTATGTTTCTCGAGTTCAGATTGGGTTGTGTAGGTAAAGGTAGCCTAGGTAGTGAAACATAAGTAAGCTGAGGTTGAGGCTAGGGTGGAGGAATTAGAGTAGGTGGTTGATTTTGTTGAGGCCTCCACCCTTGGGATGAATTATTCCACTAATGTTGTTGTGGAACAAACTATTGAAATGGTTGGTTGAATGTCTAAGGATGATATGAAGGGTTGTAAGGACAAGTAGGAGGTGTAGACTAGGATGGAGGAGTGGGGCTGTACCAAGGTTTCATGGGTGCACTCTGATTGTTGTGGTAGTAAGAGTAAGGTGCACCTTGTATACCTTGTTGATATGACTGAGGGCCTTGAGGCCTTCTCTAGTTAATGAAACAAAGTTGCTCTGAAATTTATTCCCCACCTTGATATACACCCTTATGTCCAGGTAAGGAGGGACACTTTTCAGTGGCATGATTCTTCTCATAGACTAAGCAAACTTCTATGAAATTCAATGGAAATTCATTTATCGGGTGCTTCCTGGTACTTCTCGGGTGCTTCCTTAGTACATATAGGAAAAAATATGGCCATGGATCTCTTTGCTTCCTCTTGCTTCCTTTTGACTTGAATTCTATCCATTTGCAAAGAAAATGTGTTCAACATGTCACTCTTGAATTCATCTAGCATGTTTCCAATCTCATGTTTTATGAAGGTGGAAGAGGAAGGGGTATTGGATGTACTTTGGCTAGCTCTACCCTTCTTCCTAGATTCCCTAGAATGGTTCTAGAAGATAGTTTTATTCTTTCATAGGGTTGTTGGTAGATATCTCCTCTTGATAGCATATTCAAGGTTTCTATCATCTCTTCACCGATCCCTCGAAAAATTACAACTGTAAGTAATGCAGGATTAAGAGTACAATTGTCTCTCTTATAGTTTAACTGAAATCTCTCTTCATAGTCCTCTAGGGATTCATCCAGCCCTAGATTCATCCTAAAGATCTCATCCTTAGTTTCCTTGGACCTACAGTAGTCTCTATATTTCATGTTTAAGGTCTCTTCTATTTGTGCCTTGCCAGTGATGCTATCCCCACGCAGATCCATGAACCAACGCAAGGTTGCATCCTTAAGGGTGGATGGGAATAGATTCAACTTTTGATGATCATAGGTGTAGTCATAAGTCCTACAACAACAAAAAATTCAAACATGAATGTGTTAGGGTCCTAAGAGGTAAGTCCATGAAAGTGTGGAAGAGCTGAGGGGCTACTGTTTTTCATATTAGTTTCCCCATCTGCCTCTCTTATGGGAAAGGATCTCTGGATCCCAGCCATGGTTATGATAGGAGAAGTAGGTTCCTCAGTTGAAACAAAGACTTCTTCTTCTTCCACAATAGGATCCTCAAAATAATCATAAGGTTGTCCTATATATGTTTCGATCTCATTGCCACTGAAGAAGAGTGAAGGGTGGCTAGGAGGTGATGTGGGGTTTTTAGGTAAGAATTTTATTTCAGTATTCCTACTCCTACGAGGCATGAAAATTAGATCTTTTTGTATTTTTTTAATATTTGTGAAATGACATGAAAAGAAAAGAAAGCAGAAAATAATGCTAAAAGAAAATCAAAGCATCTACTAGACACCTCCCCAGCAACAACGCCAAAAAATGTGGTGAGCGCTAGTATTGCACCAAGAGTGCTACAACTCCCAGGGGCTTCCATACTTTACTTTAACAACCCGGGGTTCATACAAACTTGGATGTGACAGTGCTATATACACAACAGATTCATGTCGTTCATGTCGTCCTCTTTTGCTCTACAAAAGGGTGCGATTTCTAAGGGTTCTCAGTGAAGTCGGTCACACTTCAATGAAACTAAACTAGATTTATGAATGGAACTGACAGAAAGAATCGAGATTTAATTGTTGAAAGGAAATGACAGAAAGAAACTAAATTAAATTGCTGAAAAGAAATGAGAGAAAGGAAACTAATTTAATTTGCTGAAAATAAATAGAAGAAAGGAAACTAATTATAAACCACACTTAACTTGGCCAAACAGCTAAATTCATTCTACTTATCCTATGGTCTATCTACCATGCTTCTATCCATGCAACTAAGCTATCCTTGGCTTAATTCTAATTGAAAAAAAGGGTGATTTGCAGCTTGGAGGAAAAAAAAGGCTAAATTAACTAATGGAGGGCTTAACGCACGAAAAAAGGCTTAGAGGTGGAAAGAGCGGGGTTAAACCTTATAAAACTTTATTATAGCACATAAATCGCTTTGGAGTGGAATGACTTGAAAAGTGTGACGGTGGAGGTGCGATGGAGGAAAAATTTGCGATATGCGATATGTGATATCACAATCGGAATATCACAAAGTTACAGTGGTAAAGGTTAACATGAATAAGACAAAAAGTGTGATTTGTGATGTGTGATGCAGCGGATGATGTGGTAATGGCACCGGTGGTGGTGCGCGATCGTAATATTGCAATCGATGTTTGGAAGCAGTAAGTGTTAAAGGAAATATCCTAAACAATGCGAAGTGCGAAATGCAACGAGGATAAACAATGTGATTTGCAAAAAGGGCAAAGGTTACGATTTGCAATATGCGATATCGCAATATCACAATCGGAAAAAATGAATAGTAAGTGTTAAGGAAAAAGGTGAAAAGTTGCGATTTGCAAATTGCAATGTACGGTAGAGGGAGATTCGAGGAGCAAAGGCAGAGGTCAACTTTTGATGGTTTTCAAGAGTTTTTGCGTTAAAACGAGTAAGGCAACTGTAACCAATTGAAACAAATTAATAAGGTAGGTTGAAGGGTTTAAGTAATTTTAGGGGAAAAAGGTGGGTGCAGTAATGAGAATAAGCGGAGAAAAAGAGGGAATGGAGGGCATAATAACAATTCTCAGGTTGTGATTATAGAGATGAAAAATGAATCGGGGAAGCACCACAGAGCTTCTATGGGGCTTTATCATTAATTCCTACAAACAACTCTGCTAGTCTATGCATGAAAAACAGGAAACTGCGTGAAAATGCAATTCAAAAAGGAAGGCTAAAAATGGTGATTCAACTCTACTTTTAATCTCATAAATAGTGAAAAGAAATTTTTTTTGGGTCTGTGGGAAGATTCACCCTCTTCGAGCCCTATTGACAGAGATGAGAAGGGGGCCTTGATCCACAACTTTTTGGTTTTCTTCTATTCTATTACTCTCAAAATCCAATGAAAAACTACAGCTTCGCACTGAAAGCAAAAGAACAAAGCAACAATGAAACTATCAGAAGCAGAACTAATTGAATGACATAAAGAAAACTAGCTAAATGGAAGAAAGGAAAGAATGGTAATAGCATAGAAGCTAAGGCATATGGATTGGGCGTTAGCCCACAAGTCTAGCTCTCTAAAACTTAAATAAGTAAAATTGAATCAGTCTGCTCATTTCATAAAAGAATACACCCATACATTTCTGAAAGTTTTATCATTAAGTAAAAGAATAAAAATCTCAATAGCTGGCAAAAAAGTTTCGACTAGGATTGACTGTCCCATCCTAGCTCTAGCTCTGCTCTATTTATTCTACAAGGTAGCTACCAACAGCTCCATGGAAAATAGTGATTGAGTCCACTTGAATCCAAGTAAACAAATATTGCGTGCATTCCTCTTTGAGTTGCTTGGCTACCTCTAGAATTCGAATTACTGGAGGGAATCCTTGGGGATCCTTTGGCTTCCTTTGGAGTTTGAATTGCTGGAGAGAATCTTTGGAATAGTTTGGTTGCCTTTGAGAGTTAAGGAGGGTGGAAAATCCTCCAATAATTTCTCCTTGTTGTCTCCTCCACGTCTTTATGGTAAAATCCTTATAAAAATGCTAATAATTCCTTATTTCCTACACTCAACCTAATATTAGGCACTCGGAGTATGTTAGCCTTAATCACCACCTATACTAGCATCATAAAACAAAATAATAATAAAAATGCAAGAAAATGAGATCTAAGAAGATAAAAAGGTGACCATTAACTCCTCCAAATATGTCTAATGAGGGAGCTCATCAGTACCCATAATTTTATTCACTGTAAAATGGCGAAGGAATTAAATTTATTTCTATATCTATCAACAAAGTCCCAAGTGATGGTTGCAACTCGAGGAATTATAACTTTCTCTCAAAAGTGCCAAAATATCAAGCTCACCATGGGTGAATATGTATTTAATATTCGAATGCTTTCGATTCCAATGTGTGGTGTTGATGTTTTACTAGGAGTCCAATGGTTACAATGGTGTTGATGTTGTATTAGGAGTCCAATGGTTTTTTTTTGGGATGTGAAAACTATGGGTACATTACATTATGGAAACTATTTTCACATACAATAGAGTTAATACCCCTTCAATATAACTTTTTTGACTTTGTGATTATATGGTTTATGCCTATATGTGATATGAACCATTATGTAGATTTACTCTAAGTGATAATATAGGATTTTAATCTCATTTTTTGGGTGAAGGTTCTAGTTCACAATAAAATCAACCACTTATAAGATAACACTAATTGGAAATATTGAATTTCATAACTTGAAATGTTTGTCCTTGTATAGAAAAGTTAATGAATATCAAAGTGTGTTATGTTAATAAGGTTCATAAATCTTATGAATTGAAATCACAATGAGTGTAGGTAAAGGCTACAAATCTAATCCTAGTGACCTATGCATAAAACTACTCTACAAGCTTCACAAGACAAAAATAAATCATTAACAATCATAATCAATGACTAAAATAATAACAAGCACTGCATGCAATTGAATAAACTATGAGTTCATTTCCCTCTATTTTGATTCCCCACTCACACTAAGCGATAAAGCATTCACTATATCAGGTTCATGCTTGGCACTCGAAAGGAGGAGGGAAGACAAAATATAACTTACTTTCAAGAGGATGGGTCTTTCAAGTTATCGTTTGAGCTCGTTTCCTTATGTGTCTATTATAGGACTATTCAAATCAATTTATAAATTCCACTTATATGAAGGGGATGATTCTTTGAAGAGAACAAAAAGGAATCTCTATGTATGAATGCATGTGTAGTAGAGGAATGCTGTGGAGGCTTTGTACTTTTGCATGAAGAGACAGTGTCTCTATGGAAATTTGTTTATGCTAAGGTTTTACCTTAGGCTACTTACAGAAATTTAGTTTCACACTTATAAATTTTTTGATAATACTCAAAGCTTTTTTTCATTAGGCGAACCTCATAAATTTTTTAATAATACTCAAAGATTCATTAGGCCAACCTCACAATTAATGTTAAGTGACAATTTATAGGACATATCTCTTAATACTAGTGTTGGTGTTTAATAATAATTTTTTACTTAACCTATCATGATTCATTAATTATCCTAGAGAATTTTGAAACTCTCAAACCAATATTATGCATGTGCATTTTAAACTATTCAATGCAAATACAATCATCAATTGACAAATTACTACAACCGTGTGTGTTGAGTCAAAAAGAGAATAAGATATAATGCAAGTTTCCACCATTGGAGAGACATAATAAATTGAATGTGAAAAGAACTCCAATAAGGTATCTAATCACACCACTAACTAGTATGCATACCATTCCAAGGAATCAATATTTAAATGGGCCATCACACATTCATGGCATATAATATGGCTTATGTTGTATGTAATACGACTATTAAAATGCACTAGCAAATTAGAAATGTATCACACTTTCAAATTATATATCATGAAAGAATTTGGTTGAATAATACTCTAACCTTGTATTATTTTACCATAAACTAGATGCAAGATATCAAAGTTTTGTTTGAAGACTAAATCCCTAAATCCTCGTATATATGAAAGCTCAAGCATACAATATATTGATTAATATGCACTATTAAAAATTTCAAAATGATACACAAGTTTATAAGTAAAGAGTGGAAAAGATATTTTATTAAAGGTCATAATATGACTCTCAATACATTGTTAATTAATTTATTATAGATACTTATAAATTTATGTCAAATCCAAAGAAAAAATAGACAAAGTATGGCGTAGGAAAAAGGAAGAGTATTAAATCTAGTATAAACCTTGAATGGTAATATTTCCATGTGATTATATTCTTAAATAGAAATTCCTAACATTCATATAACGAAAATCACACCAAATCATATCAGAAATCAAATAGAAAATATTGAACACTATGTAGTTATGTAGGGTTATTTCTACAGAAATGCTCACTTAATACTTTGAATCCAAAATATGTCGTTATAAAATATAGAATAATGGAAAATAACTTAAATAAAATGAAAATACACTTTCCTTTTGTCAATCTGGGAATGGTGGGCCCTTGGTAGTCCAGTTAGGTGAGGTACTAATTGATAGAAGTGCTAATAAGTTGCACCAGGTATCAATTTTGTTTAATTGTTCTCGATGATTTAGTCTACTTCGCACATGATTTTATGTCTAGAACTCATATTTCTCACCCCTTGAATGATCATCCACACCTAGAGAAATTTCGGTTGAAAAGCAGCCCATTTAGGCCAAGAGTGGATGACCACACTCTGAAGCCTTGATGGGATACCCTTCATTGTTTAGAAGTGCCCTTGTTCCCTCGTTGAAAAGTGGGCATAGTAAAAAAACATGAATCTCCTTCCTTGTTCTGAAATGAATTAATCAAAATGACTATGTATTCCTTGAGCACACTCCCTTGACTCGAAGAAGTGCACGCTCCTTGAGCACATTCGCACACCCTCAATACATCAATCTCAATCCTTCAACCTTAAATAATGTTCCATGTGCCCTATTAAATTTCTTGAGTGCACAAGTGCACTCTGAGGCATGAAGCCCAAGACTTCGGCCTTAGGGAGTGTGCCTTGCACCCTTCCTTAAGCCCCTTGAGCAGATGAGTGTACTTGTTATCCTCCTGTATTCTACAGTTTCACTAGGTGACTATTTATTTTCCACAAGTAGCTAAATATAGCATTCCTTGCCTATCAAAAATATTTAGAAATCTCACTGCCTTCATTATAAGCCTCTTTCACCATATTTCATCTCTGCCTTCTCGAAATTTTCCTTCTAGACACCCTGCTTCTCTAAACGACTCATCATGGGATTATTTCTCTCATTTTCATCCTTCTTGCCTATCCCTAATTTCATTCCCTCATTTTCCCCCACATAACATCCACTTTCATTACCAAAAAACCTTCAAAACCCTCACCTTCATCATTTATTCCTTTGCAGTAAAAGTAATGTAAAAATGTCTTTTTACATTGTTTTTAAATAAAAAATTAACCTATTGCAACCCTTCGTTTTATATTTAAAAATCTTTTTTTTAATATAAAACACCAACCCTTTAAGTTTTTAAGCCCCCCCCACTTTAAACCCACACTCCCTCATGCCCATATAACCATAACCCCGCCAGTTGTATAGCCCCCGCTTTCATTATTTGTGACCTCCGCTCTTTGATAAAACCCTTTCATAAAACCCCCATTTTTACCTTTTAAAAGGTGCATTCATTGGTTTATTAAGCCCCTAGGCCTCACTTTCCACTAAACCTCGCACCCCATTCCGACTCCGCCATCTTTCCCTGGACCCCACCCCCATTTTTTTTACCTGCCACTGCCAAAGCTGGCAACCACTGTTGATCTCATCCCACGAGATCTAACGGTTGACCGTGCTCATTGCAAATATAGTGGTGTGGGGGTTAAACAAACCTCGAGCATGCAAAATTGGTGATAGTCAGGTCCCATCTACCACGCCTCTACTTGTGTATGAAATCACACTCGCCCATTCAATACCATTACCGCCCCTCCATCTATGCGAAAACCACCTAGCCATTTCCCGTGAAGATCTAAAATTACCACCCAATTCAAAAGATTGAGAGCCCTGTGGCTCTGTGATAAGGCCCAAACCTCCATTTTGTTACTCCACAAGCACTCCTAAACCCAGAAAACTCCAAATAAATGCTGAAAAACCCTCCCGATGTAGGTTTTAGAAGCTCATAGTTTGTGTCATGTGTAGGTTTCATGAAAAAAATTCATAGAACGCATTCCAATGGTCCAAGAACGTTTAAATGATTGTCTTGGTGATGATCCAGATCTTTATTTTATTTCAAAGGGACTGGAGGTATTAAAACAAGTGTAATCATCAATAAATCATGATTATTGAATGTTATTAAAGCCCTGCAACGCATAGGAAATGCCTCCCTGCATAGAAAATAAAGGCAGAGACACGATGAACAGATGAAATAGTCAGAAGAACGTGATGATAAATATTTAAGGGAAAATCACAGATCAAAAGACAAATAATAAGGATTAGCCATGAAGTAGAGGTTAAAGATGATGAAGAAATAGGAAAAGATTAAAAGATTAAAGGTTAAAACAGACGTTGAAAGGGTTAATCAAAAGGATTAATAAATAATTAGAGATAAAAGAAGAATCAAACAAAAAGATAGTGAAACAGACAGATAAAGGATAAATCCAAAGTTTAAAGCCTAAACAACTTTTAAAGGGTAAAACAAAGGCAGATCTACCCAGAAACAAATTTTAATGACAAAATCATAGCATTTGCTTCTTCAAAGGATATATTTTATGACCTACAACATGTTTTCTTTCAATAAAACATCAAACAGTTATTACAGAAAGTTAGAGATATTTTTCATCTACCTAGTAGTTATTGTAAAAGTTATTGAAAAGCCTCAAAGTCAAACATTTCCAGAAATTAGCTCAAAAGGTTAAGTTAGGAGTTATTGTTACAGTGAATTACTCTCAGATATTTTTCCTTGGGCCTTGCATGATCTCAAAGGTCAAAAACTCATTAACTCTATAATAAAAGACATCTAAAACCCTAGCTTAAGATCACCTCCTCATTTTGTAGATAAATAGTGCATGTGAGCTTCAATTTTAGTGTTGGTTAGTTGGTGGTTAGTTGACTGATTTCTATTACTAAGCTAGTTGAGGACTGCTAGGATGGATTTGAGAAAGCTCTAAGTTGCAGAGATCTGTTGTACTACAGTAATGTAACTTTTTTTATCATCAGTAATACAAGCAGGTTCACAGGATTCTTGAGCTATGTTAATGGTGAAGTTTTCCTTCTTTGTCATTGTTTTTCTTCTGTTTTCCATTCTGTCCACTATTTCTCTGATAAAATAACATAAATTTTAGAGTGGGATATGTTGTCTTGGCACCCTATTTCTGCATGCATTATTTATCTTAATGTTTTCCTGTGCAAGGTCCAATTGGAGAATTCTTAATTTCTCTCTAGTTCCACCTAGCTTATTGTCTTGTAAATTATTTAGTAGAGTCAAGCCAAAGAATTCTATGGTAACCCTTGTCCTTTGGTGTAGCTTGAAATATTGTTTTAAGGCCTTTCTTTGAAGTATACTTAGTACATTCAAAACCAGGGAAGTCTATGGTATGCCCTGTCCTTTGGTCTTCCTCAAAATGTTTCTTTGAAGGACTTTAGAGTGTTTAGTTAAAGGATATAGGTTTAGCTTTCTCTTTAGCTTCTCTAACTGTTATCTTAAATTTTTTCTTTGTCTAAAAGTGATTCTAGGATTGCTGTATTATTGTCTTAAAGGTTTTCTTATTAAGGTCTGGCCAAAGAAGTCTATGGTATGCCCTTTCCTTTGGTTTGCCTCAAACATTTACCTAAAAGGCTTTTCTTGTCAAAGTAGAGCTAGAATATTCTTAACTGACTCTAAGTTCTGTTGCCTTCACACTTATTATTATCTCATATCACAATCTATTCTAAGAGATCCACTTGATATAGTTAGCTTGCCCTATGAAAACCCTTGCAAATTTTATGAACAATTAAATCCTTTATGACTCCATAGCCCAATGGATTAATGTTTTCTCATGGCATAGCTATTCAGCTGAAACATTCCCTCAATTAATCATACCCCTGATCTATCAACCTATCAATTAATCAGCCAAAATAAAGAAGTCCTTAGAACTTCATAACTAGCCTAATATCATAAAACAAAAGCATAAATACATATCATCTATAAAAAATTACATAGACATATCCCTCTCTAAATCCATGACGGCTAGGTCTTAGGATTCCAAAGTGGTTCTGATGTGGCCCTTGTAGTGTTTGTTCTCGCCAATCTTGCAAATCACGGGGAGCCAACATAGTGGTAGCCGTACTGGGCATACTGAGTAATAAACAACAAAATATCAACTCAAAAAACTCAGAAAACCCCATTTTAAACTTAGATTAATCAAGTGTTAGCAAAGAATGGTATTTAGTTGCTGATGGTGAACAACAACTAGCCCAAAACAATTAAAAATCCTTCACCTGGTGACTCCACTATTTTTAGTAGGCCTGTTGACTCCACTGGTTTTCCATAGACTCCACTCAGAATATTATTTTATCATCAATCAACAAAACCCAGTCAAGAATACTTTTTGGATTAAGTATCTCTTTCACAGATTGGTTTGTCCTTTAATACTGTCATAAATTGTTATCCTCTCTAATTTTTGGGTCTAAGTCCTAGCTTCTAGCAGAATTTGTACCAGATCTCATCCTGACCCAAATCCTCCTGCAGTAGTTGGAAATCCTGAAAGCATCCTTAGGAAGTCTCCTAGATCTAAATATTCAATTGTTAGAAGACCAATCCACAAAGAAAGTTCCTTACCTGAAAACCTTAAATACTCAGAATATCCTATCTGACTCACCCCTAAATCAAGGTTTGTCTAGGACTAGATCTCAGAGTTGGATAACCCAGATAGTTTTAGACCCATCCAGCCTACAACAGAATTCTATTGTACTAACTTCATCCTTCTCTTTTCAACTTCCTCCATTTAACCCTATACTTCCTTTTGTCAGCCCTCCACTGTTTCCACAACCACATATCATGGCAACATGGTATGCTCCATTAGTCCTTCCACAACCTTTAGTTGTTCTACCACAGGTCTATCAGTCCAAGATTCCCTTATATGATTCTAGTAGTTCTACTACTACTCAACAACATGTGGATAGAATGAATGATTACTTTGACAGAAAAGAAATAGATGATTAAACTGTTAAACTCAGAATGTATGCCCAAAGCTTAGGGGGAGAAGTAAGAAAATGGTTTAAATGTTTAACCCATAATAGTATAAATTACCTCCCTGCATTTCATCAACTATTCATAAAAAAGGGGAAGTTAAGAAGAACCCTCTCCAGATCTTATTAGAGTTTGAATGCCTAAAGAGAAATGTTGGAGAGGGTGTCCAAGAATATTTCATTAGATTCAATAATGTATATAATTCCCTACCTGTACATATGAATCCTCCACAAGGTTTAGCTCTAATTAAATTCCCTGATGTTTTTGACCCAGAAATGGCTTATCAATAAAGAGAAAGAGAACCCCTCACATTAGAAGACATGCAGAGGGGAGAAGTAAGTGTAGAAGCCAATCTGATTGCTAAGAGAGCTAGAATGAAAAATGAAAAAAGAGTCACATATAGGGAAGAAGTTGTACCCTCCACATCTGATACAAATATTGATAACTTAGTAAAAACCATGGAAAGAGTGATGAAGAGGATGAATTTGAATGAGAGAGCTTATCCTAGAGAGAACCAAACAACTCCTCAAAATAGAAATCAAAATCAGAACCAACACTAGAACTTTAGAAGAAACCCTCCTCAAATAAGACAAAGAGGCCCTAATTAGAAAATTAGACCTCCTTTCTAAGAAAACTATGCTAATGAAGATGAGGGAGTGATAGAAGAAACAGAGGAAAACCACATAAACTTAATGGGAGTGAATAATGATGATATTGTTTTCCTCACTCTGGAAGAACAAGGCATGTTTTCCCCAAGTCAATATGAGGAAGAAAGCCTAGAATCTGAATACTATAAACAAGGCTTTGAAAATTCCATCATGGAAGTACACAGAAAGTATGACCTTAGGAGAAAGAAAAACCAAGAAACTCCAAAAAGAAAGACCTCTGAAATGTCTGCTAGAAAAACACCTGAAATCATTTTTAAAAAGACAGTAGAAAATGAAAACATAGTGGCTGAAAGTTCTGATATAAATAAAAACAAAAACAACCAACCCAGTCCTAAACACCGTGGTTACCAAAGTAGGACTAGTAACACAGCTAGTGCTTCTAACAAAACTGTTTTAACTGAGTTTCATAATAAAAACCAGCAAGATGAAATTCCTGTGAAAACAGTGTCTGAAAAGGCTGATTTGAACATTTTAAAAACTCATACACCTTTCACTATAGAGAATGAAGTTTCTAAGATTAAAATATCTATTCTTCTTACTGAACTTGTCACTCAAGATGCATATAGATCTCAAATTTTGAAAGCTTTAAACATAGGAGAAAATGTTGATTCTGTTAATTTAAATGATGACAAGCCCGAACTTCTCTTTGGACCAGAAGCGGAAGGAAAATTTCAAGAGGGAGGTGTTCCTCCATTTTATGTCAGTTTAAACATCCATGATAAAATTCTCCACAATGCCATGTTATACTCAGAAGCCTCACACAATCTTATGCCAAAAGTAGTAATGGAAATACTAGGCCTTGAAATAACTAGACCATACAAAGGTTTATACTCTTTTGATTCCAGTAGAGTTAAATGTCTAGGCATAATCAAAGATCTATGTGTTAATCTAGCACAAATACTAGCCAAGAGCCTAGTAATGGACATTTTAGTGGCTGATATTCCTCTAAAATATGACATGCTCCTTTCAAGATCTTGGGGTGCTAAACTCCCAGGTACCCTCCAAATGGACATGACCTATGTTACCATCATTCTCTTTATTCAACCAAGAATACTATATAGGGAAACACACTTGAAATACATAGTTAGCAGTCAAGAAAAACCAGGCAAATCCACTCTTTATTCTATTCACACTGATCTTGATTCATTGATCCTTTACAATGATGAAAATGTTAATGAACAAGTAGCAGAAAATTAGAAAAACATTACAGAAGAAGAGGAAAAGTAGGGAGAATAGTCAAAATATTTTTCCAAAACAGAATATTAAAGAAAACATAGTGGAAACCATGAGGAACAAAGCAACCACCAACATAGGGCTGACCATGATAGACAAAACAATGATAAACATAGTGCAGACTCTAAAGAACAACATAATAAACGACATGGTGGCAACCACTATAAACAACATAATGGGGACCATAATTACCATAATGAAAAATCTGAAATTGAACCTCTTTGGAGTATGAGTTTTGATGGGTCTTGTAGCAAAACTGGTGGAGGAGCAGGCATATGGGTGCATAACACACAAAAAAGCCATGCAGAGGGTCACTCATACAAGCTATATTTTCAATGCAACAATAGCATAGCTGAATATGAGGCACTCCTCTTAGGACTACAATTACTGAAGAAATTAGAAGCTAAGAGGATAATTGTCCATGGAGATTCAAAGTTAGTCATTAAGAATATTAATGGAGAATACACAGCTAAACATCCTTGATTAAAAGCATATAGAGATGATGCCCTTGACCTTTTGAAAACCTTCATAGAATATGAGCTTACCTTTGTCCCTAGAAATCAAAACATCCTTGCCAATGGTTAAGCCTTTGTAGCTAGCACATGTCAAAAACCTTACCAAAACAAGCAATACATAGTCCAAGTCAAATATATACTAGCAATCACTGATAATATAAAATGTTGGCAAGTTTTTGAAGGAGATAAATAGATAGAAGATTTCCTGCAGTCTAGAAATGAGTTTGAATTTCCAAATTCAAACTCATAGTATGAAGAAAACTGCTATACTGAGGAAAAATCTTACGAAGAAGAACCTCCTGATAATTTTGATATAAATCTGTTAACTAAAAAATACGCACATAAAATTGACCTGTGCACTAATTTAGAAAAAGTAGGCTTTGAAGTGCTGCAGTGCAATAATGATCACTTGCCAAAGGGACTGGATCCTATAGAGGAACTATTTGACTTTAATGATGTTGCTAGGAAGCCAAAAATGGAACCCACTAAATCTGAAATAGAAGAATGCGATATAGGCAGTGAACAAAAACCAAAATGATCAAACTATCTAAAACATTTCCAGCTCATATAAAACAGAAATATCTTGAGATTTTTACAGAATTTACTAATGTTTTTGCTTGGAGTTATGAAGATTTAAAGTCCTATGATACTGAGATAATTCAACATAATACATCTCTCAAAGAAAACCAAAATCCCTTTAAACAGAAATTGCGCAGAATAAACCCTGTGCGACTACCCCCGGTTGAGAAAGAAATTAAGAAAATGTATGATGCTGGAATAATATTCCCTCTGAGATACTCAGAATGGGTTTCAAATATTGTATCAGTGAGGAAGAAAATAGTAGAAATTAGGCTATGCATAGACTTCGGAAATTTAAACAAAGCCTCCTTAAAGGACAACTACCCTTTACCAAAAATGGATCACATATTACAAAAGGTAGTGGGGTCTAAAAAAATTTCTTTGCTAGGTGGCTTTTTAGGATACAATCAGGTGTTGGTACACCCAGATGATCAACACAAGACAACTTTCACTACAACTTGGGGCACTTTCATGTATGTGAAAATTCCTTTTGGGTTAATGAATGCTGATGCTTCCTTTCAAAGAGCCATGGATATTGCTTTCTCAGAAGAGATAGGCTACTTCATTGTGATATACCTTGATGGAATCACAGTCTATTCAAAAACAAATGAAGAACACCTAGCTCACTTAAGAAATGTCTTTGAAAAATGTAGAATGTATGGTTTGTCTTTGAATCCCAAGAAAAATTTGTTTGGCCTTCAAGAAGGAAAACTTTTAGGCCATATCATATCTAAAGAAGGGATTAATATTGACTCAAAAAGGATTGAAGGAATATTGCAAATCAATCATCCTATAAATATAAAAGAGCTACAATATTTAATTGGAAAGATAAATTTCTTAAGAAGGTTCATACCAAACCTTGCAGAACTCCTAAGAAACATTACAAACATGCTGAAAAGAGAAATATGAGTCAAGTGGACTGTAGAAGCAACATAATCATTTGAACTAGTAAAACAAGCACTTACTCAAACACCAATTCTAATCATCCCTGATTTTACCAAAGATTTCTTCATCTTCTCCTTTGCATCAGAACATACAGTTGTTGTTGTCCTCCTACAGAAAAAAAGAAAAGGACAGGAACAACCTATCACATTTTTTAGCAAGGCATTAAGAAATGCACCTCTGAAATACAACATAATGGAAAAACAAGCTTTTTCCTTGATCAAAGCATTGAAAGATTTCAGAGTTTACACTAGTAAAAAATGAGGAAATTAATGACCAGGTGACTAAAAAAGTTAGTCACTTCTATTATTTCAAGTGAATTACTACTAAATTTGAGCAATTTTATGTAACCGAACTAAAAATTACTAACTTAAATGACTAATTTAGTCTAGGAATAAAATATACGACTAGATAATAAGCGACTAAACTAAAAACGACTAATTTAAATGACTAATTTAGTGTAAGGATAAAATATATGACTAGATAATAAGTGACTAAACTAAAAGTGACTAACTTAAATGACAAATTTAGCCTAGG